>SKCR01037500.1:0-410211 GCA_019454045.1 Zanthoxylum bungeanum | reverse complement strand
GGATTGGATTTCATTACGAGATTAAAGTCGGACTTTAATGCGAACGAACAAATTAATTTAGAATTAGTTCGTGAACGACGTTCGAAATATATTTGCGAGGCATCGTTATTTAATTAAATTAGATTTAATTATTTAGCGACGAAGGATCGTTTAATCGGATTAAACGGAACCGAGCCGCGGCAAATACCCGTAGAGATATTTGAATTTCGGATTCAAATATTTGGAGCCAAAAGTGTGGTAGGTGTTCCCACCACACAACCACCTTGTTTTGCCTTAATGAAAACCATTTACCAATCTCTACCTTGTTTTGGGTAAAAGGTGAAATGGTTTCACCTTTTGGTAAATAACAAAAAGGCATTCAACTTGTGTGAACACTTGTGACACAAACCAAAAAAAACACAAAACCCTAAAGGAGCTTGCTTGGCCGAAATTCATCTCCTCATCCTCTCTTTGATTTGTTTTTCAAATCAACAAAAGCTAGCACTTTGGAAGTGAACAAAGGTGATAGGGAAACTCCTCAAAAGCTTGGAATCATCCTAAAGCTTGGAATCATCCTAAAGCTTGGATCTTGGAGATCTTGGATCTCAAATTTTTAAAAGCTCTAAAACTCATTGTAAGTATATTCCGCACCTTATAATGATCAAATCTTTTATTATGCATGCTTATTAGATCCTTATATTGTTCTAGGAACACTAACAATGGTATCATGAGCCTAATTTAAGCATGATAATTTTAGGGTTCTTGAACCTAAAAATTTGGGGCTTTTTGATTTTGAGCCTGATTTTTTGAAATTGATGCTTTGAGTATGTTTACAACATGATAACTTAGAGTTATGCATGATTAGATTTCAAATAAATCAAAAGCAACAAAAAATAAAAATTCCTTAGCATGGCCGAAAGTTCACTGCCCTATGCACTGCAGTTTTTGTTTTTTGAAACATGAAATAATGTGTTTGGATGCATGTTTAAATGATGATAGTTGGTTTAATATGATTAGAATCGATGTCTATAATGTTCATGTTAAAATCAAAGTGCATGTTGAGCATGAAATGATGATCTTAGGCTTCAATATGTCTCAAGCATGCAATGATATGTTTTGGCTTGATTTTATGTTAAGCATGAATTATTAGTTTAAGCATGATTAATTAAGTTAATTAATATTTTGGAAATATTGAGTTTAATTAATTAATTATGGCTAATACACTTTAATTAAAATAATTGTGATATTTGGAATATTATAATTATGTAAATATGCCTTTAAAATTGAATTGGGCTAAAAGTGTGTATTTGGGCCTAATGGGCTTGGTTTGACCAAGTTTGGTTTTGGACTTTTGGATTGGATCCAATTGGGCCAAAAACCAATTCCATGAAGTCCAAATATATCACTTGGCCCTTTAAAGTATTTGATTGGGCATAATGGGCCTAAATTGATTTGATGGCAATAGTGTGATTCATATTGGGCCTTGGCATTTTGGGTTTGATCCATTATGGCCAAAGCCCATTCCTTAAGAATCAATTAAAAGCCCATTGGACTTTAATTAAAAAAGACATTGGATGTTATTGGGCCTTTGAGACCCATCAAGATTGGATTTGGAATCCAAGTCTTTAAGGCAACTATGTAAGTGTAAATATTTAATTTGGAATTAAATAAGAATTAGTATTGAATACAAATAAATTGGATTTAACTTATAGTTCGATATAATTCAAGAATACGTACTCAAAAGTATTTATTCTTAAACGAGTTGGACTCGCGCAAATCAAATCATTGTTTGAACATTGGATGGTCATTAATCAAAGATTAATTAATTGGATTAGATTGATTGTAATAAACATGTTTTGATTGAATACATATATGTGATGTATGAATAACGTATATCGGATGGATATTAGAAGGGGAAGGGCAATTTTGGAAATTGTAATAAGTTTAAAATTTATTAAATTGGACCTGCGTGTCCAGCCTTTAATCTCATTACTCCTTGTAATTCGCTTCTCACCTATTCCCCTCAATGTATATGAGGTTTCTTTATTGTATTTTGTAAAAGGGTAGGAGTTAGAATAGTTATAGTCGGGGAGAGGAAAGTGAGCGATTTGTTCTAGGAACAATCTGTTTAAATATCCATCTGCATATCGTTATTAATTTACTTTTGCGCCTTATGATGTTTTAGAACCATGCTTAAGGGTGTATGATGAGACCTAATCAAAGATAATAAATTGGATGCCAATTTATGCGAAAAACCCTCAAAAACATATGATTCCAGAGCAATGGAAGACATTGCAAATGTGGCTACTTCTGTGGAGCAGCCTGAAGTGAATGCTCGGAGACACAGTACAAGAAACCGACCACTGACCACTAAAGCGCTTGAAGCTCTTGCTTTTGGATTTTTAAGCTCAAAGCAGAAGCGAAAGTTTGGGGATTCCTTTCCGCGGGAAACTTCTCATCATTCTCGTGTAAGGACAAGAGTCACCAAGAATCTTGATGGCGGTATACCAGCACAAGAAAAAGGAAATGATCTGCATAATGATAATGGCAATATGTTCAGTGACCTTCAGGTTTAAGTCTTGCATTCAAACTTCACCGATAGCTGATTATAACACAAGAAAGCAAATTCCAGCATTCTTTTGCAATTCTGCTTTAGTGTAATAGATGATCACTTACCCTGGAGTTATAATTTTATTTCACATGATATAAAATTATTATGTGCCAAGGAAGTTGACATCTTACAGTCATTTTGTGATATATGAAAAACCATAACAGGAGTTTATAATTTTATTTCACATGATAGTTATAGTTATTTGTTCAATAACTGGTACTTTGACGGGAGAACTGAAGCTCCGGCTGCTTTCAGACCAAATATTCAGGTCATTGTTCATACTGCCTTTTGGTACAAGTAATGAGTTCACTTTACAAGCCAACTGATAGTCTGATTATGTTAAAAGAAAACGAAATTATGTGGCCAGTAATGTCCCAACTCCCATGGTCCATGGATAGCTTAGTTGACTTGAGCTTGGGGGTGAAAATAAAAATAAAAGATCAAGCGTTCAAATTAGAGATGGCAATTTGGAAATTTACAAGTATGATCCGTTTAAATAATTATGTTAAAATCTTTGAATATGAATAGGGATGGATAAGAAAGTAACTAAAATTAAAAAATCAAAACGAACCGATAAAAAAGGAATCGAAGTGATAATTTTTTTATTTTCAAAAAATAATTGTTGGATATTTTAATTAAAAAACCGAACCGAACCGAATTAATTGAATAATTCAGTTTATTGATTTTTTTTTTGAAATATTTATAATTTTTTTTTGTTTTGGTTATTATTTTTTTATTTTCTTGTATTTTAAATAATTGAAATGATAATTATATCTTTTGAAAAAAAAATTATTGGTGTAGTACTTAAGAGTTACCGTTTAAAAAATTTAAGTAAATGAATGTTATTAATTTTGTTAAATTTTTATTGTTATTACTAAAAAAATTGTAAAAAAAAATTGAATTGTATTGAATTGAACCGATAATTAAAAATAATTATAATTTTTTTTTTTAAAAAATAAAACTGTAGAGTTATTATATTTTTTTTAAAAATCGAATAATTATAATTACATTTTTTTTTGAATCATACTGAACCGTTCCTACCTTTAAATCATGTATGTGAACCGGTCGACCATTGACACGAATTAAACGGTCGGCCACACATTGGACTACGATTAATATGATTAGACAAGAGTACACAATTATATCACTACACACCCAATTAATATTGATTACTCGATAAATGGACACTACTGCAGCATGCTGAATGACTGACATATATTATTAATATATTCAATATAAACGTTTAAACATGTTGAGGTGATGTGATACAAATACAATACAATTGATAAATAAATTTACATGACACAATTCAAATAAGAAAATTTTGTATCATATTTATATTATGTAATAATGTGGTGACTCATATTGACACATTTAGCCCTAATCCCTCTCCACGAGGAATCTTTTAATTTGAGAGTAGGAGTGGCAATTGGTCGGGTCTGGGAAAAATCCGGCCCGACAAGTCTCGGGTTCGGACCAGATTTTATCCTTTCTGATTCTTAATACAAAAAAAATATATATATATATATATATATATATATAATATATTATTTTATATATATATATATATATATTATATATATATTTTTACTTAAGTCCGGACCCGAATTTTTCGGGTTTTGATCCTGGATCCGGACTTTTTTATCATGTATATTTAAGAGGTGGTATTGGTGCATGACAACTTAAAAAAAATATAGATACATACATAATAATTTAAGTTGCATGTTCAATGGTCAAAATAACATTTTTGTACCCAAGAGTATTTGATACCATTGGGGTGCCACAGATGTGCCATAGCCTTTAACATTGAATAAGAATCGACTAAGAAAGCAAAGCAGTTGTCGTGTCGTTTTGAATTTTAACAAATAGGTTAGGCATTTCATCGAGCATCTGGAAGGATTACATCTTCGCCTCCTACATCATCATCAAAAGCGAAGAACATCCCAAATGTGTGACCCAATGATGATGTGATGATCTCGAGTACAGCTCCATTCGCCGGTTCGGATCATTCCGGTGAGTAAACTTTTGTTTGGTTTCTATTTAGAGCATTGCATTTCTACCTCCTATTCAGACTCCTCCCTTTCATCCCTTCTATCTCCCTAAATTTACAATAAAACCTTTTTTCATTTAGAGTGTGTTTGGTTGGGGATTTTTGGAGGGGAGAGGAGAGACTATTTTAAATTATGTCTGTTTGGTTCAATTTTTTTAAGGGAAGAGGATGAGAGGGGAGGGGAGGGGAGCAAAATCCATCCTAAGTCAATTTTAGCTCCCCTCTAAAAGTGTAGGGGTTTTGGAGAGGAGAAAAGTGAGCAATTAAAATTTTACATACATTGACTAAATTATCCCTACTTATACATTAAAATCCAAAATTGTCATAATTACAAATCCCTTTACAAATCCCTCTTGTATTTGTTTCACCATTCAAACCTAATTACTGGTTTGATGCTTGTTTTAATTTTATTTTTAATAACACGTATTATGTAGAGCTTTTAATTTTAATTTTATTTTTTGTTTAATTCTAAAATAATATAAGCCTATATTGTTTTAATTTTATTTATAAAAGGCTACAAGGATAAAATAGTAAATTAGTTTTAAAATCTCTCCACTCCCTTCTTGAACCAAACATATATCTAATTAAAAACTCTCCCCTCCCCTCCACTCCCTTCGTTTGAACCAAACATATATTTAATTAAAAAATCTTCCCTTCCATCCCCTCCCATCCCCACCCCTCCATTGAAATCCCCCCATTCACTCTCATTCGTTGAACCAAACAGACCCTTAAACAAATTATAAACCCAATTTTTTTAATTTAATTATTTTATTTAACTAAATAATTTTTTTGATTTTTTTTTAAAATTTTTAAATGATAATAATACCCATACTCCTTTAGAGAAATTATTTTTTTGATTTAACAATTTTATTTCATTTTTTTACGTTTTAATTTAATTGTTTATTCTTTTATATTATTTTTTGATTTGATTCTTTTTTTTTCTCATTTTTTTCCTCTTTTACTTATTTAATTATTATTTTTAATTAATTATTTTATTTCATAAGTAGTGTTAAATAAATAATAATAATAAATAAAAATTTGTTTAAATTTTTAAATAAATAAAAGAGAATAGATATATAAAGATTATTAAATAAATATAAGAGAAAAAAATATAAATATAAAAAAATTAGAAGAATTTAATTAATAAAATAAAAATAATTTTTTTCCTTAAGATTTACAGGATGTACGGGATAAAAGAGATATACAGAATATTTCCTTCAGATTTATTTTGATTAATTAATTAATTGATAATTTTTATTAAATAATTTAGTTCAAAAGTCAATAAAGAGGAAGTCTTCGGGGATGAGGGTAACTAAGTTATTTGGGGGAGGGGTGGGGGGACTAACAGTGGGGTGGGAGAAGCAATTTTCTTCTGTTAATACCATAATCTACCATTTTGGCAGATAACATTGTTTGAGAGTATAAACTAACTTATAAGTATTACAACGAAAGTATAAACTAGTTTATAAGCTCATTAAACTCTATAGCAAACACTACAAAATATTGAAGTTTGAACACATTAGCTCGAATATAATGGAAATGAAACAAAATAAAGTTAATTTCTTATAAATGATTAAACAATTAAGGTTTAATTTCTATTTCTTTTACCATATATGTTTAAGATTAAAGAGTTTTTATTTACAAAATTAACTGTTGGTGGTGGTTTTTTACAATGAGAAAGGTTCAAATGTCGATGAGAGATAAAATTGGTATTGTACTTGATTTTAAAAAATGAAATATAAAGGCTCAAGAGTTCATAAATGGATGAGGTTTGACAGAGAGACCATACCTAGTAGTACATAAGAGTTCTCCCAAGAGCTTGAGCATCGTGAAAGATGAAGCAAATTGGGATACTGACTCGACAACACGAAGAGTGTTGATTTAGGTGCTAGTGTTCCTAGAACATGTCAAGGATCTAATAAGCAAGAAAAGTTGTTCATAAATTCATTATAAGTTGCGGAATTACTTATATTGAATGGATTTGAGCTTTTAAAATTTTGAGAAGAAGATCTCCAAGATCCTTCCTTTGTGTTGATTCCAAGCTTTGAGTTGGTTTCTCTATCACCTTAGTTGATTCCTTGAAGTGCTAGCTTTGTTGATTTTGCAACAAAATCAAAGAGAGGAAGGCTACAAGTTCACGCCCATTTCATGAGAGGATTTTAGGGTTTTCATTTTGTTCCAAGTGTATTCAATGTGAGAGAAGGCTTTTTGGTTTTGTTAAAGGGTTTTACCCTTTTACCCAAAACCATGTAGTTGGAGTCTTGGTTTCACCTAAACCAAGTGGTTGGAAAGTAAGTGGTTTTGGCATAAATGCCAACCACTTTCCAACCACCACTTCACATGTGTGACATGTGTGAAGTGGGCCCCACCATTTTGAATTCAAAATTCAAAATATTTGTACGAACATTTACCGTGGCTCGGATCCGTTTAATCCAATTAAACGAACTTTCATCGCTATATAATTAAATCTAATTTAATTAAATAACGATGCCTCGCAAATATATTACTAACGTCATTTACGAATTAATTCTAAATTAATTCGTCCGTTCGTATTAAAGTTCAACTTTAATTTCGTAATGAAATCCAATTCATAATAATATATCCGATATATTAATTTTAGCCCATACGAATAAATTAAATAGAAAAATCAAATTTAACTATTAAATTTATTTTACCGATTAATTCCAAATTAATCGCCTTCTCTCTCTTCCGAACATATTTAATCCCAGATTAAATAATACCTCAATTAATCCCAGATTAATTTTCTCTCTCTTAATTAATCCCACATTAATTCTAGTTTAAATCAACCGTTATCGGTGAATCTTTGGGAAGCGACCCAAGAGATCCCTGGATATGTTGGCAGAAAATACGGTCAATTATCCGAATACATGCGTACCTCGTACCACGTGCTTACCGATTTACAAGACATGGTTGACTTCTAGCAAAGCACCATGCCTACCCAATTCTCCAGAAATATTCTTACTGGATTATATAATCTATGTCAGACGTAGTATACATAGTATTGCATATAGCGATTCAGTATCAGGTGTCACGTGCTAGGCCTAGGGCTGGAATAGTGTCTGCCCCGTACGAAGCACATATCGGATGTCTGGTAACTAGTCTCTATAATCGGATGAACATGACCTATTTATATCATCCCGATGACTGCAGTACTTAAGAGTACTAGTTCCGTATCCTACGTGACATCATCTCCACTATGACTGGAGTGATACTCTCGTCTTGACATCACACCCAATACACTATGATTCTCAATATACCCAGTAGAGGCGTACACAGAACCGGTTAAAACCCTGGACGACCAAAACCAAAGCATATTGATTGTCGCAAGTATTAGCGGTGCAAGTCTCAGGTTAAGACCAAATACACCTACCCTGTTTTCAGACTTCCATAGACACGTAGTTATACTACCAATGGAATTTCGAGGGGTCTATCCAGAGCGAAGTTGTTTCCGTACCATCGGTAAACACAACCTCCTATTACACTTATATGAGTATCCAATACCCAAATATATGAGAACTATGCTGTTACGCTTCCATAACACGCACAAGTGTAATACTAGTCTATTCCGCATTATCGATGTCCAGTCTCGATAATACTACGACTAGGGATATTTAATGATTAATCATTTGAGGACTGATACTGTCTCATATCATCTCAATCCAGGAACTAATTATAAAGACCTCATATCATTTATACATCTAGGTGATCTAATCACAAATGATAAGAGTGCAATCTGCTTGTCACATAGTCAATTTGTACAACAACACCATGATCTATACAAATAGTGACGCTATGGGTCATAATTGTCCAACAATCTCCCACTTGGCCTATAGCCAGACACTGGAGTGTCTTACACCCGAACTATGTACGGTTCGCTCAACTGTTGAGAAAATGTTTTCGTCAGCGGATTTGCATGATTATCGTCTGATGCGATTTATACGATCATCACATTGCCACGATGTATGATCCGAACGAATCAGATGAATAGTCGAAGTATATATCTGGATCGTTGATGAGACCATTAATTCTTTAGCCTGCGCTGAAGCCTAGCTCAGCTGCTAATAGAACTATATCTAATTTAATTAGATTTATTATCGACCCAAATGGCTTCTATTGCTGCCTCAGCTGCAGCAATAACCCGTATTTGTTGTTTATTCGGTAATAGTATCTTACTTGGAAGATTTCCAGCTTACTGTTTCGTTATTCAAACTGTATAGTACCGTTGTTTTCATCGGTTAGGAAACTTGCTCCATCTCCATAGTTTAAGACAACATCCTTAGTTCTCTAAGATACTAACGGATGTTCTTAACATCAATCTAGTGACTATCACTTGGATTGTCCTGTTTGTGAATCCATATGCTCAAAGCGTATGAGACACCAGGTCACGTATATTTTTCAATCTACGAGTTCTCGGAGAGTGTCAACAACCTTTAGATCTAACCCATTAGATCTTTATTCCTAGAATAAAGGTTGTTTCTCCCAAGTTTTCTACGGAGAATCTTTTATGAAAGCCAAGCTTTCACCGATTGTAATATGTAGGAATATCATTTCTAAGAAATGATATATCATCATTTTTAGGACATTCAGTGTCAGTGCGCTCCCACTAACCCTCTCATATATACAAGAATTTTATTTATTTTGAATTAAATCATATACCATTATGATTATATCAAAACATCAGTTCCAAGAACTAAATGCTTGCTTCAATCCCTCTATGGATCGAATAACCTGCAAACATTGTTTGCTAGTTTTGGTACGACAAAACCGTCAGGATGTACAATATCCTCCAAAAGGTTTCCTTTTCAGGAAAGCGATTTTCCCGTTCAGCTGCCATATTTCATAAATGAAACATGCAGCATCAGCAAGCATTATCCAAATGGATATACCATGGCAACAGGTAAAAGATTTCGTTGTAATCGACATAATGTTGATAACAACACCTTTTCGCTACAAGCCTAGCTCAGTACGTTGGTATGTTGCCATTCATGTATGTCTTCCTTGAAGACTTATATAGTACCAATAGACACAATGCCTTGCGGTACAACAACTAGTTTCCAAACATAGTTGATATACATGGAATCCATTTCGGACTCATGACACTTTGCCATGATAGGGAGTCGATACCTTGTATCACTTCCTCATACGTAGTCAGTTCGTATTCCTCAATAAGAATGACATCTTTATGAGGTGAGACCAGAAACCCATACCCAGGTTGTTTTTTTGACTCTCTCTGACTTACGCGGTTCTTGTGTATTCGAAGATTACTGGTACAATTTCATCCTTGATGAACTATTTGTGTTCCATTAAGGACTTGGTGCCTTGAATAGTATAACTCCGATTTCCATCGAGTTTTACTATCTTCCCACTTACCACTGCATATCGGTATTCCTCTTAGGAAAACCGCATGGTGAGCAACAATTACATTGTTCTCAAGTGAGTTGTATTAGTACTATACTTTGGTTTCCCTAGGATAACCTACAATTGGTACTTATCCAATTTGGGTTCTTGTTTGGTATCATCCAAACATATGCTTAACATTCCCAAATTAACAGGAATGAGAATACCCAGTTTCTTTCCTGTTCATATCTAATATGAAATCTGTCAAACAGATTTTCATGGAACTTTATTCAAAATAAGTATTGCACTGTTAAATGCTTATCCTTTGAAGGAAAATGGTAGCTCAGAGCGACTCATGATTAACCTTATCATGTCCAACAAAATTTGATTTCTCCGTTCGGACACACCTTCAAACTGACGTGTTCCAGGAGGAGTCCTCATTGAAATAATACTATATCCTTTCAAGTAATTTGAGAAACTTATTGCTTAAGTATTTTCATAATGGTCTAACCGTGATGGTATAAATACTTTAGCCGATCTGTTTGTCTATTTCGTATCGAAACTCTAAAAGTTTCCGATTTGTGTTTCATAAGAAACACATAACCATAACGCGATGCCACATCCGTAAAGGTCACGAAATATTCATATCCACATCTAGCCTAGCTAGACATGGGCCCACTTATGTCACTATGAACGAGGGCTAATAGATCGATGGTACTTTCACTTTTACCAAGTAAAAGGTATTTTAGGTACTTTACCTAATAAACTAGATTCGTAGACATCATTTGAATGGAATCAAATCTGTCATAGTATCCACTCTTCAAAAGTGTGGATATACGAGTCTTGTTTAATATATCCTAGAAAACACTGCAACAAATAAGTATTATCTGATCAAATCAGTTTGAGCTATTTGTTCGTCATATTATATGTTTGAGATTTATTTATATTCAAAATATAAATACTGTTATTCACATCTAATGTGTTTATCTCAATATCATCTTTATAAAATAAAACACTTTAGTGTTCTAGAATATAAAGGTATACTCGCAACGAGTTATACTCGATATAGAGATAATGTTTCTAGTCAAACTAGTTACATTACAACGGTTTCCTAATTTAAGTACACACCCGAAGGGTGGTTCTTAAACTTAGGTATCTACGGTTGAAACAGCGACTGTCGTCTCGTTTCCTATTCGCAGAGTAATCTTAATCTGATGTCAGTATCCTGCTCAAAATAGATTATGCACATCAGTACATATATTTATGTACCACTTTTAGTATTTAAAATCCAATTTTAATACTATTAGTGAACATGTTTATGAACAACATATTTGAAGTCAGAACTCGTCCCAGTTTAAATGGCCCAACAAGCCCATTCCTCATAATAAAAAGTCCAACTGAATCCAAATGATGATGGTCCCGAACACAAGCATAAATAGATGGTTTCTATTGGTAATACAACTAAAATTCATATACAGATCTATAGGGGTATAGACAAAGGATCTCGCCAGTGAAGGATTGCCCATAACTAGGACTCCTCACTCAAGGGTTCGAGCGACCAAGTGAGCGCACCTTTTTTATACCTTAAGGTACGTGCCAACGAGTTATGTTGCATGACTGGCTGTCAAATGGATTTCCTATTGAAGATTCCCCAGAGAGAGGGTGGAGCAAACTCTCTTAAATACCCAAGCCTCTTAGGCTCTTATCGCCTTGGTGACAGGAATAAGCATTAGGTCCTCCAAATTAGTGCATCACAATGAGCTTCGAGTAAATGATTATATAGGTGCCTTCATAGCTTTTCCTTTCAGCCATAGAAAGTTAGTGAATGAAGGAAGACACCAAACCATTACCTAGCTCTAATAATGCCTTTGATTAAACCCCTTCAACCCACTATAGACGTGGTTAACTAAAGTACAAATCACAAATATTACAAGGCATTATTTCGGGATCGATTCTCTATCCCCAGTGGAGTCACTAGATTATAGGACTCAGAAATCAGTGACGATGTTCCAAGATGGCGGCCCGATTGGGAGTACGGAGTAGCTTACGGGGGACTAAACCGGAGAATAAAGAAGTCGCCACCTAGTGTGAACTGGGAAATGATTTAAGGCCACACTCACCCTTGACAAACCGTTGGGTTCAGAATGGTCCCTTACTTATGCCACTTGTAATGAACGGATTCACACAATAATATAACCACGTCTACACAACATATATACACAAGAATTGTTGGTTTCTAATTAGGTCCCAAGATTGTTATAAGCATGAAAATAACATATGAATACATCAACGGAGGTATTGGATACTCACATCGATCGGTTGAGACGATTCGGCAATAAACAAAGTTGATTTTTGCCCTCCATTTTCAGCCACTGCAATGCAGATTTTTCTGTCCAAAATTTCAGATTTCGATCCAAGAAATAGAGCTCCAAGCTTCGTCAAACGGTTCTCGGCTCGTGGGTGGGTTTCCCTATCACCTTCATACAACTCCGGAGTGTGCTAGCACTAAGATTTTGCAACAAAATCATCCCCAAACTTCTCCCACTGCTCACACCATTTTGACATAAAATGGAAGAAGATGAAGCCCCTTGGGCATTGGAGAAGGGAGAAAAGAGAAGAGGAGAGTGGAGGAGAGAGGGAGAAAAAGTGTTGAATTAATTTGGTAATTGTTTTCTAAAAACATATACCAAAAATTTGAAAACAAATACCAAATATTAAAAAATTCATATATGTCTTTCAAACATCACAATTGAGTATTAAACACTCAACCATCAACTCCCATCAAGTCACATCACCTCACATCACTTTAATAAAGTGGCATGTTGTCAAGTCACATCACTCAAAGTGACAAGTGATTTGACGCTTGATGCGACTAGCGATTTGACGCTTGATTTGACTTGTGTGCCGCACTCGAATTCGAAATGCGAATGCGCTCGCAAATAATCTCGGGCTCGGGTTCGTTAATTCTAAATTAACGATTTTTACGTTGCATCATAATTAAATCTAATTTAATTAAATAATCATGCCTAGCATAATTACTATTCACGTCGCCAACGAATTAATTCTAAATTAATTCATTTGCCCGAATTAAAATCTAATTTTAATGTCGTGTCGAATTCCAATTTCGTTTAACATATCAAATATATTAATTTACCGATTAATTCCAAATTAATCGTTATCTCTCTTTAAATGATATTTTATCATAGATAAAATATCTCCAAAATTAATCCCAGATTAATTTTCTCTCTCTTCAAATTAATCCCAGATTAATTCAGAGTGCGAGTCATACGTCATCGGTGAATCTCTGGGAAGCGACCCATGAGATCCCTGGATATGTTGGTAGTAAATTCGGTCATCAGACTATCCGAACACGTAAGTACCTCGTACTACGTTTTACCGATTTACAAGACAAGGTTGGTCTCTAGCAAAGCGCCATGCCTCCCCAATTCTCCAGAAATATCCTTACAGGAATAAAGGATTTGTATCAGGCGTAGTATACATAGTATTGCGTATTTCTGTCCAGTATCGGATGATCACGTGCTAGACCTGGGGCTGGAATTGTGTCTGCCCCGTATGAAGCACATGTCAGATGTCTAGTAACTAGTCTCTATTATCGGATAAACTTGACCTTGTCATTTTATCCCGACAGCTGCAGCATTTAAGAGTACTAATACCGTATCCTACGTGACCATCATCTCCACTAAGACTGGAGTAATAATTCCGTCTTGACATCACACCCAACACACTACGATTCTCAATATACCCAGTATTGGCGTACACAGAACCTGTTAAAGCCCTGGACGACCGCAACCAAAATGTATTGATTGTCGCAAGTATTAGCGGTGCAAGTCTCAGGTTAAGACCAAAACACCTACCCTGATTTCGAACTTCCATAGACACATAGTCATACTACCAATGGAATTCCGAGGGGGTCTATCCAGAGCGAAGCTATTTCCTGTACCATTGGTGAAACACAACCTCCTATTACACTTGTATGAGTATCCTATACCCAAATATATGAGAACTATGCTGTTGTGCCCACACAACCCACACAAGTGCAATACTAGTCTTTTACGTATTTATCGATGTCCAATCTCGATAATACTCTGACTAGGGATATTTAATGATTTATCCTTCGTGGACTGATACTGTCTCATATGATTCTCAATTCAGGAGCAAATTATGAGGACCTTTCATCATTTATATATCTTGGTGATCTAATCACAAATGATAAGAGTGCAATCTTCTTTGTCACATAGTTAATTTGTACAACAACACAATGATCTGTACAAATAGTGACGCTATGGGTCATAATTGTCCAACAATCTCCCACTTGGCCTAGAGCCAGTCACTCGAGTGCTTGACACCCGAACTATGTACGGTTGGCTCAAATTGCTGAGGAAATGCTTTCGTCAGCGGATTTGCATGATTATCATTTGATGCGATTTATTCGATCATCACATCGCCACGATGTATGATTCGAACGAATCAGATGAATATTGAAGTATGTATCTGGATCGTTGATGAGACCATTAATTCTTTAGCCTGTGCTGACGCCTAGCTCAGCCGCTAACAGAATTACATCTAATCTATTTAGATTTGTTATTGACCCAGATGGCTTCCATTGCTGCCTCAGCTACAGAAATTACCCGCATTTGTTGTTTATTCGGTAACAACATCTTGCTTGGAAGATTTCCAACTCACTGTTCCGTTATTCAAACTGTATAGTACCGTTTGCGACTTTTAGTCGTTTTATCGGTTTAGGAAACTGGTAGTAGTGATCCCAGTCACTTCAAGTTCTTATTCTCCACAGATTAAGATAACATCCTTAGATCTCTAAGATACTAAGTATGTTCTCAACTTCAATCCAGTGACTATCACTTGGATTGGCCTGATTGTGAATCCATATGCTCAAAGCATATGAGACACCAGGTCGCGTACATTTTTCAATGTACGAGTTTCTCGGAGAGTTTTCTTGAAAGCCAAAGTTTCACCGATTGTAATTTTATGGGAATATCATTTCCAAGAAATGACATATATTATCATTATTTATAGGACAACCATTGTCAGTGCGCTCCCACTAACCTCCTTATATACACAAAATCATTTCGTTTTGAATCAAATCATACACCATTATGATTACATCAAAACGGTAATTTCAAGAACTTAATGCTTGCTTCAATCCAATCATGGATCGATTAACCTGCAAACCTTGTTTGCTAGTTTTGGTACGACAAAACCGTCAGGATGTTAAAAACATCCTCCAAAAAGTTTCCGCTTAAGGAAAACGATTTTGACGTTCTGCTGTCATATTTCATAAATGAAACATGCAGCTTTAGCAAGCATTCTCCAAATGGATTTACCATGGCAACAGTTAAAAGGTTGAATCGTAATTAACACAATGTTGATAACGATACCTTTCCGCTACAAGCCTAGCTTTGTACGTTGATATGTTGCCATCCATGCACGTCTCCCTTGAAGACTTATATAGTACCTATAGGCACAATGCCTTACGGTACATCAACTAGTATCCAAACTTGGTTGATTTACATGGAATCCATTTCGGATTCATATGGCACTTTGCCATAATAGGGAGTCGATACCTTGTATCACTACCTCATACATAGTCAGTTGGTATTCCTCAATAAGATTGACATCTTATTAGGTAAGATCAGATACCCATACCCCATGTTGTTTTCTGACTCTCTCCGACATACGTGGTTCTTGTGTATTCGAAGATTATTAGCATAGTTTCATCCTTGATGAACCATTTATGTTCCATTAAGATTCGGTGCCTTGGATAATATTACTCCGACTTTCATCAAGTTTTACTATCCTCTCACTAACCACTGTATATCGGTATTCCTCTTAGGAAAACCGCATGGTGAGCAACAATCTAATTGTTCTCAGGTGAGATGTATAAGTACAATACTTATGGTATCCCTAGGATAACCTACAATTAACACTTATCCAATTTGGGTTTTAGTTTGGTATCACCCAAAAATATGCCTAGCATACCCAAATTATCAGGAATGAGAAACCCGGTTTCTATCCCGTTCATATCTTAATATGAAATCTGTCAAATAGATTTTAATGGAACCTTATTCTAAATAAGTTCTGCACTGTCAATGCTTATCCGTTGAAGGAAAAGATAGCTCAGAGTGACTAATGATTAACCTTATTATGTCTAACAAAATTCTGTTACTCAGTTCGGACACACCGTCAAATTGACGTGTTCCGTGAGGAGTCCTCATTTGAAAGAATACTATACTCTTTCAAGTATATTAGAAACTTATTGCTTAAGTATTTTACATTACGGTCTTACCGTGACGTTTAATAATTCAGCCGATCTGTTAATCTATTTCGTGTCGAAACTTTAAAAGTTTCTGATTTGTGTTTCATAAGGAAACACATAACCATAACTCGATTCCACATCCGTAAAGGTCACGAAATATTCATATCCACATCTAGCCTTGCTAGATATAGGCCCACTTGCTTCATTATGAACTAGGGCTAACAGGTCGGTGGCATTTACACTTTTACCAACTAAATAGTGTTTTAGGCACTATGCCCAATAAACTAGATTCGTAGACTTTATTTGATTGGAATCAAAACAGTCCTAGTACCCACTCTTCAAAAGTGTGGATATACGATTCTTATTTTAGTTGTGTCCCAGACAACAAATTTGATTGTCATTATATGTTTGAGATTTTATTTATATTCAATATATAAATACTGTTATTCACATCTAATGTGTTTATCTCAATATCATCTTTATATAATAAAACACTTTAGTGTTCTAGAACTTAAAGGTTCACCCACAGTGGGTTAAACACTGATGTAGAGATAATGTATCTAGTCAAACTAGTTACATAATAACAGTTTCCAAATTTAGGTACACACCCGAAGGTAGTTCCTAAACTTAGGTATCGACGGTTAAAATAGCGACTTTCATCCCGTTTCCAATCCGCAGATTAATCTCGATTGAAGTCAGTATCCTGCTCATAGCAGATTCTGCACATCAGTACATATATTTTATGTACCACACTAAGTATTTAAAATCCAATTTTAATACTAGTAGTAAATATAATGTTGACAAACATATTTGAAGTCGGAGCCTTGCTCGTCTTTAATTCATTCATGTCTGCTTTTGTCCAAATGGCAGTCACGTTTTTGCGATCCCGTTTGCCACATTTAAGCAGATATTTTAGGATATGTCCTTTATCTTCCTAGAAGATTATAATGATCTTGCCTTTGCCCTTTTCAACATTCCAGTAGCCTTTGGCCAAGCCTTGACCTTCTAGAATATCAAAGTAAGGTGCGCCTTACGCTACTTGCCTAATTGCAAACTTTGACTTTGTCTCCTAGAGAACAGTCATTAACTCTCCAAGAGTTATTATTGCAATTTTAATACTTCTAAAATCTAAACATAGATTTATGAAGATCCTTCAATTTTAGTATCATACTTTAAGGATCTAATCATTAGTTCTGATTCATAAATTAAGGAGTCTACTACGACAAGCTTAATGGATTAAGCACTAAAGTTATCATTGCATGATCTTCCAAAGATTATGCTCTACTATTTGCTTAACTCCGGGCTTAGGCTTAATATATTATTTTATCAAATAAAATAACTTATTATTTTTCCAGGACCATCCTGTAATTTTATTCCCAATTTGAAAATTAAACTATTTAAATATATTTTCCCTAGGATTATGTATTAAACGTCAATCTTTCAATTTTATCTTGATTTTAATAGTCAAACTATTTAATCAACGATTTAGGTATTATTTATTATAATGATTACAATACTCCAACTATTTAATCAACTATAATTTAATAGATTAAAATCAATTATATTGATTACTATAATCTAATTATAAAATCAACTATAATTGAATAGTTTGAATATAGTCCAACTATTAATTAAAATAACAATTTAAATATTAGTCCAACTAACATTTAATTATAACGACGAATAATATTTGTTGAGCGCGTATGGCAAGTAATTAAACGAATATTGTAAATTCAATTCTTGTCTCCCACTATTTTTCGGCGAGCCTCTAACCCTCTGTCGAGTACTCGGGAAACCGCATTTCCTAGTGGGCTAGGATCCCGTTAAATATCACACAATCTTGACTTTGGCCAACAAATTGTATGATAATTAACTAGGTAGATCTCTAAGATCAATTGAATCCAATCCAATTCCTAGATCCGGTAGAGGGACATCCAAGTCCGAAACATATATCTTATATATGCCAATACATCTAATGTATTACCTAACCTTTTTCCTCTGAATCAACTAAGTCTTGGCTTTGGCACAATTAATGATCCCAGTTAAGTGGAACCCATTGACCATGGAAAGCTTCGTAATCAATGTCGATGGACAAGAAGTGGTCTTGACTTTGGCCAACAAACCACAACTTGGACAAGACACTGATATGGAACAAAGCCTTCGTGATTCAAACACATCTTCGACAGACAAAGGCCTTGACTTTGGCCAACAAACCAATGTCGTCTTAGATCTTGAGTAAGAATCACTCAATGGAAGGAAAGACGCTTAATATAATTTGAGGGTTTTTCACGTGCAAATTGGCAACCAATTTATTATCTTTGTTAAGGTCTCATCATCATACACCCTTAAACATGCATTTTAAACACATAATAAAGCGCATATGAATAAAATAATAATGATATGCAGATGGATACTTTACACATTAATCTTAGATCAAATCACTCCATTTCTCTCTCCCGCTAGCACATGTATCACTTCTACCCGTTACACTACACTTCTAAAGAAACCTCATTTACATTGAGGGGAATAGGTGAGAAGAGAATACAAAGAATATGGAGGTTAAAAGGCTGGACA
Organism: Zanthoxylum bungeanum; assembly: GCA_019454045.1. NCBI lineage: Eukaryota > Viridiplantae > Streptophyta > Magnoliopsida > Sapindales > Rutaceae > Zanthoxylum > Zanthoxylum bungeanum. The sequence goes on along the minus strand of SKCR01037500.1, from coordinate 391,344 downwards.
CAAGGTCCAATTTAATAAATCAAATTTATTACAACAATTTCCAAAATTGCCCCACCCGACTAATATCCTTCCGATATACATTATTCATTCATCACAACCATGTATTCACACAAGCATGTTATCAATCAATCTAATCAAATTAATTAATCTGATAATTAGTGATCATCCAATATTCAAACAACTATTTGATTTTGCGCGAGTCAAACTCATTTTGCGAATAAGTACTCAAAGTACGAATTCTCGAATTAAAATTAAACTACATCATTAAATCCAATTTAATATGCATTCAATTCTAATTCACTATTTAATTCCAAATTAAATATTACACTTTTATAATAAATCTTTTATGACTTAAATTCCAAATTTAATTGTAACGCGTCTCAAAGACCGATTAACGTCCAACGTCAATTAAATTAAAGTCCAATGGGCTTTTAATTGATTTCTTAAGGCGTGGACTTTTGGTCAACTCGGGTCAAATTGAATAACCAAAATCCAATCCGGGATTTACCCCATAAGCCCATAAATCAATCTTGGCCCATTATGCCCAATTAAACTTTAAAGGTTCATTAAGTCGCATTTGGGCTTAATGGAAGTGGTTTTGGGCCCAATTGGATCCAATCCAATTTGCCTTAACCCAACTTTGTACAACAAAGCCCAATAAGCCCAATTACAACATAATAAGCCCAAATCCAATTTAAAGGCACAATTAATTAAATTACATAAATCCAATTTCGTAATTTAATTACCTAAAGTGCATTACATGATTAATCACCTAAATCAATATTTCTAAAACACAAATTTTTCCAATTAATCATGCTCAACTTCAACAAAACATGTCCAACACATTTCATGAAAAATCAAACCCATATACATGCTTCAAAGTCTCGGCCAAAGAGGAGATTTTTATCCGATTCGAATTCAATCCAATTAATTACATAATCGATATCAAATCCACATCCCGAATGATTTCCATCACATCCAATGTCCAAAAAATCAAAATTCCAAGACTAATTTAGGGCAAGACCATTCGACCAACATATATAATTTGGGGAAAAATGATCCAATCACTTTTTCTTGAAATTGATCCAATCAATCTTCAATTCAACAACATTTAAGCATACTTAATCATCCAATTTCATAAAATCATGCTCAAATTCAAAATACCCAAATTTTAAGCCCTAAACTTTCATGCTCAAACCTAGGCTCTAATACCATTGTTGGTTTCTAATTAGGTCCTAAGATCATTATAAGCATGAAAATAACATGTGAATACATCAACGGAGGTAGCGGAATACTCACATCGATCGGTTGAGATGATTCGGCAACAAACAAAGTTGATTTTTGCCCTCCATTTTCGGCCACTGCAGTGCAGATTTTTCTGCCCAAAATTTCAAATTTTGATCCAAGAAATAGAGCTCCAAGCTTCGTCAAATGGTTCCCGACTCGTGGGTGGGTTTCCCTATCACCTTCGTACAACTCCGGAGTGTGCTAGCACTAAGATTTTGCAACAAAATCATCCCCAAACTTCTCCCACTGCTCACGCCATTTTGAATGAAAATGGAAGAAGATGAAGCCCCTTGGGCGTTGGAGAAGGGAGAAAAGAGGAGAGGAGAGATGGAGGAGAGAGAGAGAAATAGTGTTGAATTAATTTGGTAATTGTTTTCTAAAAACATATACCAAAAATTTGAAAATAAATACCAAATATTAAAATATTCATATATGTCTTTCAAATATCACAATTGAGTATTAAACACTCAACCGTCAACTGCCATCAAGTCACATCACCTCACATCACTTTAATAAAGTGACATGTTGTCAAGTCACATCACTCAAAGTGACAAGTGATTTGACGCTTGATGCGACTAGCGATTTGACGCTTGATTTGACTTGCGTGCCGCACTCGAATTCGAAATACGAATGCGCTCGCAAATAATCTCGGGCTCGGGTTCGTTAATTCCAAATTAACGATTTTTCCGTTGCATCGTAATTAAATCTAATTTAATTAAATAATCATGCCTAGCATAATTACTATTCACATCGCCAACGAATTAATTCTAAATTAATTCGTTTGCCCGAATTAAAATCTAATTTTAATTCCGCATCGAAATCCAATTTCGTTTAACATATAAAATATATTAATTTACCGATTAATTCCAAATTAATCGTTATCTCTCTTTAAATGATATTTTATCCTAGATAAAATATCTCCAAAATTAATCCTAGATTAATTTTCTCTCTCTTCAAATTAATCCCAGATTAATTAGAGTGCGAGTCATACGTCATCGGTGAATCTTTGGGAAGCGACCCATGAGATCCCCGGATATATTGGTAGTAAATTCGGTCGTCGGACTATCCGAACACGTAACTACCTCGTACTACGTTTTACCGATTTACAAGACAAGGTTGGCCTCTAACAAAGCGCCATGCCTCCCCAATTCTCCGGAAATATCCTTACAGGAATAAAGGATCTGTATCAGGCGTAGTATATGTAGTATTGCATATTTCTGTCCAGTATCGGATGATCACGTGCTAGGCCTGGGGCTGGAATTATGTCTGCCCCGTACGAAGAACATGTCCGATGTCTGGTAACTAATCTCTATAATCGGATAAATCTGACCTTGTCATTTTATCCCGATAGTTGTAGCATTTAAGAGTACTAATACCGTATCCTACGTGACCATCATCTCCACTAAGACTGGAGTGATACTTCCGTCTTGACATCACACCCAACACACTACGATTCTCAATATACCCAGTATTAGCATACACAGAACCTGTTAAAGCCATGGACGACCGCAACCAAAGTGTATTTATTATCGCAAGTATTAGCGGTGCAAGTCTCAGGTTAAGACCAAATACACCTACCCTAATTTTGGGGACTTCCATAGACACATAGTCATACTACCAATGGAATTCCGAGAGGGTCTATCCAGAGCGAAGCTGTTTCTTGTACCATCAGTGAAACACAACCTCCTATTACACTTGCATGAGTATCCTATACCCAAATATATGAGAACTATGCCGTTGTGCCCACACAACGCGCACAAGTGCAATACTAGTCTTTTACGTATTTATCGATGTCCAATCTTGATAATACTCTGACTAGGGATATTTAATGATTTATCCTTCGTGGACTGATACTGTCTCATATGATTCTCAATCCGGGAACAAATCATAAGGACCTCTCATCATTTATATATCTTGGTGATCTAATCACAAATGATAAGAGTGCAATCTCCTTTGTCACATAGTTAATTTGTACAACAACACAATGATCTGTACAAATAGTGATGATATGGGTCATAATTGTCCAATAAGAATAACCTACATCTATGTTTGCATACAACATATATCTAAGTTTGCATAAACCCTATATCTAAATTTGCATGCATAAAAGTAAGTCGGAATAACGGCAATCACACAATCTCATGAACACATTAAATTGATAAACGAGGAATATAAGTAAATAATTGTCTAAACATAAATATTAAAGAGAGACAATCAAATTCCTGACATGAAAGAAATAACTAAATCAAACATGGAAATAACATACTATTTCTAATAAACAATGGATAAACACAAGATTAGATGAAACGAAATATGTACGTTACGTGGAATTATATCTCAAGTATAGACCGCACGTAATTTATGTTTGGGTTTCCAACCGATATACCACCGAGAGATAACATAAAATCATTCATCCTACAATAATAACATACATGAACCAACAATACGCATGCGAAGAAATAATAATAAATAACTGAAAAGATGGACGAAAATAAATAAAAGGGTGCCCTCAGGTCTTACCTTTTAAGTCGCCTCTTGGAAGTGCATTACGCGGTTGTTGAAAGGGTAACGCTCTGTAACTCCTCCGGTTCACTGGTTCAATGTCTTTCTTTTTCACTTCGCTGTTTTGGGTGCCGTTTTCTCTATTTTTACTGCTGTTGTTGGTCACTATTTTTGCGGTAATTAGGGACTATTTTAGCTTACTATTTTGCGGTTGTAAATGTGTATTTGGGGGCTGCGATTTCTGTGATTTAAAGGTGTATTCAGGCTTGTGGTTTATGAGGACTGTTTCACTGTAAAAGGTGCAGTTCTGTGGAAATTGAAAGGCAATTTAGGAGGCTATTTTGTGCGGTGAATGGAGGGGCTATGTGGGCTGTTTTATGTGGTATTTGAAGGCAGGTTTGTGGACTATTATACGGTGAATTGAGGTTGTTTGGGGCTGTGATTCTGCGGTAATTTGAGGTAATTTTGTGTGTAGTTTGCGATGGATGTAGGAATATTTTTGTGACTGCAATTTGTGGTGGATGCAAAGGTATTTAGAGACTGTTTTCACGGCAATGCAGGGGGGATTTTTTAGGGCTTGCTGGTTTCAGTGATCAAAGGGTGTTTTGAAGCTGTGATTTGCGGTGGTTAATGGAGGTTTCAGGGCTTGCTGTCTCGGCAATATCAGGGGAATTTTAGGGTTGTTTCATGGCAATGGAGGAGGATTTTCTTTGTGTTGGGCGTGAATGGCTAGGGGCAGAATGGTTTGGTTTGTGACTCTTTTTATAAGAAAGTTCTAGGGTTTTCCTTGTAGGGGAGGGGAATAAATCATGCAATTATGGAGGATATCTTTTAATTAGTGTGCTACAAGAAAAGATCTCTTCAATTTAGGGAGGTGATTTGTTTTAGTTTAGGAAAGGGATTTATGGGCTTTGATTTGATTTCTTTAATTTAGGAATGTGATTTGATTTGATTTATTTAAATTGAGAAGGTGATTTGTTTGAATTTTAACATGTGTTTAATGTGTTAATTATTTTTTGGAGGGGATTTGGGCGTGTGGCTTGGCTTTTTTAGTGGGCTTGGGTGTGTAGGTTGGTGGTGTGTGGGCTTGGGTATGTGGCTTGCGGGTTTTTGGGCCGAGGATAAATTTTAAAACAGAGGTCCAATGAGCGAACCCGAAGCTAAGCAAACAAATTAAGTCCAATAAGGTATTGATTTCTAGGTCATTACTTATGTATAATCCCTATATCACAGGCTATCCATATTATAGCTGGATATAGATAAGAACATCAATCCTTTCGGTATAATGTAGTCAACTTTCAAATTTACGATCTCTAAATAACGCTATGAACTTACTTCTGAAGTTATACCACGGTCATAGATTTACTAGATCGCAAACACGTGTAAGATACCTATGCCCTGTACACAGGATAGAAGGATTCTATCTTGATACACACTAAATATTATAAGCATTAGTCCACACCCAATGAACTGGCGGAGGTCTGATCTAAATAGATTGGTGACGTGACTATTATCAAAGTGTGGAAGATAACTCATATATCCAAATTGGTATCTCAAGTCGAAGGACCATTATTGACATGATCCAGGCCGACAACAAACCAAAGGACGCATTACAAGTGCGAGAAGGGCCAATTACGAGGCAGAGGACCAAAAGACTTAGAGAAGCAATGGCGGGATTAGTTCAGAGTTTTATGGCCGACTGCAACAAACAAATAGAGATGCATGTGGGCTTCGATGGAAAGGGCCCAAAACCATTTCACTTTGCCCAAATCAGTTTAGAATAAAGCTTCCTAGGCATTTGAAGACTTAAAGACTTGATATTTATCTAATTTCGTTTTTAGGGGCATTGTTGTCTTTATGTCTTTAGGGTTTCTTTTTGTAACACTATTTAAGCTTACTTTCTTCTTCATTTGAGGAACAAAAACGAAATTTGTAAACTCAAAAGCTTAAAGCTTTGGCTATGGCTGAATTCTTGTAAGGGAGGGATTCCTCTTTTCAAGTTTGAATCGACTTATCTAAGTTTGGCAAACTTAGTGGCGTCTCCATTTGCTAGAAAAAACACTACAAGGATTCATCTTAAGGGTTCTCAAGGGCAAGTTCTTTGTGGGTCTTCTTTGTGGCCTTGGAAGGGTTTTGTTCCTACAAAATCAAATTCGCGGTTCTTGGGGTTCTTTCCGTTGCTTGGGGTTACTTGGATTTCGAATCTAAGTGGGTTTCTTGTCATTTGGTATCTAGAGCTCAGGGTTCCAAGGTCTGATTTTTCTATCTTTCCTTTTGTTTGATTCTGTTTTTTTTTTTTTTGTTCTGTTATTTTTTCGTTTCAGTTCTTGTTGGATCTTGTTCTCTGTTTTTGTTTTGTTCATATTCTGGATCTGGTTTTGTTGTGAAGCATATTCTGGATCTGGTTTTGTTGTTCTGCATATCAGTTCATCTTTTATCCTTTTCCAGTTCTGGGCTTCTGTTCTGTTCTTCCTATTAGTTCGTCATAGTCATTCTGTTCTTTAGCATATGTTTAAGAAATAAGCATGTTCTTGGCGGCTTTGTGTTTTGTTTCTAAACCCTAGTGAAGTCTGAAATTAGACCCTGAAATCTTAGCTTCTGAAATCAGACCTAAAACGTAACCTTTGAAATCTGCCTCTGAAATCAGACTCTGAGTTCAGACATTGAAACTTAACCATTGAATCAGACTCTGAGATCAGACCCTGAAACTTAACCATTGAATCAGCCTCTGAAATCAAACCTTGACCAGTAACCTCTGAAAATTAGCCTCTGAGATCAGATCCTGAAACTTAACCATTGAATCAGCCTCTGAAATCAGACCTTGACCAGTAACCTCTGAAAATTAGCCTCTGAGATCAGACCCTGAAACTTAGCCTTTGAAATCAGACCCAGACCAGTAGCCTCTGAATTCAGACCATGACCAGTAACCTCTGAAAATTAGCCTCTGAATACAGTCCCTGAAATCAGACCCTTGTTCGACTCTGAAATCAGACACTGACCAACAGCCTCTGACTTCAGACCCTGGATTCAGACCCTCATCAGACTCTGAAATCAGGCTTTGAAAACCAGCCTCTGAAATCAGAACCTAAATCAGCCTCTGAAATCAGAACCTAAATCAGCCTCTGAAATTAGAACCACATTTATTAGCATCTGACGTTATCAAAAAAAAAAGAGAAAAGAGACTTGAGTGATAGTGATCACTTGAGCAGAGAAAAAAGAGAGTAAAAAAGTGAATTTTTTTGTTAAATCTAGTTTGTTCCATATTATTATTTAAGTGCCCATGAAGGGTATTCCATCAAAATTTCTATAGAAGTGCCAAATTTTCTCCCGAAATTGCATACGACCGTGAATTTGCATGCTTATTTTTTTTCCATTGTGCTAATTGTTTACTCCTTATTTCTAATTACTCTAGCTTAAGTATTATTGATTGAGTCTCCGTCATTACTATTCCTATTCGTGTTTTGTTTTCCCGCGCCTGCCCTATATATATATATATTATTGGGTCCGTTGTGTGCATGCTAGCTTAAGGACTACATTTGGTTTGTATTCTTGGATTGAGTGTGGTTCATATTTGAATTGAGGATGAACTCAAGAGTGGTAAAAGGCAGTGATTGTGAGCACAGTATCGGGTAAAGCCAATAGAGTGCAAACACGAGTGGAGTGATATCATTCGAGTGTAAACACGTGAGATTGTGAGGATTTAGATATTTGCTTTACTTTCTTGTTATTTCTAATCTTTTGTTTAGTGTTGAGATGACAGGTCTAACTACTGATGAAAAGCTTGAGGCTTTGGATAGGAAATTTACAGATATGATGGAGAACATGAATACTGCTTTGGAGAGATTGTCTAAGAGTGTAGAGAGTATTCAAACTGGTAGCGGTCCTAGAGTACCACCACCTCAGAATGTACCACCACCTCACAATGTGCCACCTCGCCGTGTACCACCCAAGTATGTACCACCAGATGAAGAAGAAGCTGAAAATGAGTTTGATGATTCTGATGGTTTTGATGATGTGGAGGAGAGATTTCAGCCTGGGCATGATAGGAGACCTAATAGGAGGTTTGATAGGAGGAATGATAGGAGGGATAGACGGTTTGATGATAGAGGTGCATTTGATGCCAGAATAGGGGATTATGATCGGAGAGGATATGGTAGGCGTGAGATGTAGATGGTGATCTAGGTAGCATCAAGATCAAGATACCAACATTCCAAGGAAGAATGATCCTGAGGCTTATTTAAATGGGAAAAGAAAATAGAATTGATTTTCAACTGTCATCACTACTCAGACGAGAAGAAGATCAGTCTGGCAGCAATTGAGTTTACCGATTATGCTATGATTTGGTGGGATCAGCTTGTCTCTACTCGGAGGAGAAACTATGAGAGACCGGTTCAGACATGGCAGAACTTAGAGGTCTCATGAGAAAAAGATTTATACCCAGCCATTACTATAGGGAGTTGTATCAGAAACTACAACATCTGTATCAGGGGGCCAAGAGTGTTGAAGACTATTACACAGAGATGGAAGTTGCCATGATCAGGGCAAATGTACTTGAAGATGCAGAAGATACTATGGCACGATTTCTAGGGGGCTTGAATAGAGAGATTGCAAACATGGTGGAGTTGCATCATTATGTTGATTTGGAGGATATGCTTCACATGGCTATCAAGATAGAAAGGCAACTCAAGAAAAAGTCAACATCCAGATTTGGTACTCAGGCTACTTCTGCATGGAAAGGGAAATGGGTTCCGAATGAGAAGCGAGATGGAGGCTTTGACAAGCCTAGAGGCGAATTCAGTGGAGGCTTTAATAAGCCTAGGGCCGAACCTAGTGCCAAGGGTAAAGAGGCTGCAGAACCAAGTAAAACTAGACCAAAACCTGAGGGTGCAACTACTAGAACTAAGGATGTCAAGTGTTTTAAATGTTTGGGCATGAGACACTATGCTTCAGAATGTCCCAATAGACGTACCTTAGTGATTGATAAGAAGAGTGGAGATGTGTACTCTACTAATAGTGAGGTTGATGATGAGATGCCAGAGTTGGAGGATGCTAGTGACCATGAGGGAGCTGCATACCCGCTGAATAACTTATCCTTAGTTGTCAAGCGTGCTTTGAGTGCACATGTTGTAGAGGATGAGAGTATGCAGCAGAGGGAGAACATATTCCATACTAGGTGTCGTGTGAATGGTAAGGGGTGTAGTATGATTATAGATGGGGGCAGTTGTACTAATGTTGCTAGCACAGCTTTGATTGAGCGATTGGGGTTGAGTTGCTTGAGACATCCGAAGCCTTACAAGTTGCAATGGTTAAATGATTGTGGGGAAATAAGTGTGACAAAGCAGGTTTTGTTGAGCTTTACCATTGGACCATACACAGATGATGTCCTATGTGATGTGATACCGATGCATGCAGGACATATTCTTTTGGGTCGACCGTGGCAGTTTGATAAGAAGGTTATTCAAGATGGGTTCAAGAATAAATACTCTTTTCAGCATAAAGGAAATCCCATTACATTATACCCACTTACACCTGCACAAGTCCATGAAGACCAGGTTAAGTTACAACTTGAGCGTGACAAAGAGAGAGCGAAGGGAAACACCACCTTGGGTGAGACTAGTGAGAGTGACGTATCTGGTGAGAAAAAAAAGGCCAAAGCCGTGGGAGTTCCCAAGGGGAGTGTGAGTGAACGTGAGGGGGAAATAAAAGGGAGAGTTAAAAAGGGTTTCTACATGGGTGAGGGTGAAGCGAGGAAAGCATCAAAGGCTAGCAAGATCATGCTATTGTTAGTCTATAAAGAGCATCATATTTATTTTACTAACACTAACCATTTGCTTCCTGTGTCTATTTCATCTCTTTTGCAGGACTACAGTGATGTACTGACAGAGGACATACCTAGTGGGCTTCCACCTATTAGAGGTATCGAGCACCAGATAGACTTCATACCTGGAGCAGTCATTCCTAACAGACCGGCTTATAGGAGCAATCCCGAGGAGACAAATGAGCTACAAAGGCAAGTACGAGAGTTGATGGACAAGGGGTATGTCAGGGAAAGCATGAGTCATTGTGCAGTACCAGTGCTTTTAGTTCCTAAGAAAGATGGGATGTGGCGCATGTGCATTGATTGTCGAGCTATCAACAATATTACGGTAAAGTATCGTCACCCCATTCCTAGACTAGATGACATATTGGATGAATTGCATGGTTCCAAAATTTTTAGTAAGATTGATTTAAAGAGTGGATACCATCAAATTCGCATGAGAGAGGGAGATGAGTGGAAAACTGCATTTAAGACTAAGTATGGCTTGTATGAATGGTTAGTTATGCCATTTGGTCTTTCAAACGCACCTAGCACATTAATGAGATTGATGAATCATGTTATGCGTGCATTTTTAGGTAAGTTTGTTGTAGTTTATTTTGATGACATCTTAGTTTACAGTAAAACAGTAGATGAGCATGTTATGCATTTGAAGCATGTTCTTGATGTGTTAAGGCAAGAAAAACTGTATGCTAACTTTGATAAGTGCACTTTTTGTATGGATAGAATTGTCTTCCTTGGATTTGTTGTGAGTGCAGATGGCATCGAGGTAGATTTAGAAAAGGTGAAGGCAATTAAGGATTGGCCAACACCAATAACAGTGACAGAAGTCAGAAGCTTCCATGGATTAGCAAGCTTCTACCGTAGATTTATTAAAGACTTCAGTAGTATTACAGCACCACTGACTAAAGTAGTGAAGAAGACTGTTGGCTTCAAATGGGGTGAAGAGCAGGAGCGGCATTCCAGGATCTGAAAATGAAGTTGTGCAGTGCACCAGTCTTGGCACTACCCAACTTTGAGAAGACATTTGAAATTGAGTGTGACGCATCCGGGATAGGCATTGGGGCTGTTCTTATGCAAGAAAAGCGACCAATAGCTTACTTTAGTGAGAAGCTAAATGGAGCAGTTTTAAGGTACCCCATATATGACAAGAAGTTGTATGCGCTAGTGCGAGCCCTTGAGACTTGGCAGCATTATTTATGGCCTCGAGAGTTTGTGATCCATATAAATCATGAATCATTGAAGCATCTGAAGGGACAAGGTAAACTGAACAAACGACACGCAAAATGGTTAGAGTTTGTTGAGACATTTCCATATGTAATCTGCTACAAACAAGGTAAGGAAAACATTGTCGCCGATGCACTATCGCGAAGGTATGCTTTACTTACTTCATTGAGTGCAAGAATGCTTGGGTTTGAATTTATTAAAGAACTTTATGCTAGTGATATTGACTTTAGTACTATCTATGCTGCATGTGAAAAGTCTGCTTTTAGTAAATTCTACCAACATGATGGGTTTCTGTTTAGGGAAAATAGATTATGCATTCCTGTTTGTAGTATGCGTGAATTGTTTAGTGAGGGAAGCACATGGGGGGGGTTTAATAGGGCACTTTGGCATTACCAAACCTTAGGGGTATTGAGTGAACATTCCATTGGCCTAAAATGTGGAGAGATATTGAGCGTTTGTGTGATAAATGCTTAACTTGTAACATGCTAAATCTAAGGTTATGCCTCATGGGTTGTATACACCGTTGCCAATACCTAGTGAGCCATGGGTAGATGTATCGATGGACTTTATTTGGGTTTACCTAGGACTAGGAAGGGTATAGATTCCATCTTTGTAGTGGTTGATAGGTTCAGTAAGATGGCACACTTTATAGCATGTCATAAAACTGATGATGCCACTAACATTGCTGACTTGTTCTTTAGAGAAGTAGTACGACTCCATGAGATTCCACGGAGTATAGTTTTAGATCGTAATGTTAAATTCCTTAGTCACTTTTGGAAAGTTTTATTGGGTAAGTTGGGAACTAAACTTTTGTATTCTACTAATTGCCACCCCCAAACTGATGGCCAAACCGAGGTTGTTAATAGGACTTTGACTCAGTTATTGCGTACTATTATCAATAAGAACTTAAAAACTTGGGAGGATTGTTTGCCTTTTGTTGAATTTACATATAATCGTAGTATTCATTCCTCTACATCTTTACTCACCATTTGAAATTGTTTATGGTTTTCAGCCACTAACTCCATTAGATTTATTACCATTGCCTGTTGATGAGCATGCGGGGTTAGATGGAAAAAGGAAAGCCGATTTGGTGAAGCACATACATGAGAAAGCAAGAGAGCAAATACAACGAAAGAATGAGCAATATGCTTCTCATGCTAATAAGGGAAGAAAACGTGTGGTATTTCATCCTGGAGATTGGGTTTGGGTACACATGCGCAAGGAGAGATTTCCTGAACAACGTAAATCTAAGCTACAATCGAGAGGGGATGGTCCATTTCAAGTTTTGGAACGGATTAATGACAATGCATACAAGTTGGATTTATAAGGTAAGAATAATGTGTCTGCTACATTTAATGTTTCTAACTTAACTCCTTTTGATGCAGGTACAGATTCGAGGTCGAATCTTTTTCAAGAGGGAGGGGATGACATGATCCAGGCCGACAACAAATCAAAGGACGCATTACAAGTGCCAGAAGGGCCAATTACGAGGTAGAGGACCAAAAGACTTAGAGAAGCAATGACGGGATTAGTTAAGAGTTTTATGGCCGACTGCAACAAACAAATAGAGATGCATGTGGGCTTTGATGGAAAGGGCCCAAAACCATTTCACTTGGCCAAATCAGTTTAGAATAAAGCTTCCTAGGCATTTGAAGACTTAAAGACTTGATATTTATGTAATTTCATTTTTAGGGGCATTGTTGTCTTTATGCCTTTAGGGTTTCTTTTTGTAACACTATTTAAGCTTACTTTCTTCTTCATTTGAGGAACAAAAACGAAATTTGTAAACTCAAAAGCTTAAAGCTTTGGCTATGGCCGAATTCTTGTAAGGGAGGGATTCCCCTTTTCAAGTTTGAATCGACTTTTCTAAGTTTGGCAAACTTAGTGGCGTCTCCATTTGCTAGCAAAAACACTACAAGGATTCATCTTAAGGGTTCTCAAGGGCAAGTTCTTTGTGGGTCTTTTTTGTGGCCTTGGAAGGGTTTTGTTCCTACAAAATCAAATTCGCGGTTCTTGGGGTTCTGTCCGTTGCTTGGGGTTTACTTGGATTTCGAATCTAAGTGGGTTTCTTGTCATTTTGGTATCGCAAACACGTGTAAGATACCTATGCCCTGTGCACAGGATAGAAGGATTCTATCTTGATACACACTAAATATTATAAGCATTAGTCCATACCCAATGAACTGGCGGAGGTCTGATCTAAATAGATTGGTGACGTGACTATCATCAAAGTGTGGAAGATAACTCATATATCCACATTGGTATCTCAAGTCGAAGGACCATTATGCTCGCTCAACTCAAGAAGATTCCTATTGATGTTAGTGTACCATCTATTAGGAAATCTTCAGTGAGTCATTCAGTGTTTATCAGATAAACATCTACATGTCTATATGAGTCTCCCGAGACTCATGGTTCATTGGGATAAACCATCGGACCAAGTCACGATATACGACATGTGTCGATCTCAGCGGACCCGTGTTAGTAAATCTTGACCAGGAATTTTATTTAAGGATATAAAACTTATAGTGACACTTCCCAATGCCAATTACAAACTATGTTGTAACTGCGCACTACGTTGTACATTCTAGGGTCTTTGTCTAATATAAACATATCACTAAATCAGATTTAGTTTCAATGGAATCATAATTAGATATCTAATCGTAATTAGATTGAATATGTATATAAAAGACAATAGGTGCTACCATTAAATAAGTAATATTATGGAAAAAAGGCAATGAACGTATTCATGAATCAGACATAAATATGATCTGGATTGGCACTCTGAGCACAACCCCAATAATTTCTCCCACTTGCCATAGTACCAATCCACGGTATCATATACACATCTTAATATGTATTACATGCTTATAGCCTTCAAAAGCTCACCTGACACTCAAGAGGTAGGCAACAACAAGTAAACCTACTTTAACAAATTGAATCTATCCAACAAACCAACTTGTTTCCCTTAACCATCATTATTCATATTTTGTAGAACCAAAGTTCTACATCAATATGACTCAGATGCGACATCAATATTGTGTTAAAGCTATTGAGTTGTCTATGTATTTGTTAGGATTGGTGCGAGGAGTGCCAATCTGGATCATATTTATATCCGATTCATAAATACAAATAATATTTTTTTCCAAAATATTATTTATTTAATGGTAGCACTCCTTGTCTTTTATACACATATTCGATCTAATTGCGATTAGATATCTATTTATAATTAGATTGAAACTAAATCTGATTTAGTGATATATGTATATTAGATAAGACCCTAGGATTTACAACGTAGTGCGCAGTTACAACGTAGTTTGTAATTGACATTGGAAAACGTCACTATAAGTTGTATATGTTGGGATGTATGCCCTAGAGCTATATGTGATGTAAACGGTTTTATGTGTTTTGAAATAAAACGATGCATTATTTATTTATCAAATTATTTGTTTAATTTTCCCAATTATAAATCATCTTGAATACCTTAGATTACTTATATGCCTTCAGACTTAGTGTATGAGTGTCATACATAAGAGGATTTAAGTCTGAAGTTAGTAATCTTAAATAGTCCATAGAGAGCAAACAAAGCGGGTACTTTGTTTACAGTTTATCTATTGCTACGGTCCATTCTATATTTGTATGGCGACCTTGATCCGGGATCGTCCATGTAGAGACATGAGAATGAAGACACCTTCTATAATATGATCATATAAGACTGTACTCATTTGGAAATGACATTCTTATTATATCCGTTAAAATAAAAAAGTAATTTCGATCTACTAGATGGTCATTGTAGGAAACAGAAATTAACGACACTATTCTAGGCTCGCGGCCTAGTCGGGAGTACGAAATAACTCGTGGGGGAACTAAACCGGAGAAATAACATGCAGTCGCCACCCGGTGTGAACTGGAAAAATGATTTAAGGCCGCACTCACCCCTCACAAGGGAAGACCTCAAACCATTGGGTTCGGAATGGTCCATTACTTATGCCACTTGTAATGAAATGATTTGTGCATTAACTTAACCGAATCTACGCAATATATATGTTTAAAAGTATTCTATTCCTAAGTTAACATGCATAAAAATAAAGCTTATATCTAAGTTTGCATATAACCTATATATAAGTTTGCATGCGTAAAAGTAAATCGGAATAACGGCAAGTATATAATTTCATAAGCACATTATATTTATGAATACAGAAACATGAATAAATAATAATTGCACAAGCATGCATAAATGTAAATCGGAATAACGGCAAACATCTAATTTCATAAACACGTTATACTTATGAATACGGAATAGCAAGTAAATGATAATTTTACAAGCATGCATATCAAAGAGAAGCAATTAGTGGCATAATGCAAAGAGATAACTAAAGAGGCAATAATACATTAAGATAAACGTGCCATGATGCGATGCAAAAGAAGATAGGCAAATAGGGTGAAAGAAAAGAGATGCAATATTTACCTACATATATATATGACCTCGAGTGTCCGATTGAACGTATTTCACGTCCAATCAAACGTGCTTTGTTCGGCGCGGCAAAACGTCATGGCCAAGGTAGCCCTTAGGCTTTTCATCCCTCAAAATGGAGGACCTTTAATCCAACTTGATTTGCCCATGCGCATTGCAATATGATGCATGATTATGAAAGGAGATGACATACAGAAAGCAAATAACGGAATAAAAGGCGCTTCAAACTTTTGTTGTAAAGGTAGCTTTTTAGACTTTTCTTCCCTCAAGAGAGAACCTTTAGACCAATATAATAAGCCCATGGGCATTATATTACAATACATATAAAATAAAGACAATAATATAGCACTTCATATGCTCGATTGGACATATCTCATATTCAATCAAACACACTTTGTCCGGCGCGGTAAAACATCGTGGTAAAGGTAGCCCTTAGGCTTTTAATCCCTTGAAATGGAGGACCTTTAATCTAACTTGATTTGCCCATGCGCACTAAATCATCAATACATAAACAAATAACGTACACAAAGTAAAATGGCAGAATAATAAAAGGCGTGGCGAAGTATTGTGGTAAAGGTAGCATTTTAGGCTTTTCTTTCCCCAAATGGAGAACCTTTAGACAAATGTAATAAGCCCATGCGCATTACATTACAATGCATAGAAAGAAAGATAACAATATAGGACTTCATATGCTCGATTGAACATATCTCACATTCAATCAAACACGCTTTATCCGGCGTGGTAAAACGTCGTGGCAAAGGTAGCCCTTGGGCTTTTTATCCCTCAAAATGGAGGAATTTTAATCCAACTTGATTTGCCCATGCGCACTATATTATCAATACATAAACAATAACTTACAGAAAAAATAGCGGAATATAAAATACGGATAATAAATAAAAAATGATAAAATAAAGCAAAATATGTGCCGTTTACTCAAGTGGTACATGGAGTTGTTTCCTAAGTACAGACCGCACTACCGTCCATTCGGATTCGGCTATGGAATTTACGTCTGGGTTACCACAAGAGACGACACATTTTCCATTCATCCAATAACCATAGCATTCATTAATAAACGATACTCATGTATAGAAATATTAACAAAATGATAGAAATAAGCGGAAATAAATGAAGAAGGGTGCCCTCAGCTCTAACCTCTTTTGATGTCTCTCGAAAGCGCGTTACACGACAGTCGGAAGGGTTGATGCTCCACTATTTTTCTGGTTTGCCGCTGTTTTGGACTGCAGTTTTCTAGACTGTTTTAGGGTGATTTATTCACTGTTTGGGGACTGTTTTCAGAGATTTGGGGACTATCTTTGGGGTGTATTTTAGGTGGTTTTCGAGACAGTTTTGGGACAGTTTTTGGGTGCAGTTTCGGGCAGTTTGCGGGAAAATTTCGAGACAGTTTTTGAGTGTGATTTCGAGAAGATTTTTAGGTGCTATTTTTGGTAGAATATTGGAACTGAATACGTTGCTACCAAGAGGATATTGGCTGGCTTCTTATTTACGTCATGAAGGTTACTTGTTGTGTGGTCATAGGTGGCTTGCTGTCGATGTGAGTGGGTTGTGTCGGTGCTAAGGGCTGCAGGATTTATGTGTGATGAAGCCGTGAGTTATTGTTGAATGGGTTATTTTGTGCGTTATTTTCTAAGGGTTTGTGTGGTTTTCTTGTGAGGGGTTGTGTCTCGACTTGATGGATTAGTGAAGGGCTATTGAGTGTGTGCTCACATGGGGCAGTGGCTACGTGGATGGTGCTTGTTTAAAGTGGCGTGAGTGTGTTTTTAAGGTGGCGTGATTAATATGCTGTTACATGAAGGGCTTAGAATATGTGGCAGTTTGCCGTGTTGAAGGAGGGCTTGAAGAGGGCTGTTTATGACTTTGTGTTGATGCGTGAAGTTGTTCTGTGGGGTACGTGAGGGCAGTGTATGGCATTAATTGAATGGAAGAAGAGAGAGATGAAATGGCGTGATAGAGAGAGCTGAGCCGCGGTGTTAGGGTTTAATTTTTGGTTGCTTCATTCGGTCAATGGCTTTAGTTATTGGTTTTTTTTATGAGTTGCTTCCATTGTTTTTTTTGTGTTTGTTATTTTTAAAGGGGGGCTGCTGTGTTGTTTTTTTGGTTTGCCGTGAGTTTTTGGGAAGAAAAAAGGAGAGTGTCTAAAGAATGAGTAGCTTAGGGTTTCTTTGTTTTGTGATTTTAGAGAGAGGCGTGAGGAGTGAGTAGTAAGGGGCAGGTTAGGGTTGGTGAAAGTCTCTTTTATAATAGTGTATCTAGGGTTTCCTTGTGTGTGCATGGCTCTAGAAGGGAATAAAATCATGCAAAAAGGGATGGATTTAATTAGTTTAAAAAGGAAATAATATTTATATTTTTGGTGGGGGAATATCTTTAAATTGGTAGGTGATTTATTTTAATTAGGAAGAGATTTGCTTAAATTAGGAATTTAATTTAATTGAATTTTAATTGGATTTAATTTAATTTAATTTCAATTTAATTGATTTTAATTTAATTTGTGACATGTTTTAATTATTTCTTAGATTGGGATTGGGTGGGATGCGCATTGGATGGGTCAAGGATGTGTGGGCTTGGTGTGTGACTTGGGGGTTTGGGCTAAGGAGATGCTTTAAAACAGAGGTCCAACAAGCGAACCCGAAGTGTAACGAGCGAATTAAGTCCAACAAAAATGTCAATTCTTGACTCTTCCCTTCTGATGTCCGTTTCCCGCGACTTCCATAATTTAAAGAGGTAGTATCTCCATGTGAGACTCATCATCGGGACTTATATGTAAAAATACAATGCCTACAGTCGCCCCCACTTTGATGGGACTTATGCAGTGTGTGACAATGACAATCCTATCAATGTTTGTGTAATGCATTTTTACTTACCTGGCTTGCCAGCTGCCATTTGACTTGCCTATTGCTGTGAACTGAGTTGATAAGGTGGTGAGGTACTTCGACCCCTGGTTCATTCCTGCAAGATACTGCGATCTCTAGGAATCACTACCGAACTGATATGAAGAGAGTTGGTTCATTTCAGAACCTTTACTGAATTGAGATTGTGGTCCATTTTCGGTCCGTGCTCCATTTTCGGAGTGCCATTTTCGGCATGCTAAACCTCATTTCCGAGGCATCGCTGATGTGATGACTGTCCATTTACGAATTATGCTCCATTTTCGGAGTGCCATTTTCGGCGGGTGATAGTAGTCTATTTTCGAACCGTGCTCTATTTTCGGAGTGCCATTTTCGGTGAGTGATAATAGTCCATTTTCGAACCGTGCTCTATTTTCGGAGTGCCATTTTCGGCGAGTGATGAGATAATGGTCCATTTTCGAACTGTGCTTCACTTTCGGAGTGCCATTTTAAGCGTCTGATGAGATAATGGTCTATTTTCAAACCGTGCTCCATTTTCGGCGTCTGATGAGATAATGGTCCATTTTTGAACCGTGCTCCATTTTTCGGAGTGCCATTTTTGGTGAAACTGATGTTGATGTTGATGTGTCTCCATACCCGAAGTGCCATACCCGGTAATACTGTTACTGTGTCTCCATACCTGGAGTGCCATACCCGGCAAAACTGATGCTGATGTTAATATTTCTCTATACCCGGAGTGCCATACCCGACAAAACTGATGCTGTGTCTCCATACCCGGAAAAACTGATGTTGTGTCTCCATACCCGGAGTGACATACCTGGTAAAACTGATACCGTGTCTCCATACCCGGAGTGCCATACCCGGTAAAACTGATGCTGTGTTTCCATACCCGGAGTGCCATACCCGGTAAAACTTATATTGTGTCTCCATACTCGAAGTGCCATACCCGACAAAACTGATACTGTGTCTCCATACCCGAAGTGCTATACCCGGCAAAACTGATACTGTGTCTCCATACCCGGAGTGCCATACCTGACAAGACTGATACTGATAATGATGTGGGCCTCGCCCATAGAGTGCCATACCCGGTAAGACTGATATTGATAATGATGTGGGCCTCGCCCCTGGAGTGCCTACCCGGCAAGGCTGATATTGATGTGGGCCTCGCCCCTAGAGTGCCATACCCAGCAAAGCTGATAGTGATGATGTGATGGTCTATTTCAATATACTATACTGCCTCTCATGAGATATCTTTGATAGCTAGTCATATTCTAGTCCTCAATGAATGCTTCGCGTCGAAATCTGAGAACCTTCAAAGTACCTGATACACTCAACTCCGATCGTCTGAATAGGTGATCTGAACTAGACTCCTAGTGTGTGTGCACCAAGGCTCTTCACAACTTAATCCTTAAGTAGGCCAACTCGAAGATTTCGTCTCGGAGAATTGGATAAGTGGGTCTAACCAATCTAGATGTCTTGATCACTCTTTGTGATTATTTCTTCATACCAACATGATATGGTCTTCTTCTTTTTTCTTGTCTCTTTCTTTTCATTCTTTTCATTCTTTTTATTTTTCTTTTTTCTATTTTCTTTCTTTTTTTTTTTTTATTTTCTCTTTTTGACACACCTACCCTTTAAGGTAGCATTTCTCCTCATGCTGGTCCTAATACTCGCCCATGGGTAGTTTCACGCTTATCTGTTATAGGTGGTCTATTTTTTCTTTCTTTCCATTACAGAGGCTTTTTCTTTGTTTCCAACCATATCATATATCATAGCATAAGTAAACTAGGGTGGACATCCAGGCAAACAGTCATTCGCTGATCCACCATCTCTTCAACTAGTCATCTTGCCAACGACTCAGGCTTCCGCTGCTGAGATTCCGTAATCAAGTGTTCGTGAGTCTAGCCGAGATCAATCCATTCAGAATACTGGATGGGAGCACGTCTCGCACTTATCCTTTCTAAGATTTCTCCTTGCAACAAACAATATCATCACCGGACATATGCTTAACCATCAAAGACTTATTTTTTTTTCTCACTCACTCATTCCATGGAATTCTTCCTTCTACTACTGATAATATGGGCTTCGCCCCCTGAGATCCATTCCCGAAACTCATATTGATATGGGCCTCAACCCTGGGATTCCTACCCAAAACTGATACTGTGCTTTCGTTACTTCTGATTGGCTTGTCTTTGCCACTTTCTATTTTTCTTCTTAAAAACCTGTGAATACAAAATAAAATAAACACAAAAAGGAATGCAAAATATGTTACGTGTATGCATGCATGCATGAATTAGTTTCCTATTCCATTGGGTTAGGTCTTCCGTCAATTCCCTTGGTGACCACTCAGTTTTCTCTTCCTCAGGCAGAGTACTGCTTCAATTTATCCACATTGATCGGCTCGGTGAACTCGTTCCCTTCCGAATCTGACGGTCTCACTACCCCATTTCCCAATTTCTAAATGGCTATCCTGTCTTTTCTTCTTACTTATTCCAAAGATTCCCATTGTTCTAAACATTATTGAGTATCATAGTACCACGGTTGAATGCTTTTGTCAAATATACTCATGTTGCAGGTTGAAAGGAAGAAACTCAGGAAAGTAAACGAAATGAACGTCTTTTTTATCATAAAAAAGGTTCGAACAAATAGATAAAATTAATGTCTCTATTAAAATGTAGAATTATAATCAAATAAGCTAGGAAGAACAGTCTCATCATTCGCAGCATTGCCTTCTCCCTCGACCTATGGTTCTTCACCGTTGTCATCTCCTATCTTCATGAAAGAAGCTGGGTGGTTGAGAGCATGGAGGACAAAGCTTTCGGGTAGGCCGGAGTTGATCATGTTGGTGGGTGGTGGAACAGAGTGGTAGTTAGGTAGATGATTTCTTTGTATGTTGGTTGTTCTCTTTCCGGGTCAGGTATTTTATGGGAGTCAATGAGGTTTTGGATCTCATGCCTAAGGCGGGTGCAACTGTCAGTTTTGTGACCTCTTCTCCGATGGAAGTGACAATACAGGCTTAGGTTAAGGTTGGGTGGCACAGAGTTTGGAATTGGTTTAGGCTCTAAGGGTTCAAGAAGTCCTTGCGCCTTCAGTTTTTCGAACACCCTTGAAAGAGGCTTACCAAGGTTGGAAAATTGCCTATTTTTGATGGAGTGACCTCAGCGGTAGCGGGCATAGTCCCTGAAGGCCCCCCGATATTCCTTCCATTCTGGCCATAGAACTTTATATTTTCAGCCTCTTCCTCCTCAATATCCATGACAGTCTCCCTCAACTGTCGAAAATCCATAATCATGGAGGTCATCCTCATCAGCTTTCCAAAAATTGAGGGCTTAGTACCCTTGATAATCATCTTTAACTAGTCTTTCTCCGAAGGTCGAGTCTGTATCTTCAGAAGCTGGCTCCTTCAGCGATCCACATAGTCTTTGAAGCTTTCCTCTGGCTTCTGCTTGGTATTCTCCAAGTCACGAAGCGACAAGTCGATCTCCAAGTCCGTGTCATACTGTTTTAGAAAGACATCTGCCAATTCCCTCCAATCTTCCTTAACCTTTCTCTCAAGGCTATGGTACCACACTACGGGTGCCCCCTCAAGCGACATCCCGAACATCTTCTGAACTTGGCGCTGTGATAGGGCCATTGAACTCATTACCGAGACATATTACCGGAGATGGACCCTCGGGTCCCCATTTCTGTTGAACTTGGCCATATCTGGCATTTTGAATTGTGCTAGCAACTGTTCTTCAAAGGTCATTGCCTCATAATCTAGCAGGTCTTCATGTTTACCCTTCATCTTACGGGTAACCGATTCTACCTGATCCCAGAGCTTTTGTAACTCTGTCTGAGACCCAATCATTCTTCCTACCGCAATTCAGCCATGTCATCATCCAAAGTGTGGATGTCATCCCCAAACCTGTTTGAAGGCTCCTCACGCCTCACATTCTCAGAGTTTCCCCCAGCATGAGGCACAACCATATTTGTCATAGCAGTAGTCAAGGCTTGCAACTGTTCAGTAATCTTGGTGAGACTGGTCTCCAACTGATCTATACGGGATACCTTATTCTCTGATTCACTCATATTTGTTATCGGCCTCTTAGTAAGTCTTCCTTCTTCCCTAACCCAATGAGAATCTATGATGGCTTTTAGAACTCAAGGGGGTTAGCATGATGCGTGTATGCAAGAGGTGTATGAGATGCGTGCGATGTATATAAGTTGGCCTTTTGTCATTTTAAAGCATTCAATGACATAACGCGAGGTGCAAACTTGTCCCAGTTGAAAAGGCCTAACAGTTTTACACTTTTACGATAACATGGCTAAATAACTTCAAATGATAAGGGGCCCAATCACAGGATGGCCCATTAGCATTTTAGAAACTTTTGACCCAATTGTCATATGATACGAACTCGTCCCATTTTAAATGGCCCAACAAGTTTGCATTTTTGACAAGAAGTCCAACTGAATCAAAATGATGATGGTCCCTAAATACAAGCATAAAAAGATAATTCAAGCATAAAGTAATAATTTCTACAGAGCGGCCCATCGACATTTCAGAAGCTTTTGGCCCAATTATCATAGGATACGAACTCGTCCCAGTTTAAATGGCCCAACAAGTTCGTATTTCTAACAAGAAGTCCAACTGCATCCAAATGAGGATGGTCCCTAAATACAAGCATAAAGAGATAATTCAAGCATAAAGCAATAATTTCTATAGAGCGACCCATCGATATTTCAGAAACTTTTGGCCCAATTGTCATAAGATACGAACTCGTCCAAGTTTAAATGGCCCAACAAGTTTGCATTTCTGACAAGAAGTCCAACTGTATCCAAATGAGGATGGTCCATAAGCACAAGAAAATAGTTGCTATAAGTCATAAAACCCGGTCTACTTATGGGTTTGCGGGAGTGTAGACAAAGAATCTCGCTGGCGAATGATTGCCCACAACAAGGTCTCCCCACTCAAGGGTTCAAGCGACCAAGTGAGCACACCTTTTTTATACCTTAAGGTACGTGCCAACGAGTTAGAGTGTGACTAACTATCAAATGGATTTCCCGTTGTAGATTTCCCAAAGGGAGGGTGGAGCGAACTCTCTTAAATACCCAAGCCTCTTAGGCTCTTATCGCTTGGTGACAGGAATAAACAACGAGTCCTTCAAATTAGTGTTGAATAGTTATGACCCATAGCGTCATTGTTTATAAAAGACATTGTGTTTTTGTACAAAATTAACTATGTTATAATGAAATTGCCTTTTACTGTTTTGTGATTCATTTACTTTGATATATAAAAATGGTAAAAGTCCTTATGATTAGTTCCGGATTGAGATGATATGAGACAGTATTAATCCATAAAGGTTTAATCATTGAATATCCCTAGTCGTAGTATTATCGAGATTGGACATCGATAATGCGAAATAGACTAGTATTGCACTTGTGCATGTTGTGAGGGCATAACGACATAGTTCTCATATGTTTAAGTATAGGATACTTATGCAAGTGCGATATGAGGTTGTGTTTTACCGATGGTACGGAAAACAGCTTCGCTCTGGATAGACCCCGCGGAATCCAATTGGTAGTATGTATATGTGTCTATGGGAGTTCACTTCAGGGTAGGTGTATTTGGTCTTACATGAGACTTGCATCGCTAGTACTTGCGACAATCGGTAAACTTTGGTTTTAGTCGTCCAAGGCTTTAACAGGTTCTGTGTACGCCTCTGCTGGGTTATTGGGAATCGTAGTGTATTGGATGTGATGTCAAGACGGAAGTATCACTTCAGCATATGGAGATCATGATCACGCAGGGATTCAGAACTGGTTCTCTATTATGTTGCAACCATCTGGAAAATATGACAAGGTCATGATTATCCGATTCAAAGAGACTAGTTGCTAGATATTTGATATGTGCTTCGTATGGGGCAGACACTATTCCAACCCCAGACCTTGCACGTGACATCCGATACTGGGTTGTAATACGTAATACTACGGTATACTACGCCTGATAAAGATCGCATATTCTAGTAAGAATATTTCTGGATAATTGGGTAGGCATGGTGCTTTTCTAGAAGCCAACCTTGTCTCGTAAATCGATAAACAAATAATACGAGGTACGTACGTGTTCGGATAGTCCGACGATCGTATTTACAGCCAACATATCCAGATATCTCTTGGGTCGCTTCCCGAAGATTCATCGATGACGTTTGATTCGAACTTTATTAATCTGGAATTAATTACGGAGAAACTTTATCTTGGACAAAGTACTATTTGAAGAGAGAGAAAGATTAATTTGGAATTGATCGATAAAATAATATATTCGATATATTAAACGAAATTGGATTTCGACACGGAATTAAAATCGGATTTTAATTCGGGAAAATGAGTTAATTTAGAATTAATTCGTTAGCGACGTGAATAGTAATTTCACTAAGCATAATTATTTAATTACTTCGCGATGGAAATTCGTTAATTCAGAATTAGTGAAACCGAGCCGGACTCGCATTTCGAAACGAGTGGGGCCCACAAGTCACATCGTGAGTCACATCACTTGTCATATAATTGTGATAGATGTCAAAAGTCACTTTTTTTGTGAGTGACATGCTGTCACAATTCATGATGTGGGTGGTTGTGGGCATTTAATGAGTTTTTGGAGCCAACATTTGGCTTTTTGACTTTTGTAAAACATATACCAACTTTGGTAATTGTTTTAATTCATTAGTATTGTTTTTTAGAAAACAAAGAAACAAAAACTCTCTCCCTCTCTCAAGCAAAACCGTGAGTCTCCATAGGTGAAGGAAAATTTGATTTTCTTTCATTTTTTGCTAGCACATCAAGAATCAAACAAAGGTGTTAGGGAAACAAACACAAGAGCTTGGATCTTGAAAAGCTTGGAGCTTGGAACTTCTTTCCCTTGGCCGAATCTTCATCATCTTCGACAAAGCTTCTCTTGGCCGAATCTTGGATCATCTTGGAAGGAAAATTTTTGTTGAGCATCACATCCAAAGCCGATCTTTATAAGTATGATTCTGCCATACTTCTTGTTATATTCATTCTATTACCAAGAAAATGATTTAAGGCCGCACTCACCCCTCGCAAGGGAAGACCTCAAACCATTGGGTTCGGAATGGTCCATTACTTATGCCCCTTGTAATGAAATGATTTGTGTAATAACTTAACCAAATCTACGCAACATATATGCTCAAAAGTATTCTATTCCTAAGTTCACATGCTTAAAAATAAAGCCATATCTAAGTTTGCATATAACCTATATCTAAATTTGCATGCGTAAAAGTAAATCGGAATAACGACAAGCATATAATTTCATAAGCACATTATATTTATGAATACAGAAACATGAATAAATAATAATTGCACAAGCATGCATAAAAGTAAATCGGAATAATGGCAAACATCTAATTTCATAAACATATTATACTTATGAATACAGAAACGCAAGTAATTGATGATTGTACAAGCATGCATATCAAAGAGAAGTAATTAGTGGCATAATGTAAAGAGATAACTAAAGAGGCAATTGTACATTAAGATAAACGTGCCATGATGCGATGCAAAAGAAGATAGGCAAATAGGGTGAAAGAAAAGAGATGCAAGGTAGCAGAAAAATGTATGCATCTATATAGGACCTCCAGTGTCCGATTGAACGTATTTTATGTCCAGTTGAACGTGCTTTGTCCGGCGTGGAAAAACGTCGTGGCCAAGGTAGCCCTTAGGCTTTTCATCCCTCAAAATGGAGGACCTTTAATCCAACTTGATTTGCCATGCGCATTGCAATATGATGCATGATTATGTAAGGAGATGACATATAGAAAGCAAATAACGGAATAAAAGTCGTGACAAAGTATTGTCGTAAAGGTAGCTTTTTAGACATTTATTCCCTCAAATAGAGAACCTTTAGACCAATATAATAAGCCCATGCGCATTACATTACAATGCATATAAAATAAAGACAACAATATAGGACTTTGTATGCTCGATTGGACATATCTCATATTCAATCAAACACACTACGTCCGGTGCGGCAAAATATCTTGGCAAAGGTAGTCCTTAAGCTTTTAATCCCTCGAGAAAGGGGGGGGGGACCTTTAATCCAACTTGATTTGCCCATGCCACTATATCATCAATACATAAATAAATAACATACACAAAGTAAAATGGCGGAATAATAAAAGACGCGGTGAAGTATCGTGGTAAAAGTAGCCTTTTAGGCTTTTCTTTCCCCAAATGGAGAACGTTTAGACCAACATAATAAGCCCATGCGCATTACATTACAATGCATAGAAATAAAGACAACAATATGGGACTTCGTATGCTCGATTGAACATATCTCACATTCAATCAAACACACTTCGTCCGATGCGGCAAAACGTCGGGGCAAAGGTAGCCCTTAGGCTTTTTATCCCTCAAAATGAAGGACCTTTAATCCAACTTGATTTTCCCATGCGCACTATATCATCCATACATAAACAAATAACTTACAGAAAATAAATGGCTAAATATAAAATACGGATAATAAATAAACAAGATAAAATAAAGTAAAATATGTTTCGTTTACTGAAGTGGTACGTGGAGTTTTTTCCCAAGTACAGATAGCACTACCGTCCATTCGGATTCGGCTACTGAAATTTACTCATGGGTTTCCATCCGATATACTACAAGAGACGACATATTTTCCATTCATCCAATAACCATAGCATTCATTAATCAATGATACTCATGTATAGAAATATTAACAAAATGACAGAAATAAGCGAAAATAAATGAAGAAGGGTGCCCTCAGGTCTAACCTCTTTTGTCGTCTCTCGAAATCATGTTACACGGCCATCGGAAGGGTTGATGCTCCACTATTTTTCTGGTTTACCGCTATTTTGGACTGCAGTTTTGTTTTAGGGTGATTTGTTCACTGTTTGGGGATTGTTTTCAGAGATTGGGGACTGTTTTTGGGGTGTATTTTAGGTGGTTTTCGAGACAGTTTCGGGATAGTTTTTGGGTGCAATTTCGGGCAGTTTGTGGGATAGTTTCGAGACAGTTTTTGGGTACGGTATCGGGCAGTTTCTTAGGTGCTATTTTTTGTAGAATAGGGGGATTGAATACGTTACTGCCAAGAGGATATTGGCTGGCTTCTTGTTTTATGAAGGTTGCTTGTTGTGTGGTCACAGGTGGCTTGCTGTCGATGTGAGTGGGCTGTGTCGGTGCTTAGGGCTGCATGATTTGTGTGTGATGAAGCCGTGAGTTATTGTTGAATGGGTTATTTTGTACGTTATTTTCTAAGGGTTTGTGTGGTTTTCTTGTGAGGGGTTGTGTCTCGACTTGATGGATTAGTGAAGGGCTATTGAGTGTGTGCTCACATGGGGCAGTGGCTACGTGGATGGTGCTTGTTTAAAGTGGGGTGAGTGTGTTTTTAAGGTGGCGTGATTAATATGCTGTTACATGAAGGGCTTAGAATATGTGGCAGTTTTCCGTGTTGAAGGAGGGCTTGAAGGCGGCTGTTTATGACTTTGTGTTGATACGTGAAGTTGCCATATAGGGTAGGTGAGGGCAGTATATGGCGTTAATTAAATGGAAGAATAGATAGATGAAATGGCGTGATAGAGAGAGCTGAGCCGCGGTGTTAGGGTTTGTTTTTTGATTGTTTCATTTCGGTCAATGGCTTTTGTTATTAGTTTTTTTTTTGTGAGTTTCTTTTTTTTGTGTTTGTTATTTTTAAAGGGGGGGCTGCTGTGTTATTTTTTGGTTTTCCGTGAGTTCTTGGGAAGAAAAAAAGGAGAGTGTCTAAAGAATGAGTAGCTTAGGGTTTCTTTGTTTTGTGATTTTAGAGAGAGGCGTGAGGAGTGAGTAGTAAGGGGCAGGTTAGGGTTAGTGAAAGTCACTTTTGTAATAGTGTATCTAGGGTTTCCTTGTGTGTGCATGGCTCTAGAAGGGAATAAAATCATGCAAAAAAGTGATGGATTTAATTAGTTTACAAATGGAAAGAATATTTATATTTTTGGTGGGGGAATATCTTTAAATTGGTAGGTGATTTATTTAAATTAGGAAGAGATTTGCTTAAATTAGGAATTTAATTTAATTGGATTTTAATTGGATTTAATTTAATTTAATTTCAATTTAATTGGTTTTAATTTAATTTGCGACATGTTTTAAGGGTGAGATGGGCTTTGGATGGGTCAATGATGTGTGGGCTGTTGGGTTTCTATTTAGTCCCAAGAATCAAATCAAGCTTTGAAACACATGTGAATACATAAAAGAGAATGGCAGAATCATACTCAATTTGATCGGATTGGATGCTACGAAGAACAAAACTTTTTATGCCCTTTGAGTGAAACTCTCGGCCATGGTGTTCTTTGTCTTCCATCTTCATCTTCAAGCTCCAAGCTTTATCAATGGTGATTCTAAGTTTAAAGGTGGGTTTCCCTATCACCTTGTATGCCTCTTTATGTGCTAGCACTCTTAAAGATTTGCAACAAATCTTTTATTCTTTGCTTATGGCTCTCGGCCAAGAGAAGAATTTGAGACAGATTTAGGCCTTTGGCCGAATATGGAGAGAGGAGAGGAGAAGAAGTTGTGTTAGGTTGTATTTTTGGAATTTTGTATCTAATACACTTAAATGAAATTCAAAAATTCATTTACCAAATTTTTACTTTTCAAAAGTCAAAAAACAAAAAGCATTAAAGCCTTGCCAACCATACATATCACTATTCACATCACATCTATCACTATTCACATTATTCATGACAAGTTGTCAAGTCGCTCAAAGTGATTAGACATCACATCAATTGATTGACTAGTGATTTGATGCTAGATGTGACTAGCGATTTGATGCTTAATTTGACTTGCGTGTCGCACTCAAATTTGAAATGCGAATGCACTCGCAGATAATCCCGGGCTCGGGTTCGCTAATTCCAAATTAACGAATTTTCCGTTGCTTCGTAATTAAATCTAATTTAATTAAATAATCATGCCTAGCATAATTACTATTCACATCGCTAACGAATTAATTCTAAATTAATTCGTTCGCCCGAATTAAAATCCAATTTTAATTCCGAGTCGAAATCCAATTTCGTTTAATATATCGAATATATTAATTTATCGATTAATTCCAAATTAATCGTTCTCTCTATTTAAATGATATTTTATCCTAGATAAAATATCTCCGTAATTAATCCCAGATTAATTTTCTCTCTCATCAAATAATCCCAGATTAATAAAGTGCGAGTCATACATCATCGGTGAATCTTCGGGAAGCGACCCATGAGATCCCTGGATATGTTGGCAGTAAATACGATTATCGGACTATCCGAATACGTACGTACCTAGTACTACGTTTTACCGATTTACAAGACAATTTTGGCTTCTAGGAAAGCTCCATGCCTACCCAATTCTCTAGAAACATGCTTACAGGAATAGACGATCTATATCAGCCGTAGTATAGGTAGTATCGTGTATGTCGATCCTGTTGGACAATTATGACCCATAGCGTCACTATTTGTACAGATCGCGGTGTTGTTGTACAAATTAACTATGTGACAGAGGAGATTACATTCTTATTATTTTTGATTAGATCACCTAGATGTATAAATGATGAGAGGTCCCTATGATTTGTTCCTGGACAGAGAATGATATGAGACAGTATCAGTCCACATAGGATAAATCATTAAATATCTCTAGTCAGAGTATTATCGAGAATGGACATCGATAAATACGTAAAAGACTAGTATTGCACTTGTGCGCGTTTGTGAGGACACAATGACATAGTTATCATATATTTGGGTATAGGATACTCATGCAAGTGTAATAGGAGGTTGTGTTTCACCGATGGTACGGGAAACAGCTTCGCTCTGGATAGACCCCCTTGGAATTCCATTGGTAGTATGACTATGTGTCTATGGAAGTCCGAAATCAGGGTAGGTGTATTTGGTCTTAACCTGAGACTTGCACCGCTAATACTTGCGACAATCAATATACTTTGGTTGAGGTCGTCCAGGGCTTTAACCAGTTCTGTGTATGCCAATGCTGAGTATATTGAGAATCACAGTGTGTTGGGTGTGATGTCAAGACGGAAGTATCACTCCAGTCATAGTTGAGATGATGGTCACGTAAGATATAGAACTCGTTCTCTTAAATGCTCGAGCTATCGGGATATTATGACTAGGTCATGTATATCCAATTATAGAGACTAGTTACCAGACATCCGATATGTGCTTCGTACGGGGCAGACACAATTCCAACCGCAGGCCTCGCATGTGATCATCCGATACTGGACAGAAATACGCAATACTACGGTATACTACGCTTGATATAGATCATATATTCCTGTAAGGATATTTCCGGAGAATTGGGTAGGCATGGCACTTTGCTAGAAGCCAACCTTGTCTTGTAAATCTGTATAAACGTAGTACGAGGTACTTACGTGTTTCGGATAGTCCGACGACCGCATTTACTGCCAACATATCCGGGGATCTAATGGGCCGCTTCTCGAAGATTCACCGATTATGTATGACTCGCACTTAATTAATCTGGGATTAATTAGAAGAGAGAGAAAATTAATCTAAGATTAATTACGGAGAATTTTTATCTAGGATAAAATATTAATAAAAGAGAGAGAACGATTAATTTGGAATTAATCAATAAAATATTATATTCGATATATTATGCGAAATTGGATTTCGACGCGGGATTGAAATTAGATTTTAATTCGGGAGAACGAATTAATTTAGAATTAATTCGTTAGCGACGTGAATAGTGATTTCGCTAGGCGTAATTATTTAATTCCGACGCGACGGAAAATTCGTTCATTTGGAATTAGTGAACCCGAGCCCGAGAGTGATTACGAGCGCATTCGCATTTCGAATTCGAGCGCGGCACGCAAGTCACATCAAGCGTCAAATCACTAGTCGAATCATTCGTCAAATCACTTGTCACTTTGAGTGATGTGACATGACATGTAGTCACTTTATTAAGTGACTTGATGTGAATAGTGATGTGAGTTGAAAAGCATCTTTTGCTTTTTGCTTTTTGACTTTTACTTTTTGCTTTTGCTTTTTGACTTTTACTTTTTGAAAGTAAATAAAAAGTGTTATATGTTTTATTTTATTTACTAGGTAAAGATAATAATAAATAACAAATACAAAAAGCTTTTGTCTTCTCTCTCTCCTAGGGCAAATACACGGTTTTTGAAGGGAACCAATTTTTCCCTCTCTTTCTTCTTCTTCATCTCATGGCTTGGGGCCATTTTTCCTTCTTCAATTTTTGGTTTGACCTAAACTCATGAAGAAGACTTGTGCTAGCACACCATGGGTTTTACAAAGGTGATAAGGTAGTGAACTTGTGTGCAAGGAATCCATTTTGAAGCTTGAAGCTTGGAGCTTCAATGGTGGTCTTCCATGGCCGAATCTTGAGACAAATGGAGCATCAAAACCGAGCCACCCTCTCCTCTTGGAAGACTTGGCCGAACCTTCAACAAGGAGGAAAAGATTTGTGTTCTTTGATGCATCCAAACCATTCATTGTGAGTATGTGTTCCGCCTTACTTCTTTGATGTATTCATGCCCTTTTCATGCTTATTTGATGGATCTTGGGACCTATTAAGAAACCAACAATGGTATCAGAGCTTACATCAAGCATGAAACTTTAGGGTTTAAAATTGGGTAAACTCAATTTGAGCATCAAATGGTTAAATTGTTTGATATAGTATGCTTGAATGAGGTTGAATTGATGTTGTGCTTGATCAATTTCAAGAAATTTGGTTGGATCCATTTTTCCCCAAATTTTTGGGCATGGCCGAAAATTGAGACCCTAATATCTTGGTGATTTTTGTTTGTTTGATCATTGGATGACTTAAAACAAGTGGGTAATGTTGTTTTGAAGTTCAATTGGATTGAATTTTGATTTGGAACAATTTTTCCCTTTTAAAGTGGCTTGGCCGAATTCTTGAAAATTTGAAATTCATTGTGTTTTTTGATTTTAATTCATTGGATGAGTTGAATTGATTTGGGAAATGATGATTGTGGATTCAATTGGATTGAAACCGAATCGGAATGCAAAAACCCCTAATTGCCGAGAACAAAAGCATGTGAAAATGGGTTTGATTTTGATGAAATTGTGTTGGACACTATTTGTTATTAAAGTGCATGATTAATTAGGCTAATTGATGTTTTAGGAATGTTAATTGGGTAATTAATTGTGTATTACACTTAGGTTAATTAATTGTGGAATTTGGAATTTTATAAGTTAATTAATTGGGCCTGTTTTTGGAAATTGGGCCTTATAGGTTGTAATTCGGCTTTTGGGCTTTGTTGTACAAAGTTGGGTTTAGGTAAAATTGGTTGGATCCAATTAGACCCAAAACCGCAACCATAAAGTCCAATTATGACTTAATGGACCTTAATTATTTAATTGGGCCTAATGGCCCAAAATTAATTTAAAGGCTTATGGGGTAATTCCCGGATTGGACTTTGGTTATCGGTTTGACCCGAGTTGACCAAAAGTCCACGCCTTAAGAAATTAATTAAAAGCCCATTGGACTTTAATTAAATAAACGTTGGACGTTAATCGAGCTTTGAGACCCATAACGATTGAATTTGGAATTTAAATCGTAAAGGTTTATTATATAAAAGTGTAATATTTAATTTGGAATTAAATAGTGAATTAGAATTAAATGCGTATTAAATTGGATTTAATTATGTAGTTTAATTTAATTCGAGAATTCGTACTTTGAGTACTTATTCGCAAATCGAGTTTGACTCGAGCAAAAATCAAATCGTTGTTTGAACATTGGATGATCACTAATTATCAGATTAATTAATTGGATTAGATTGATTGATAACATGCTTGTATGAATACATGGTTGCGATGCATGAATAATGTATATCAGATGGATATTAGTCGGGTGGGACAATTTTGGAAATTGTAATAAATTTGATTTATTAATTGGACCTGCGAGTCCAGCCTTATCACCTCTATACTCTTTGTATTCTCTTCTCACCTATTCCCCTCAATGTAAATGAGGTTTCTTTAGAAGTGTAGTGTAACAGGTAGAAGTAAATACATGTGCTAGCTTTGGAGAGAGAAAATGAGAGATTTGATCTAGGATCAATGTAAAATCCATCCACATATCATTATTATTTTATTTCATATACGCTTTATTATGTGTTTAGAATGCATGTTTAAGGGTGTATGATGATGAGACCTTAACAAAGATAATAATTGGTTGCCAATTTGCTCGCGAAAAACCCTCGTTCAATATTAAGCGTTTTTCCTTCCGTTGAGTGATTCTCACTCAAGATCCTAGACGGCATTGATTTTTTGGCCAAAGTCAAGGCCTTTGTTTGTCAAAGATGTATTTGAATCACGAAGGCTTTGTTCCATATCAGTGTCTTGTCCAAGTTGTGGTTTGTTGGCCAAAGTCAAGATCACTTCTTGTCCATCGACATTGATTACGAAGCTTTCCATGGTCAATGGGTTGCGCTTGACCGGAATCACTAATTTTGTTGTGCCAAAGCCAAGGCTTAGTTGATTCAGAGGAAAAAGATTAGGTAATACATTGGATGTATTGGCATATATAAGATATATGTTTCGGACTTGGATTTCCTCATACCGGATCTAGGAATCGGATTGGATCCAATTGATCTTAGAGATCTACCTAGTTAATTATCATACAATTTATTGGCCAAAGTCAAGATTGTGTGATATTTAACGGGATCCTAGCCCACTAGGAAACACGGTTTCCCGAGTACTCGACAGAGGGCTAGAGGCTCGCCAAAAAATAGTGGGAGGCAAGAATTGAATTTGCAATATTCGTTCAATTACTCGCCATACGCGCTCAATCACAAATTATTTCGTCGTTTGATTAAATGTTAGTTAGACTAATATGTAAATTGTTGTTTTTTAATAAGCAGTTGGACTGTATTATAGTTGATTATATAATTGGATTATAGTAATCAATATATTTGAATTAATTAATTTCGATTTACAGTTGATTTTATAATTGGATTATAGTAATCAATGTAATTGAGGTTAATAAATTTAAATTATATTTGACTGTATGGTTGGACTATAATAATCAATATAATACATAGTACCACAAATCGTTGATTAAATAGTTGGACTATTAGAATCAAGATAAATTGAAATATTAGTGTTTAAAACATAATCCTGGGTGAAAATGTATTTAAACGACTATGATTTTTCAAATTGGGAATAAAATTCAAGATGGTCTTGGAAAATGATAAGTTACTTTATTTGATAAAATAACGTATTATGCCTAAAGCTCGGAGTTAAGGAAATAAGTGGAACATGATATTTGGAATATTCATGTAATGATAACTTTAGTGCTTAATCCATTCTACTTGTCAAGTAGACTCCTTAATTTCCGTATCACAATTAAGGATTAGATCCTTAAAGCATGATAATGAAATTGAAGGATTTTCATGGATCTATTTTAGATCTTTGAAATACTAAATTACAATAAATAATTCTTGGAGAATTAATGACTCTTCTCAAGGAGACAAAGTCAAACTTTGCAATTAGGCAAGTAGCGCAAGGCGCACCTTACTTTGATATTCTAGAAACCCGAGGCTTCGCCAAAGGCTACTGGAATGTTGAAAACGAGCAAAGGAAAAGTCATTATAATCTTCTAGGAAGATAAAAGGACATATCCTAAGAAGGAATTGAAGACGAGCAAGGCTCTGACTTCAAATATGTTTGTCATAATTATGTTCACAACTAGTATTAAAATTGGATTTTAAATACTTAGTGTGGTACATAAAATATATATTGATGTTCAGAATCTATTTTGAACAGGATACTGACTTCAACTGAGATTTATCTACGATAGTAAACGGGACTTAAGTCGCTGTTTTAACCGTAGATACCTGAATTTAGGAACTACCTTCGGGTATGTACTTAAATTAGGAAACTGTTAAAATGTAACTAGTTTGACTAGGAACATTAATTCTATATCGTGTATAACCCGCTGCGGATGTACCTTTATATTCTAGAACACTAAAGTGTTTTATTATATAAAGATGATATTGAGATGAACACATTAGATGTGAATAAGAAAATTTATATTTTGAATATAAATAATATCTCAAATATATACATGATAAATAAATAGCTCAATCTGATTTGATCAGAACAATCTAATTGTGGCATTGTTGTCTGGGACACAATCAAACAAGACTCGCATATCCACACTTTCGAAGAGTGGGTACTAGGACTAATTTGATTCTATTCAAATAAAGTCTACGAATCTAGTTTATTGGGCATAGTGCCTGTAACACTATTTACTTGGTAAAAGTGTAAATGCCACTGATCTGTTAGCCCTAGTTCATAGTGAAGCAAGTGGACCCATGTCTAGCTAGGCTAGAGGTGGATATGAATATTTCGTGACCTATATGGATGTGGCATCGCGTTATGGTTATGTGTTTCTTTTGAAACACAAATCGGAAACTTTCACAGTTTCTACACGAAATAGACAAACAGATCAGCTAAAATATTAAACCATCATGGTGAGACCGTAATGGAAAATACAATAAGTTTATCTAAAGAGTATAATGTTCTTTCAATGAGGACTCCTCCCGGAACACGTCAGTTTGACGGTGTGTCCGAATGGATTAATCGAATTTTGTTAGACATGATAAGGTTAATCACGAGTCGCTCTGAGCTACCATTTCCTTCCACGGATAATCTTTAAACAGTGCAAGAACTTATTTTGAATAAGATTCCATAATAATATGTTTGACAGATATCATATTAGATATGAACAGGAAAAGAAACCGGGTTTCACATTCCTGAATATTTGGGAATGCTAGGCATATGTTTGGATGATACCAAACTAAAACCCAAACAGGATAAGTGCCAATTGTAGGTCATCCGAGGGATACCATAAGTATTATACTTATAAACCTCACATGAGAACAATTAGATTGTTGCTCACCATGCGATATTTCCTAAGAGGAATACCGATATACAGTGGTAAGTGGGAGGATAGTATAACTCGATGAAAATCGGAGTAATACTATTTAGGCACCGAATCGAGATGGAACATAAATAGTTCCTCAAGGATGAAACTATACCATTGATCTTCGAATACACAAGAACAGCGTAGGTCGGACAGAGTCAGAAAACAACCTAGGGTATGGGTTTCTGGTCTCACCTTATAAAGATGTCTATCTTATTAAGGTATACCAACTGACTACGTATGAGTAAGTGATACAAGGTATCAACTCCCTTATTATGATAAAGTGCCATATAATTCGAAATGGATTCTATGTATATCAACCAGTTTGGATACTAGTTGATGTACCATAAGGCATTGTCCCTATAGGTACTATATAAGTCTTCAAGGAATACGTACATGGATGGCAACATACCAACGTATAAAGCTAGGCTTTTAACGGAAATGTATCGTTATCAATATTGTGTTGATTACAATTCAACCTCTTACCTGTTGCCACGGTAAATCCATTTGGATAATGCTTGTTATTCGATCCATGATTGGATTGAAGGCAAAGCATGGGTTCTTGGAATTATCGTTTTGATGTAATCATAATGATTTATGATTTAATTCAAAACGAAAATGATTCTTGTGTAAATAAGAGGGTAAGTGGGAGCACACTAACAGTGGCTGTCCTAAAAAATAATGATAATATGTCATTTCTTGCACTACAAGAAAAAAGGCCTTTACTGACACTAAGGATAGTGACACTAGGCTAAAAATGTCAGAAACGACGTGTAAATGGGCCTATTTCCGTGTTTTTCACTTAAATATCAATAATTACTAACTATGGTATCAGCGATTTTAGTGTCAGTAATTACTATTACAATAGTATCAGTAAGAAATAAAATAAAAAAAAAAAAAACACGTAGTTGTCTGGAGTCGAACCAACACCTCGCGGAAGTGACGTTTTTCGCATATATTACTGACACTAGAGTATCAGTAAATTTAGTCTCAGTAAATTAATGATACCTTATTACAAATTTACCCTTAAAATTTTCAAAATTTATTAAGTGTAAAGGATATATTAGTAATTTAAGTTTAACTTAAAAATTAAAAAGTAAAAAACTAAAAAATCTAAAGACTAAACCTAGCCTCTCTTCTTTCTCTCAAACGAATTTAAGTCTCAAACTCTCTCCACTCGCAGTTGCAGTCGACCCATAACCTTCACCATCTCTGCATCTCACCATCCATCGCTTGAGCCGCGACCCATAACCGAGCCTCACTGCATCTCCCATCCCGCTTGAGCCGCAACCCATAACCGACCAGACTTCTGGAAAATTGAAGAACACAGACGAGAAAGCAAGATCAACAACAACCATCAATACTCGAAAAACAAGAACAGAGCCACCGTGACCAAGACAAGATCCAGAGCAGGCGACTCAAAGACTCTTGGGGCAGTACATGTTGATCAACACTTTCGAAGCTCCTGCACGGCAGAAACACTCAAACAAACGCAGACACAAACCCTAGGAGACACTCTCTCTTCTTAAACATGAAAGAACCCTAATCACGCCTCCAGCGCACACTGCTCACAAGATCCACACACGGCGATCACCATATTGAAGGTAACACATATCAAAGACCCTAAAATCTCTCTTGCATCTTGGATTCTCTGTTGCGCTCTCTCAACCCCACTCATGTTCAAACATAAATCCTATTCTCTTGTTGCCGTCTTCATCCCATTGTTGTGTGATATCTTATAGGCTGTATTTTTTTTTACTCTTCACTGACAGACACTTCTCATCGCTACTGATTCCTTTGGGCTATCCTTGATTGTTCCTGCGGCTGCTCGAAAGAGGTGAGGATTCTTGAGATCAATTGCCCAGCTTTACTTATTGCCCATCCTTTTTGATTTGTTTGTTTACTTATTTAATCAGAATCAATTTCCCACAAGGATGCATATATTAATTTGAATTAGGGGAATCATTTTGGGTTTCTGAGAATCATTGCCTAGATTTACTTAAGCCCATCCTTTTTTTTTTTGCAGAAATCTTAAAAGAATTGGGGTTTTTTTTCTAAGCACTAAAGATATACTAAACTGAAAAAAAAAACCAACAACTTATGAATCTAAGCACTAAAGATATAATAAACTGTTTGCTCATTGTTTTAACCTAATGTATTCAAGCCAATGTTCTTCGTTATTTTACTCTAATGTATGTTTTCTTTAAATTGAAACTAATTATGAAAATTTTATAAACTTACATCGACAAGGTACATATTATGAACAGGTTAGGTACGTAAAATGGACAAAAAATGGATATATTGTGATAGACTTTCCAGTGAATATCGTGTTGGAGTTGATGAATTCTTGGAGTTTGCAATTCTTTATTCTGAAAATCGAATCGAATGTTAATTAGATGTCCTTGCGCCCGTTGTTGCAATATGGAGTTTCATACTCCTAAAGAGGTGAAGCTTCATTTGTTTCAGAAAGGCTTTCTCCAAACGTATTTAGTTTGGACTTGGCATGGTGAATCTAAACCTGTATCTCCTTCTGAAAATTGCCAAGACCTTCCACAAAGTCAACGTTTCAGATGTCATGACTATAGTGATGTAGTTGATATGGTTCAAGATGCGTATGAGCAATGTGATAAAGATCATAGCTCTTTCACAGATATGCTTGAAGATGCTGAAAAGCCATTATATCTAGGTTCTAAACATTCAAAGTTATCGGGTTTAATGAGACTGTATAATGTCAAAGGGAATTATGGGTGGTCTGATAAAGGATTTTCAGCTTTGTTAGAAGCTCTTGCTGATATATTACCAAAAAATAATAATCTACCCAAGTCTATGTATGAGGCAAAAAAAACAATGAAAGTGTTGGGCTTAGATTATGATAAAATACATGCATGTCCAAATGATTGCATTCTTTACAGGAATAAGTTTGCAAATCTTATTGAATGCCCAATTTGTGGACAATCTAGGTGGAAAAGAAAAAATGATGGTTCCAAACAATTGAGAAAAGGGGTTCCTGGGAAGGTGTTATGGTATTTTCCAATTATTCCTAGGTTCAAAAGAATGTTTCATTCACCACAGACAGCTGAAAACTTGATTTGGCATGCAAATAAGAGAATTGAAGACGGCAATCTTCGCCACCCTGCAGATTCACCGGCATGGAAATTAATTGACAATAAGTGGCCTGAATTTTCCCAAGATCCTAGAAATCTTCGTTTAGCTCTCTCAAGTGATGGGGTTAATCCGTATAGCAATCAAAGCACCACTTATAGCTGTTGGCCGTTACTTTGATAACATACAATCTCCCTCCATGGTTGTGTATGAAGAGAAAGTTTATGATGTTGTCTCTTTTGATATCTGGCCCCAAGCAGCCTGGAAATGATATAGATGTGTACCTACAACCTTTAATCGAGGATTTAAAAACCTTGTGGAATGTAGGTGTTGATGTGTATGATGCATATAAAAAAGAAATTTTCAATTTACGAGCTGTGTTGATGTGGACAATCAGTGACTTCCCAGCATATGGAAACCTATCTGGGTGTACCGTTAAGGGATATTATGCTTGTCCACTTTGTGGGATAGGCACTTGTGCACATTGGTTGCCGCATAGTCGGAAAATGTCTTATATGGGCCACCAACGGTTTCTACCACCTGGTCACTCATTTCAAAAACTAAAAAAAGCTTTCATTGGAAAGAAAGAGTGGGATTCTCCTCCTCAATATTTAAAAGGTCAGGAAATATTTAAAATGGTTGAGCATATTCAAACCAAGTTTGGGAAAAGAAAGATCAAAAAGCGAAAACGTGATGATGGTGGTGGTGAAGGTGAAGGTGATGAAGACATTTTTCTGAAATTGTATAAAAAGAAATCGATCTTCTTTGATTTAGAGTATTGGAAATATTTGTTAGTTCGTCATTTATTAGATGTGATGCACATTGAAAAAAATGTGTGTGAAAACATCTATGGTACAATACTTCATCAAGCAGGCAAGACAAAGGATGGGATTAATGCTAGAAAAGATCTTGATCACCTCAAGGTTAGGGAAAAACTAGTGCCTGACACAAATAGCAATGTCCTACCTCCAGCACCATACACTTTGAGTAAAAAAGAGAAGAAAATGTTTTGTGAAACCTTGCAAGGTATCAAAGTTCCAAATGGGTACTCTTCCAACTTTCGTAATCTTGTTTCAATGGATGATTGTCGGCTTCAAGGACTCAAGTCTCATGATTGTCATACTTTGATGCAACAACTACTCCCTTTGGCAATTCGAAATTGTTTGCCAAAAAATATTAGAAATGCCATAATCAGGTTGTGTTTTTTTTTTCAATTCATTGTGCTCTACGGTAATAAATCCTGATAGTCTTCACCTATTGCAAAAGGAACTTGTTATCACCCTGTGCTTACTTGAACAGTACTTCCTACCCAATTTCTTTGACATCATGATCCATTTGACTGTCCATCTAGTTGAACAAGTTAGGTTATGTGGGCCAATTTTTCTTCTTTGGATGTACCCTTTTGAGAGAGATATGAAAAGACTTAAAGGTTATGTTCGTAACCGCAACCACCCTGAAGGATGTATTGCTGAAAGTTATGTTGCTGAAGAAGCACTTGAATTTTGTGCTGATTACTTTGCAAATTGTGATTCCATTGGACTACCAACTGGTTGTCTTATTGATTTTACAATCGAAAGGCCATTAGGATATGCACACATAAAGGAAGTAGATGCCCATATGTTGAGGCAAGCACACCTTTGTGTTCTAATGAATACCCCTGAAATCCAATCATTAATAGGGTATGTTTGTGTCTAATTTTTTTTAATTTATAAGTTATTTGTTTATTAATATTTGTATAACATTTGGTGTCACTATAGGGAGCATATTCGATATTTGCAATTAAAATACCCCCGTCAGTCAAAGAAACCTTTGTGGTTGCAAGCTGAACATACTCGCACATTTTGTGATTGGGTTGAAAATAAGGTTTGTAGTGGTAAACACATGTTTATATAATTTTACTCATAAATTGTTCGTATTAAAGTAATTATTGTTCTTTTGTGATTTCAAACAATAGGTAGGAGAAGATAAGGCAAATAATGTGCCAATTGATGATACAATATGGTCGTTGACAAGTAAACTGCGACCAAGTGTGGTAACATATCCCAGCTACCAGATTAATGGTTCAAGTTTTACGACGAAGGATCGGGACAACAACCGTGAAACACAAAATAGTGGTGTTATGGTTGTTGCTAATACTTTGCAAATTTCAAGCTCAAAAGATAAACATCCTCATTCTGGGAACATGAAATTTTATGGGGTCATTGATGAAATTTGGCAACTTGATTATTTGATGTTTAAGAAAACAGTTTTCAAGTGTTCATGGGTGGACGATAGAGGGGTTAATATTGATGATTTAGGGTTTACTGTAGTTGACTTGAATCGGATAGGCTATAAATCTGATTGCTTTATTCTTGCTGGTCATGCAAAGCAAGTATTTTATGTTAAAGACCAGATTGATAATAGAAAATCAATTGTCTGTTCAGTGAAAGAAAAAGTTAGCTATTATTCCAGTGGAGATGGTTGTGATGACATTGATGTATATGCACCATTATCCAACAAACTTCCACTTTGTAATTTGAATGATGATGATGATGTGGGAGAATTCCAGTAGATAAAGATTTGTAATTTTATAATTTCATTAGGCTATGAATATGACAGTTTTTGAATTATGTAAGTGGTTTGTTTCTTATATTAAATGACACTTTTTTATTAGATTCGTCTATCTCTTTTATTTATCTTTACCTTAAACCATTATTTTGTGTCTCTAATTATGTAAGTGATTTATATATGTACTTTATAATATGGATCAGAGAAGCAGTTTGTTATTAAATGTTATTTAAATGATGTACTTATTTGTTGTTTTCAGTATTGTAGGGATTATAGAGTTATGGCTGAACATGAAGAGATGAATCTTCCAGATCTTGAAGGTAGGCCTTCAAGAAGAAAACAAACCAAGAAGAAAGATT
Organism: Zanthoxylum bungeanum; assembly: GCA_019454045.1. Taxonomy (NCBI): domain Eukaryota; kingdom Viridiplantae; phylum Streptophyta; class Magnoliopsida; order Sapindales; family Rutaceae; genus Zanthoxylum; species Zanthoxylum bungeanum. The sequence goes on along the minus strand of SKCR01037500.1, from coordinate 349,212 downwards.
TGCAAAAGGATGGGGATAAAATAGTGGTTGAGTACAATATATACGGAGTTCCTATTGGACAAGGAAGAAATGAGCTGAGAAATTACATAGGAGTTATCGTTCGGGAAACAATTTCGATTACATATGATGATTGGAGGCGTGTGCCCTTAGAGGTGAAGGAGTTCCTATGGCAACATTTTCAGGTTGATATTTTCTTACAATGACAACTATATTGTTAAATATTTATAGTGCTAATAATTTCTTATTTGTGTATAGAAAAAATTTGCTTTGAGTTTAAAGATGAAAGGACAAGTGCTAAAGTTGATGGGAGTTTCTTTAAGGAACTTCAGGAGTGAGTTGGCAAATGAATTTATCATACCTAACAAGAATGACATGAAATCACTTAGGTCACCTCCAATTGAGTATCCAAGCATAAAAGATGGCGATTGGAAGTTGTTTGTAAATAAAGTTTTGTCAGCAGAATTTCAGGTGCGTTTAAAGTTGATTGTGTGTATATGATTAAGTATTTATTAAAATATTTTATCTTTGTGTAGGTAAAAAGTCAACAAGCCAAAGAGAAGAGGGCGAAAAATACCTACAATCATCACTTGGGAAGCACGGGATACAATGGCATGTTATATAGACATGTATGTATTTTTATTTTTACATTATTATTTATTATTTTCTGGAATCATAACTGATTTACAACCTGGCACAGAAATTGAAAACTGGAACATCCGAAAATGAAATTGATCGGAGTGATGCTTGGATAATGGCAAGAAAAGATAAGGATGGCAATCTACAACCTGCAGTGGCTGCGATAGAGATGAAAATAGTAAATGAACCATAACTCTTAATAGCTGATATAGAAGCATGTTTAATTTCTTACTTGTATTTTTCTGTTTTTTTAGAGTGATCTTAAGAGCCAAGTTGAAGAAGGTTCTTTTCATTCTCAAGGCCCGAAAGATATTTTGACTGAGGCTATTCAGAAGCAACCTAATGGATCTAGAGTGCAAGGAATAGGTCAATTTATCACTCCATCCATGTACTTTCAAATTCCTGAATCTTCAGAGTTTGCAATGGGGAAGGAAGAAGTATCAGGAGAGCTTTCAATTTATGACAGCGCAACTTGAGTATATGAATGCAAGGCTGAACGCCTACAGCAACACTGAAGTAGGTAGTTCTAACTTTCCCAAGGCAAAATCTTCAAGTGGCGCTTGCTTAGAGCTTGAACGTTCCCCGAGCATACTTGGAAAAAGAAAGGTTAATACATTTGGCGTTTTTTAATATCTTCATATATATGTATTATTAAATACTAATAATGAATTAATCCTACAGGTTCAGTTAGTTGTGGGTAAAACTTCACCAAAGTCTGTGAAGAGCAAAATATTGGAGGATCCTATTAAAGTTGGTGTGCCAAATGATGATCAAAAAGAACAAAACATTGAAGCAACTTCAAGAATAACTCCAACGAAACCTAAATTGACTCCAAGAAGATCTCCGAGGTTAACTCCTGCAGTAAAGGAACCAAAAAATGAAGTAGTTGTGAAAAAACAAATTGCAAGAAAGCTGGTTCTTAAAAAGAACACGAGGGCAGCTGCACAAACAAGAAAACAAGATAAGAGTCCATACATGCAAATGTTTTTTATGCTTGTTAAGAGCTGTTTTCCGAATTTGATAAAGATTGATTATGACATACCAATTTTTGGTATTACTTGGAAGTCATACTTAGACAAAGCAATTTGCGAAGAAATCATGGATTTTAAGGAGGTCTCAAACTGTGCTATTAACATATGGATCAAGTATGTTTTCTTGTACCTCTTTCTTCATTTGTTCTAAATGTTTTATAAATATTTACTTTGTTTTTATGTTTATCTTGTCTTAGGCACTTATACGATGAGATGGATAAAACTGGAACTGCCAAACCAGTTCAGTTTGGAAATTTTGAGATGATACGTCCATCAAAGGTTGCTTTGAAAGAAGGACCTCAATACATTTCAAAACTGTTAGGTATGATAGAGTTGGGGCAAATCATATTGATCCCATACAACCCAAGGTAATAATTTTTTAATTTTTTTAGTATTCAATTTCAAGTTATGTAATCCAGATTTTTATTACCCTTTCTTTCTTATTTAGCTTTCACTGGGTGCTTCTTGCAATTGACATAGTACGACGCACGATATATTATCTGGATCCTCAGGGGAATAATCCTACTGATGAGTTGATGCAAATTGTTAATCAGTTAAGTTATAGTTGTTTTCTCTTTATTTTAACATTGGGTTTATTGTTGCATTATTTATATGATATCCAATTATAATTTTTTGTAGGGGAATTAGAGTGTATCAATCTTTACATTCTAATAATAAGAGCGGTAGTGTGACTTGGGTATCTGTGAAGGTACAAAGTTATGATATATATATATATTTTGTGATATGCAACAATGAGAATATTTAGAATATGTCTAAATGAACTAATATTGATATGATAATTCTTTTTTATAGTGTCCAATGCAGCCTGGAAGTTTTGAATGCGGTTATTATGTGATGAAATACATGCAGCAAATTGTAACAAATGTGAACATTCTAAAAGACAATGTAAGTTAACAATAGTTAAGTTTTATCACTAGTCAATTAAGACATCTTACTGTTTAAAATTCTAACTTATAAATATTTTAAAGTTCAAGGGGATTAATGAGTACACTCTGGAAGATATAACGCAACTCCGTGATGATTGGGCAATATATGTTGCACATATAATCACACAGTATAATGAAGAGGTAATTACAAGGACATGTTTTACAGAGGTGATTATTACTTCCTATTTTTTCACTTTAATTCATGACATATTGGGAAATCTTCTATTCTTGCAGAATACAAATGACAAGGACAACATAGCTATTGTTCGTTGAGTTAATGAAGTAGTATGGTATTTCTCATTTCTGTAAATTAATACATTCTTGTTTTACTTGATACTTGTTGAAACCTTTGGGGGATATGGCACCTGTCATCTGATGTGCTTTGAGGTGCAGCATGAATGCTATGGAAGCAGTATTTGATATATTGAGATCTAACATGTTTATCTCATCTATTTTTATGGCAATTACCTGGAATGTTACATTCTAGTACTTTTGAGCTTTGAACTTTTAGTTTCCAGGAATTCCATAATGAACAACTATCTTGTCATCTTGATTTGCTTCCTGCATTTGGAAACAGTATTAGATCATGTCATCTGATAAACTTCATCTGGTTCATGAGATCCTTTTATTTCAGTTTTATGTCCGTCTATATATATATATGTGTGTGTGTGTGTGTGTGTGTGTGTGTGTTATTGATTTTTTGTTTTGGTGATTATGTAGCGGTATGAAAGATACAACTTGTTATTATGGATGCCATTTGGTTTTTTATATGCATGCTCTAATTAGGTTGTTGGTATGGTTATTGTCAATAAGTGCTTTATGTGACAAAAATTAGATTAGGGTTATATTTTGTATTTTTATTTGGATGTATTTAATGTTTTTATTTATGAAGATATCGATTTTTTTTGGAAGTCCATCTAATTCTTAACATTTGGTTTATAATTTCAGATTTTGTGCCAGATATCATATTGTTGGGGGATTGTTGCAGGCTTCTCAACAAGTACCATGAATTTTGGTGGGGGGGCATGACATTTTGATGGGACTTTAAGAGTAGTTTTTGAAATATATATATGTTAATTTAAAGATTGTCTATGGAGTTTTTGTATTCATCATGTGATACTGTTGAATTGATTAATACGATTAATCTATTATATTGCGAATTTTATATAAATGTAATTTTTTAGTTTTTTATTTCATTGAGTTGGTATATATATATATATATATATATATATATTATGATTAATTTAATTATAAAAAATAAGAAATATAATTGTGAAATAATACGATTTTTAAATTTTAAAAGATATTGACGGATATTGATACTATAGTAACAATAATTACTGACACTAAAAAACAAATATATGCGATATACTGATACTGCAGTAACAAAATTTACTGACACTATAGTATCACTAAATACTGATGATATAGTGTCAATAATTTACTGACACTAAAATAGTGTGAGAGATTACTGATACCATAGTGTCAATAATTTTCTGATACTACAGTATTAACGTTTACTGACACTAAGAATCACTGACACTAGAAACTAGTGTCAGTGATTTCTGGCTGCGGCAACACTGACACATTTATATAGTGTCAGTAAAACCCTTTACTGACACTAATTTAGTATCAGTAAAAGCCTTTTTTCTTGTAGTGTTGGAAATGATATTCCCATAAATTAAATATCGGCGAAAGCTTGGCTTTCGAATACTCTCTGAGAAACCGTACATTGAAAAATGTACGAGACATGGTGTCTCATACGCTTTGAGCATATGAATTCACAAACAGGCCAATCCGAGTGAAAGTCACTGGATTGATGTTCAGAACATCCGTTAGTATCTTAGAGAACTAAGGATGCTATCTTACTCTATAGAGAAGGAGAACTTGAAGTGACTGGGGTCACTGTAGCAAGTTTCCTATAACCGATAAAGTCGACTAAAACGGTATTATACAGTTTGAAAAACGGTACCGTGAGCTGGAAATCTTCCAAGCAAGGTACTGTTGCCGAATAAACAACAAATGCGGGTTAATTGCAGCAGCTCAGGCAGCAATAGAAGCCATCTGGGTCAATAACGAATCTAATTAGATTAGATATAGTTCTGTTAGCAGCTGAGCTAGGCGTCAGCACATGCTAAAGAATTAATGGTCTCATCAAAGATCCATATATATACTTCGACCATTCATCTGATTCATTCGGATCATACATCGTAGCGATGTGATGATCGGATAAATCGCATCAGATGATAATCATACAAATCCGCTGACGAAAGCCTTTTCTCAGCAGTTTGAGCCAACCATACATAGTTCGGGTGTATGACACTGGAGTGACTAGCTAGAGGCCAAGTGGGAGATTGTTGGACAATTATGACCCATAGCATCACTATTTGTACAGATCACGGTATTGTTGTACAAATTAACTATGTGACAGAGGAGATTGCACTCTTATCATTTATGATTAGATCACCTAGATGTATAAATGATAAGAGGTCCCTATGATTTGTTCCTGGACAGAGAATGATATGAGACAGTATCAGTCCACATAGGATAAATCATTAAATATCCATAGTTAGAGTATTATCGAGATTGGACATCGATAAATACGTAAAAGACTAGTATTTCACTTGTGCGCGTTTGTGAGGACACAACGGCATAGTTCTCATATATTTGGGTATAAGATACTCATGCAAGTGTAATAGGAGGTTGTGTTTCACCGATGGTACGGGAAACAGCTTCGCTCTGGATAGACCCCCTCGGAATTCCATTGGTAGTATGACTATGTGTCTATGGAAGTCCGAAATCATGGTAGGTGTATTTAGTCTTAACCTGAGACTTGCACCGCTAATACTTGCGACAATCAATATACTTTGGTTGAGGTCGTCCAGGGTTTTAACCGGTTCTGTGTACGCCAATGCTGAGTATATTGAGAATCTCAGTGTGTTGGGTGTGATGTCAAGACGAAAGTATCATTTCAGTCATAGTGGAGATGATGATCACGTAGGATACGGAACTCATTCTCTTAAATGCTCGAGCTATCGGGATATTATGACTAGGTCATGTATATCCGATTATAGAGACTAGTTACCAGACATCCGATATGTGCTTCGTATGGGGCAGACACAATTCCAGCCCCAGGCCTAGCACGTGATCATCCGATGATGTATGACTCGCACTTAATTAATTTGGGATTAATTAGAAGAGAGAGAAAATTAATCTGGGATTAATTACAGAGATATTTTATCTAGGATAAAATATTAATAAAAGAGAGAGAACGATTGATTTGGAATTAATCAATAAAATAATATATTCGATATATTATGTGAAATTAGATTTCGACACGGAATTGAAATTAGATTTTAATTCGGGCGAACGAATTAATTTAGAATTAATTTGTTAGTGACGTGAATAGTGATTTCGCTAGGCGTAATCATTTAATTCCGACGCGACGGAAAATTCGTTAATTTGGAATTAGCGAACCCGAGCCCGAGAATGATTGCGAGCGCATTCGTATTTCGAATTCGAGTGCGGCACACAAGTCACATCAAGCATCAAATCGCTAGTCGAATCATTCGTCAAATCGCTTGTCACTTTGAGTGATGTGACATGACATGTAGTCACTTTATTAAAGTGACTTGATGTGAATAGTGATGTGAGTTGAAAAGCATCTTTGCTTTTGCTTTTTGACTTTACTTTGTGAAAGTAAATAAAAAGTGTTATATGTTTTATTTTATTTACTAGGTAAAGATAATAATATACAACAAATACAAAAAGCTTTTGTCTTCTCTCTCTCCTAGGGCAATATACACGGTTTTGAAGGGAACCAATTTTCCCCTCTCTTTCTTCTTCTTCATCTCACGGCTTGGAGCCATTTTTCCGTTTGACCTAAAATCATGAAGAAGACATGTGCTAGCACACCATGGGTTTTACAAAGGTGATAGGGTAGTGAACTAGTGTGCAAGGAATCCATTTTGAAGCTTAAAGCTTGGAGCTTCAATGGTGGTCTTCCATGGCCGAATCTTGGAGACAAATGGAGCATCAAAACCGAGCCACCCTCTCCTCTTGGAAGCCTTGGCCGAACCTTCAACAAGGAGGAAAAGATTTGTGTTCTTTGATGCATCCACACCAATCATTGTGAGTATGTTTTCCGCTTTACTTATGCCCTATTCATGCTTATTTGATGGATTTTGGGACCTATTAAGAAACCAACAGATCCAGCATCGGATGTCACGTGCTAGGCTTGGGGTTGGAATTGTGTCTGCCCCGTACGAAGCACATGTCGGATGTCTGGTAACTAGTCTCTATAATCGGATATACATGACCTAGTCATAATATCCCGATGACTGCAGTACTTAATAGTACTAGTATCGTATCCTACGTGACATCATCTTCACAATTACTGGAGTGATACTTCCGTCTTGACATCACACCCAACACACCACGATTCTTAATATACCCAGCAGAGGCGTACACAGAACCGGTTAAAGCCCTGGACGACCAAAACCAAAGCTTATTGATTGTCGCAAGTATTAGCGGTGCAAGTCTCAGGTTAAGACCAAATACACCTACCCTGATGTCGGACTTCCATAGACACATAGTCATACCACCGTTGGAATTTCGAGGGGGTCTATCCAGAGCGAAGCTGTTTTCCGTACCATCGGTAAACACACAACCTCCTATTACACTTGCATGAGTATCCTATACCCAAATATATGAGAACTATGCTATTGTGCCCTCACAACTCGTACAAGTGTAATACTAGTCTTTTACACATTTATCGATATCTAATCTCGATAATACTCTGACTAGGGATATTTAATGATTTGTCCTTAGTGGACTGATACTGTCTCATATCATTTTCAATCCAGGAACAAATCATAAGGACCTCCTATCATTTATACATCTTGGTGATCTAATCATAAATGATAAGAGCGCAATCTCCTTTATCACATAGTTAATTTGTACAACACAATGATCTGTACAAATAGTGACGCTATGGGTCATAACTGTCCAACAATTCTCCTAGTTGGCCTATAGCCAGTCACTCGAGTGTCTGACACTCGAACTATGTACGGTTAGCTCAAATTGCTGAGAAAGTGCTTTCGTCAGCGGATTTGCATGATTATCGTCTGATGTGATTTATACGATCATCACATCACCAGGATGTATGATCTGAACGAATCAGATGAATAGTCGAATTATATATTTGGATCGTTGATGAGACCGTTAATTCTTTAGCCTAGCTCAGCTGCTAACAGAACTATATCTAATTTAATTAGATTTGTTATTGACCCATATGGCTTCTATTGCTGCCTCAACTGTAACAATTACCCACATTTATTATTTATTCGGTAACAGTATCTTACTTGGAAGATTTCCAGCTCACCGTTTCGTTATTCAAACTGTATAGTACCGTTTAGCGACTTAAAGTCGTTTTTATCGGTTAGGAAACTTGTAGCAGTGAACCCAATCACTTCAAGTTTTCATTCTCCATAGTTTAAGACAGCATCCTTAGTTCTCTAAGATACTAATGGATGTTCTTAACATCAATCCAGTGACTATCATCTGGATTGGCCTGATTGTGACTCCATATGCTCAAAGCGTATGAGACACCAGGTCACGTACATTTTTCAATGTACCAGTTCTCGGAGAGTCTTAACAACTTTAAATCTATCCCGGTACATCTTTATTCCTAGAATAAAGGTTGTATCTCCTAAGAATTCTACGGAGAATTTTCATGAAAGCCAAGCTTTCACCGATTTTCTTATGGGAATATCATTTCCAAGAAATGACATATCATCATTATTATAGGATAGTCACTATCAGTGCGCTCCCACTAACCTCCTTATATACACAAGAATCATTTACGTTTTGAATTAAATCATAAACTATTATGATTACATCAAAATGATAATTCCAAGAACCTAATGCTAGCTTCAATCCAAACATGGATCGAATAACCTACAAACCTTGTTTGCTAGTTTTGATACGACAAAACCGTCAGGATGTTGTAAACATCCTCCAGGAGGTTTCCTTTTCAGGAAAGCGATTTTCCCGTTCAGCTGCCATATTTCATAAATGAAACATGCAGCATTAGCAAGCATTATCCAAATGGATTTAACGTGGCAACAGGTAAAAGATTTCGTTGTAATCAACACAATGTTGATAACGATACCTTTTCGCTACAAGCCTAGCTTATTACGTTGGTATGTTGCCATCCATGTATGTCTTCCTTGAAGACTTATATAGTGCCAATAGGCACAATGCCTTGCGGTACATCAACTAGTGTCCAAACATAGTTGATATACATGGAATCCATTTCAGACTTCATGGCACTTTGCCATAAAATGGAGTCGATACCTTGTATCACTTCCTCATACGTAGTCTGTTGGTATTCCTCAATAAGATTGACATCTTTATGAGGGGAGATCAGAAACCCATACCCCAGGTTATTTTTTGACTCTCTCCAACCTACGTGGTTCTTGTGTATTCGAAGATTACTGGTACAATTTCATCTCTGATGAACTGTTTGTGTTCCAATAAGGACTTGGTGCCTTGAATAGTATTACTCTGATTTTCATCGAATTTTACTATCCTCCCACTTACCACTGCATATCGGTATTACTCTTAGGAAAATCGCATGGTGAGTAACAATAACATTGTTCTCTTAGTGAGTTGTATAAGTACTATACTTTGGTTTCCCTAGGATAACCTACAATTAGGCACTTATCCAATTTAGGTTCTGGTTTGGTATCATCCAAATGTATGCCTTAGCATTCCCAAATCATCAGGAGTGAGAAAACCCAGTTTCTTTCATGTTCATATCTAATATGAATTCTGTCTAACAGATTTTCATGGAACCTTATTCAAAATAAGTATTGCACTATTAAATGCTTATCCGTTAAAGGAAATGTTAGCTCAGAGCGACTCATGATTAACCTTTTCATGTCCAACAAAATTCGGTTTCTCCGTTCGGACACAATGTCAAACTGACGTGTTCCGGGAGGAGTCCTCATTGAAATAATACTATACTCTTTTAAGTATATTAGAAACTTATTGCTTAAGTAATTTCATCATGGTCAAACCGTGATGTTTTAATACTTTAGCAGATCTGTTTGTCTACTTCGTGTCGAAACTCTAAAAGTTTCCGATTCGTGTTTCTGAAGAAACACATAACCACAACACGATGCCACATCCGTAAAGGTCACAAAATATTCATATCCATATCTAGCCTAGCTAGACATGGGCCCACTTATATCACTATGAACAAGAGCTTACAGATCTGTGGCACTTACACTTTTACCAAGTAAAAGGTGTTTTAGGCACTTCGCCCAAATAAACTAGATTTGTAGACATTATTTGAATAGGATCAAATTCTTCCTAGTATCCACTCTTGAAAAGTATGGATATACGAGTCTTATTTAATGTGTCCCAGACAAAACTGCCACAAATAAGTCTTACTGATCAAATCAGTTTGAGCTATATGTTTGTCATGTTATATGTTTGAGATTTATTTATATTCAAAATATAAACACTGTTATTCACATCAAATGTGTTTTATCTCAATATCATCTTCATATAATAAAACACTTTAGTGTTCTAGAATATAAAGGTATACTCGCAACGAGTTATAAACGATATAGAGATAATGTTTCTAGTCAAACTAGTTACATTATAACAGTTTCCTAATTTAAGTACACACCTGAAGGGTAGTTCCTAAACTTAGGTATCTACGGTAAAACAGCGACTGTCGTCCCGTTTCCAAATCACAGATTAATCTCATCTGAAGTCAGTATCCTGCTCATAGCAGATTCTGCACATCAATATATATTTATGTATCACACAAGTATCTAAAATCCAATTCAATACTAGTAGTGAACATGATATGACAAACATATTCGAAGTCAGAGCCCTGCCTGTCTTCAATTCCTTCATGTCTGCCTTGTGCATACGGTAGTCATGCTTCAGTGACCCCGTTCCATAATTTTAGCAGACATCTTGGGATATGTCATTTGTCTTCCTAGAAGATAATAATGATTTTACCTTTGCCCTTTTCACATTCCAGAAGCCTTTGGCCAAGCCATGGCCTTCTAGAATATTGAAGTAAGGTGCGCCTTGCGCTACTTGCCTATTGCAATCTAGTCTTCTAAGATCTAAGAATAGATCTACGAAGATCCTTCAATTTCTTCATCATACTTTAAGGATCTAATCCTTAGTTCTGATTAGGAAATTAAGGAGTCTTGTTGACAAGTATATTGGATTAAGCACTAAAGTTATCATCACATGAATCTTCCAAAGATCATACTATTTGCTTAATCCGGGCTTAGGCCTAAGATGTTATTTTATCAAATAAAGTAACTGCTTAGTTTTTTAGGACTATCCTAAAATTTATTCCTAATTTGAAAATTAAAGTCGTTTAAACACATTTTCCTAAGGATTATGTTTTAAACACTAGTCTTTCAATTTTTAATCTTGATTCTAATAGACCAACTTTTTAATCAACGATTTCAGGTACTATTTAATATAATGATTATTATAGTCCAACTATACAATCAACTATACTTAAAATAGGTTAATTCAATTATATTGATTACTATAATCCGATTATAAAATCAACTATTAATTGAAATGGTTTGAATACAGTCCAACTGTTTTAAAACAACGATTTAAATATTAGTCCAACTAACATTTAATTTATTTGAAGAATTATATTTGATTGAGCGCATATGGCAAGTAACTAAACGAATAATGCAAATCTAATACTTGCCTCCCACTATTTTTGGCGAGCCTCTAACCCTCTGTCGAGTACTCGGAAAATCGTGTTTCCTAGTGGGCTAGGATCTCGTTAAATGTCACACAATCTTGACTTTGGCCAACAAATTGTATGATACTTAACTAGGTAGATCTCTAAGATCAATTGGATCCAATCCAATTCCTAGATCCAGTAGGTGGACATCCAAGTCCGAAACATATATCTTATATATGCCAATATATCCAATATATTCCCTAACCTTTTTCCTCTGAATCAATTAAGCCTTGGCTTTGGCACAACAAACTTACCCATTGACCATGGAAAGCTTAGTAATCAATGTCGATGGACAAGAAGTGGTATTGACTTTGGCCAACAAACCACAACTTGGACAAGACACCGATATGGAACAAAGCTCTCGTGATTCAAACACATCCTTGATGGACAAAGGCCTTGACTTTGGCCAACAAGCCAATGCCAGTCTTGGAACTTGAGTAAGAATCACTCAATGGAAGGAAAAACGTTTAATAGTTTGTGAGGGTTTTTCGCGTGCAAATTGGCAACCAATTTATTATCTTTGTTAAGGTCTCATCATCATACACCTTTAAACATTCATTCTAAACACATAATAGAGTGCGTATAAATAAATAATAATGATATGCGGATGGATATTTAACACATTAATCCTATATCAAATCTCTTAATTTCCTCTCTCTCGCTAGCATAAGTATTTACTTCTACCCGTTACACTACACTTCTAAAGAAACCTCATTTACATTGAGGGGAATATGTGAGAAGAGAAATACAAAAAGTAATGAGGTAATAGGCTGGACATGCAGGTCCAATTAATAAATTCCAAATTTATTACAACAATTTCTAAAATTACCCCACCCATCTAATATCCATCCGATATACATTATTCATGCATCGCAACCATGTATTCACACAAACATGTTATCAATCAATCTAATCAAATTAATTAATCTGATAATTAATGACCATCCAATGTTCAAACAACGATTTGATTTTGCGCAAGTTAAACTCGTTTTACGAATAAGTACTCAAAGTACGAATTCTCAAATTAAATTAAACTATAACATTAAATCCAATTTAATATGTATTTAATACTAATCCATTATTTAATTCCAAATTAAATATTACACTTTATTAAGAACGTTTACGACTTAAATTCCAAATTTAATCATTACGGGTCTTAGAGCCCGAATAACATCCAATGTTAATTTAATTAATGTCCAATGGGCTTTCAATTAATTTCTTAAGGCATGGCTTTTGGTCAACATGGGTCAAACCCAAAGACTAAAGCCCATTAAAGGAATCACCCTTATATGCCTTTGAAACCAATTTAGGCCCATTAGGCCCAATTAAAGTTAAAGGTCCACTAGTCGCATTTGGACTTTACGGAAACGGTTTTGGACCCAATTGTATCCAACCAATTTAGCCTAAACCTAACTTGGTACAACCAAGCCCATTAAAGCCCAATAACAACTTTAAAGCCCAATTTCCAAAATTAGCCTAACATAATTAAATTACCAAATTCCAAATTCACAATTTAATTACTTAAAGTGTATAACATAATTAATTACCCTAATCAATATTTCCAAAACACAAATTAGCCTAATTAATCATGCTCATCAACATTAAATCATGTCCAACACAATTTATCAAAAATCAAACCCATTACATGCATTTAAAGTCTCGGCCATTAGGGTTTAATTATGTCCGATTCGAATTCAATCCAATTAAATCCAATTCAACATTTTCCCAATCGTTTCAAGTCATCCAATGATTAACGAAACAAAAATTCCAAGACAAAATAAGGCTTATAACTCTCGGCCAAGCAAAGAGATTTGGGGAAATTTGTTCCAAACAAATTTTCTTGAAATTGATCCAATCAATCTTCAATTAAACATGTTTTAAGCATACTCAATCATCCAATTTCATTAAATCATGCTCAAATACATTTTACCCAATTTTAACCTTAAAAAGTTTCATGCTCAAAATGGCTCAAGATACCATTGTTGGGTTTCTATTTAGTCCCAAGGATCAAATCAAGCTTTGAAACACATATGAATACACAAAGGAGAATGGCGGAATCAGACTCACTTTGATTGGATTGGATGCTACGAAGAACAAAACTTTTTATGCCCTTTGAGTGAAGCTCTCGGCCATGGTGTTCTTTGTCCTCCATCTTCATCTTCAAGCTCCAAGCTTTATCAATGGTGATTCCAAGCTCAAAGGTGGGTTTCCCTATCACTGTGTATGCCTCTTTGTGTGCTAGCACTCTTAAAGATTTGCAATAAATCTTCTATTCTTTGCTTATGGCTCTCGGCCAAGAGAAGAATTTGAGAGAGATTTAGGCCCTTGGCCGAATATGGAGAGAGGAGAGGAAAAGAAGTTATGTTAAGTTGTATTTTTGGATTTGTGTATCTAATACACTTAAATGAAATTCAAAAATTCATTTACCAAATTTTTGCTTTTCAAAAGTCAAAAAACAAAAGCATTAAAGCCTTGCCAACCATACACATCACTATTCACATCATATCTATCACTATTCACATCATTCATGACAAGTTGTCAAGTCGCTCAAAGTGATTAGACATCATATCAATTGATTGACTAGTGATTTGACGCTAGATGTGACTAGCGATTTGACGCTTGATTTGACTTGCGTGTCGCACTCAAATTCGAAATGCGAATGCACTCGCAAACAATCCCGGGCTCGGGTTCGCTAATTCCAAATTAACGAATTTTCCATTGCATCATAATTAAATCTAATTTAATTAAATAATCATGCCTAGCATAATTACTATTCACATCGCTAACGAATTAATTCTAAAATAATTCATTCGCCCGAATTAAAATCCAATTTTAATTCTGCGTCGAAATCCAATTTCGTTTAATATATCAATTATATTAATTTATCGATTAATTGTAAATTAATCGTTCTCTCTCTTTAAATGATATTTTATCCTAGATTAAATATCTCCGTAATTAATCATAGATTAATTTTCTCTCTCATCAGAATTAATCCCAGATTAATAAAGTGCGAGTTATACGTCATCGGTGAATCTTTGAGAAGAGACCCATGAGATCCCCAGATATGTTGGAAGTAAATACGGTTATCGGACTATCTGAATACGTACGTACCTAGTACTACGTTTTACCGATTTACAAGACAAGGTTGGCTTCTAGCAAAGCGACATGCCTACCCAACTCTCCAGAAACATGCTTACAGGAATAAGCGATCTATTTCAGGCGTAGTATACGTAGTATCGTGTTTGTAGATCCAGCATCGGATGTCACATGCTAGGCCTGGGGCTGGAATTGTGTCTGCCCCGTACGAAGCACATGTCGGATGTCTGGTAACTAGTCTCTATAATTGGATATACATGACCTAGTCATAATATCCCGATGATTGCAGTACTTAAGAGTACTAGTACCATATCCTACGTGACATAATCTTCACTATGACTGGAGTGATACTTCCGTCTTGACATCACACCTAACATACTACGATTCTCAATATACCCAGTAGAGGTGTACACAGAACCGGTTAAAGCCCTGGATGACCAAAACCAAAGCATATTGATTGTCGCAAGTATTAGCGGTGCAAGTCTCAGGTTAAGACCAAATACACCTACCCTGATGTCGGACTTCCATAGATACATAGTCATACTACCAATGGAATTCCGAGGGGGTCTATCCAGAGCGAAGCTGTTTTCCGTACCATCGGTAAAACAAAACCTCCTATTACACTTGCATGAGTATCCTATACCAAAATATATGAGAACTATGCTATTGTGCCCTCACACCTCGCACAAGTGTAATACTAGTCTTTTACACATTTATCGATATCTAATCTCGATAATACTCTGACTAGGGATATTTAATGATTTGTCCTTGGTGGACTGATACTGTCTCATATCATTCTCAATCCAGGAACAAATCATAAGGACCTCCTATCATTTATACATCTTAGTGATCTAATCCCAAATGATAAGAGCGTAATCTCCTTTGTCATATAGTTAATTTGTACAACAACACCATGATTTGTACAAATAGTGACGCTATGGGTCATAACTGTCCAGGATGGGCTTGGTGTAAGACTTGCGGGGGTTTGGGCTAAGGAGATGTTTTAAAACAGAGGTCCAACAAGTGAACCCAAAGCGAAACAAGCGAATTAAGTCCAAGAAAAATGTCAATTCTTGACTCTTCCATTCCGATGTCTGTTTCCCTCAACTTCCATAATTTAAAGAGGTAGTGTCTCCATATGAGACTCATCATCGGGACTTATACGCAAAAATGCAGTGCCTACAGTCATATATGGATTGATCTTAATCCTGAGTGTACTACTAACTCCTGCATGGCAGGCCATGTCCGTTGATTTATAATGTTGAGGTTGGTGTAGCAGTCCCGGCCAATAGCTACGTATTTTAGGGGTATGGTCTATTGTGTAGCTGGGAACGTTTTACATGGATATGTAGTTCACTCATTCTTGCGAGAAGTAGAAGAGTATCTTTCTTAAGGGTTGATTCGATACTTGAACGGTTTGAGCGCTCAAGTCTTTCTGTTACGAATAGATAGATTAAAATTCATAATGGTTATGAATAAATCATTCATTAGAGAATCAATGGTACTTAAGGTAAAAAATAATTAGAGGTGTATGACAGACATTATGACCCGAATCTAATTACGAGATACTCGTGAAGGGTCAATTCGTATGTAATGACTATATCGATGGACACCGACTTGGTCCGGCTTAATATATTATTTACGGCAATGAGAGTGCAACTTCGGCTTTTTAGTGGAATAACCCGAAGTTAATAATTCAGAATATTTAATTAAGATCTTAATTAATATTTCGAGATTATTGGAGCTCGGAACCGGTGGTCCATTTGGTCCCCGTGCTAGCTCGATCTACTATAGCGGATTTAGTTTAATTGGATAGTCCAATTATATACTCATAAAGGTATGTATATTATTAATATGATTAATAATATTAATTTTCATACTTGAAATTTTATCTTAAAAGTTAATATATAGTTTTATTAAATATATGATATTTAAAAACAGGTTATTAAATTATATTGGATATAATTAAATAGAAGGTTAAGTAAGTAATTTCCAAATTTCGGGTTTTGGAAACCCTTGGATTTAATTTAGAAGTTACATATGTTTAAATAATATTTAACCTTTTTATTTTGTAACATATATTCCATTATGGGAATTAATATATTGATTTTATAAAAATTTATTATTTTTCTTATGGTGGCTGGATTCTTCAAGCAAAAGGGGAATGGATTTGTTTATTTTGGAAACAAATAATTCTTGCATTAATTTGGAAGTTATGACTTTCAAATGGTTAATTGCTTATTTAATTTTGTAACATCTTTTCAATAATTGTAATTGAAAATATGATGTTGAAAAAAATTGAATAATTTCCCTTGCTTGGCCGATTCTTTCAAGTGGAGAATATGGAGGGATTTGTTTGTTTTGGAAAATAAATAATCCTAGATAAAAAGAAGATTTATTTTTCTTTTTTGTCTAAGCCTCTCATTTGCAACCCTAGCCACCTTCTTCTTCTTCACCATTCTCTCAAAAGTTGAGAAACTCCATTGAAGAACATAAGAAGAAAAATAAAAATACTGAGTGTGATAAAATCTCTAAATCGTTTAGGGATTTATTTTGTTAGTCTAGCCCACACTAATTTCCGTTGGTTATGAGTAATAGCACGAAAGACTTTTTGGTGTCGAACAAATCATCTTCTTCTTCTATTTCCATAGGTCACGACATTGAGGGTTTACCTCATTACCGCCCTTTGTCTTATTGTTTCAGGACTCGATTTATTTTCATTTTAAATCAGAATTTTGGGAAACACCTAGGGAACCTTTTAGGGTTGTATTGTGGCTGTATTTTTAAAGAAAAATCAGACCTAAAACATCACAGCAGGTCACGTAAATTAGGGGCAGGTTTGGGTGCAGTTCGGGTGCGTAACAAATCCAAAACAGTCCGTTATTTCACTGCAGTTCTGGGGCTGTTCAGGGACTGTTTCGGGGGCATTCCGGGGTTGAAATCTTATCCAAAATAGAAGCAAAATTTTAGTATACCTACTTGTTGCATTCGGCTAAAGGAGGGGAAGGGCAGAAATATTTTTCAAGTCTGATCCGTGTGCCTAAGCCGCTTCCGCTGCTCAAGGAAAGTGTTTCCTTCAATTGGCATCTATAGCGAAGTTGAAACGTGTTATTAACCCTTATTTTTTTCATTTAAAGTTTCTGTTTTCAGTATATTTATATAAGTTATAAATAGTAATAGTTATAAAATGCAAAAGTGGGCACCCTAAGCTATATGAGTTATAAATATGAGTCATACAGCTTAGGGTGCCCACTTTTGAATTTTACATGCCATAACATGTTTTAGATGCATTATCATTATAGACATAAAAATATGATTTTATGTAATTTAAAGTGTTTAAATTAGAATATGATATGCATAGAAATCAATCAATTAGATTAATTGGATTTATGGTTTAAAATTTGAATTCAAATATATTGGGCTTAATTGGTGCATAATAAATTCCATTGGTATATAGGATGGAAACCCGAATATAAATTCCATAACCGAATCCGAATGGACGGTAATATGGTCTACACTCGGGATATAATTCCACGTACCATTGGATTTTATAATGCACTAAGATTTATTATAATGTTTAATTAAAAGTTTGACCTTTTAAAATTCCATAAATTTTAAACTTATTAGTGTTCTAGTATTTTAAGAGTTAAAATATAATAGCTTACTAATACCACTCTAACTAAATTAGTTTAATTGAGTAAAACTATTAGTAGAGACTAATGGAATATTAGTGATACAATTTTTAAGAGTTAAAATTGGTTAGGTCACTTATGTTAAACTAGTAGCCGGCATAAATTTATCCAAACTAGTTAAAATAAAATATTATATATTTTATAGATAGAAACTTTAATTTTAAAATAGTGAGAGAGGTGTAGGACATAGAAATCAGCGACGCTGGTTTAGGCTCGCGGCCTAGTCGGGAGTACGGAAGAGAGTATGAGGGTTTGTGGCGTGTGTGTGGCGTGAGTTTGCTGTCAGTTTGTGGCGTGAGTTGGATGGTAGAAAAGAGCGCTGTTAGGGTTTATGGAGAGTGGCTGTGTGATTGGCTGAGGAGTGAACGTGCATGTGAGTGTTGAATGAGAAGAACCGAGAGGCTGAAGAGAGTTATGAGAGGTATTTAGGGTTTGGCTTTTTGTAGAGAGGGGAGAGAATAGGGTTTTTAGAGAGAATGGTGTGAATGCTAGGATGGATTAAGGAAGAGAGGCGTGAGTGATGAGGGAATGCTAGGGGTCTCCAAGGTTGGGTTTAAACTTCTTTTTATAGCAGAGGGTTGAGGTTTGTCATTGTACATGAAGGGAAAGAATAATGTATAATTATAGGGATATATCTAATTAATGTGTTATAAGGAAAAAATCTATTTAATTAGGAAGAGGATTGTTTTAGTTGATTTGATTTTTTAATTCGGGAAGGTGATTTAATTTGATTTCAACATGTTTTTAATGTGTGGATTTGTTATTTTGGAGAGGGATGGGCGTGAATTAGAGGCCTTTTGGGCGTGTGATTGGTCTTTTGATGGGCTTTGTGTATGGCTTGGTGGTGTATGGGCTTGGTGGTGTGGCTTGCAGGGGTTTGGGCTGATGATGAATTTTAAAACAGAGGTCCAACGAGTAAACTTGAAGCTAAGCAAACGAATTAAATTCAACAAGGTATTGAGTTCTGACTTTTTCCTTCCGACGTCCGTTTCCCGCGACTTCTAAAATTTAAGGAGGAGTGCCTCCATATGAGACTCATCATTGGGAACTACATGTAAAAATACAGTGCCTACAGTCGCCCCACTTTGATGGGACTTGTGTAGTGGGTAACACTGACAATCCTATCAAAGTTATGCGATACAAACACTTTGTTATCATAAGTACTGTAGTAGAATCCACCCCTAGTCTGCTTAGGATAGCCTACAAATAGGCACACCTGAGAACATGGCTCCAACTTTGTTGTCTTATTCTTCAACACATGTGTTGGACACTCCCATATGCAGAAATGTCGTAAACTAGTTTTACGACCTTTCCACAACTCTAAGGGAGTCTTAGGAATAGACTTAGATGGAACTACATTAAGGATATACAATGTGGTTTGCAGTGCATATCCCCAGAATGAACTAGGTAGTGAGCTATAACTAAACATAGATCTCATCATGTCTAGTAGGGTCTGATTTTTCCTCTCTGCAACACCATTTTACTGTGGTGTTCCAGGCGCTGTGAGCTGGGATACTATCCCATGCTCAACTAAGAATTCCTCAAAATCTCTGTAGAGATATTCCCTTCCACGATCTGATCGTAGAGTTTTGATTGTCTTACCTAATTGGTTCTCAACCTCAGCACGATACTCTTTGAACTTTTCAAAGGTATTTGATTTGTGATGCATTAGGTATACATACCCATATCTTGAATAATCGTCAATGAATATGACGAAGTATTTATAACCACCTCGGGCTCTTACATTCATCGGTCCGCAAACGTCCGAATATATTAGCTCAAGTGGTTGACCCGCAAACGTCCGAATATATTAGCTCAAGTGGTTGACTGACTCTTATACCTTTTCCAGTAAAAGCTCTCTTGGTCATTTTTCCTTTTAAACATTATTCACAAACTGGTAGAGTCGTGAGCTTTAACTAGTTTAAGGCTCCGTTCTTTATGAATGTATTTATCCGGTTAATGTTGATGTGACCAAGTCTAAGATGCCATAGACATGTGTCATCGTGAGAAATCTTTGTCCGTTTAGTTTTAGGTTTCTCAACCTTAAACATTTCAGCGTTGAGCAGTGACCTATGTGTTAACGGTGTTAACGCATACAAGTTATTTTCTGAGTTTCATGTGAATATAGTTAATCCATTTCTACCAATAATAACCAAATTGCTATTAAAAGAAACTGAATAACCATCATCCAAAAGTTTAGAAATAGAAATCAAATTCCTGCGAAAACCAGGAATGAATAACACATTGTTCAAATTCAAATAAATATTATTAATAAATTTAAACTAGAGACTCCCACTGCTCTTACTGAAACGACATCCCTGTCCCGACCCTCATGGTGTAGTCACCTTAAACAAGGTCCCTCCATGAATCAAGTAGCTGCAAAAATGAACAAACATGGTTACTGGCTCCAGAATCAACAATCCAAGCGGATTTATCATCTTCCACTAATAGAGATTCAATAATGAGTAAATGATATTTACCTGTTTCCTTTTTCTCCTGCAGCTCAGCAAGGTATTTATGACAGTTCCTTTTCCAATGCCTATTCTTATTGCAGTGGAAATATTTTCCTTTGGGCTTGGCATCCTTGGATCATTCCTTGTTCTTCTTCTTCATGGGCTTTCCTTTAGCCTTCCAAGTGCTTTTCTTCTTAATCTTTGTAGATTTAGAAGACTCGGCAACATTTGCCTCTGCACTGGACTTACGAGGATCCACAAGCATGGACTAGTAATGGGTGAGCTAATTAAGCAGTTGGGTCAAAGTAAAAGTCAACTTGTTCATTACATAGTTGCTTTTAAACTGCAGGAAACACTTCGGAAGAGTTTCCAAAATCATGGTCACCTGGCTACGCTCGTCAATACGAGCTCCATGGGTTTTAGCAATGTTGAGATAGGTCATTTTCCTCAAGACGTGCTCTCGGACGGATGTCCCATCCTTCATCCTAGCAGTCATCGCTGGACCATGGCCTCATGGCATTGACACTCCGAAGGCTGCCCACACATGCCTTGCAATGACTCTATCATCTGAGATGCTAGAGCCATAGGTTCATGCTTTGCAGCAAGAACCTCAGACATACCTGCTAGCAAGTAGCAGCGGGCTTTCTCATTTGCAGTGACCTATTTCTGGTAGGTATCGCGCACAGCTTGGCCATCATTTCTGGCAGGCTCGAGAGGACATCCCTCCATCAGGACAAAATTTAGGTCTTCACAGACCAGATTAGCGTTCTTGTTATTTTTCCACTTAACATAGTTTTCTCTCGTTAATTTATCGTTTGAGAGTGTGGAAATAATTGGAGAAACCATGGCTGAAAATTAAAATAAACATGAATTTAACATTCATTCATCGCATATTAAAATTATCAAATAATTTTGGTATAAAATTAAACATGACGCATGAACCATGAATAATGAATTAAAAACCTAAGAGAATTACTATGCCACGAAAATCTATCATCCTACAAGTAAGTGCCGCCGTAGGGTAGGTCAAGTACTCTCATGATAGATCAAGACAATCTCAGTCAATTTAATATATGCGGGAATAACTCTTATTCTTTTATTAAACAACTACCGTTTTATTTGATCAAGGAGTTTTATTAACAGTTAATTATTCCTTTGTGAGTGTAACTCGTTGTTTCGGGATTCTTGGACTTAACGAGTGAAGTGGAGCCGTAGGGTAGGTCAGTTCACAAGATACATCTAGAATCCCTATCCTCTCGGAACCCAAACCTGATATTGACCCAAAATGGACAACATCCGTAGGGGGACGAAAACAAAGCTGTCTCGAGGGCCTTTTGAATATCATGTTTTTGAACTAACAACAGAGATCGCGGGATATACTGTCGTATATCCCTTTCCCACCCACTATTTTAAAAATAAGGCTTCTATCTTTAAAATATCAAATATTTCATTTTAACTACTGTGGATAAATTTATGGCGGCTAAATCATAATTTTTATTTACACAAGTTTAACATAAGTAACCTAATCAATTTTAACTTTTAAAATTGTATCACTCATATTTCATTAGTCTCTACTAATAGTTTTACTCAATTAAACTAATTTAATTAGAGGGTATTAGTGAGCTATAATATTTTAACTCTTAAAATACTAGACACTAAAAGTTTAAAATTTATGGAATTTTAAAAGGTCAAAATTTTAATTAAACATTTTAATAAATCTTAGTGCGTTATAAAATCCAATAGTACGTGGAATTGTATCCCGAGTGCAGATCATATTTCCGTCCATTCGGAATCGCCTATGGAATTTATGTCCAGGTTTCCATCCTATCTACCAATGGAATTTATTATGCACCAATTAAGCCCAATATATTAGAATTCAAATTTTAAACCATAAATCCAACTAATCTAATTAATTGATTTCCATGCATATCATATTCTAATTTAAACATTTTAAATTACATAAAATCATAATTTTATGTCTATAATGATAATGCATCTATGACATGTTATGGCATGAAAAATGCATGAGTGGGCACCCTAAGCTATATGACATGTTATTGAAACAATTCGAAATAAATATACATACAACATAAAAAAAATATTTTTGCATTGACCAGGCTCTTATTTTTCCTATACTAATCTAATTAATACATAAGATTCACCAAGGCATCCATTGGTCTTCAAATCCTGCTCCAAAGTGGTGTTGGCTCTCCGGTGCTCCATATTACAAAAATTAAAATTACAAAAAATATAAACAATGGCCTTATGGCCTTACATCCCCAAAAACAAAACCAACTACAAAAATAAGAGCCGGAAAGATTTACGACCAATGCAAAATCCATTCATCATATGAAATAATAAAAACATTCATCATATGAATATCACAATGTGCCCACTCATCTAAACATGCATTTCATATTTATAACTCATATAAATATATTAAAAACAGAAACTTTAAATGAAAAAGAGAAGGGTTAAGAACACTTTTCAACCTCGCTTTTGATGCCAATTGTAGGAAACGCTTTCCTCACGCAGTGGATTAGGCACACGGATCGAACTTGAAAATTTTTTCTGCTTTCCCCTTCCTTTGGCCGAATGTAACCAGTGGGTATACTGAAATTTTTCTTCTGTTTCGGACAAGATTTCAGCCCCGGAAAGCCCCCGAAACAGTCCCCGAATAGCCCCCGAACTGCAGTGAAAATAATGGACTGTTTTAGACCCGTTACATAACGGAACTGCACATAAATCAACCCCTAATTTGCGTGAACTGCAAGGATGTTTTAGATCTGATTTTCTCTCAAAATACAACCACAATACAGCCCTGAAAGGTTCCCTAGGTGTTTGCCAAAATTCCGAATTAAAAAGAAACAAATCGAGCCCCGAATCAAATATATGATTCACGGCAATGGACAATAAAATAGTCTCATTGTCGTGAGATAGAGAAGAAGAGAATATTGATTTTGGTTCAACGCCACAAGGTCTTCCAAGCTATGTCTCACAACTAACAGAAAGTAGTGTGGGCTACACTCACAAAAATAATTCCCTAAACGATTTAGAGATTTTAGTCACACTTTATTTTGTTTTTCTTCTTCTTGTTCTTTAATGGAGTTTTTCAACTTTTGAGAGAATGGTAGAGAAGAAGAAGAAGGTGGCTAGGGTTCCAAGAATGAGAGAGAGCCAAAAGAAAATCAAATTTTCTTTTTATACTTAGGTCAATTTTGTTTCTAAAATAAAAAAAACAATACCCTCACCATCTAGTCAAATTCAGCCAAGGCTAGGAATTAAATTAAATTTTGTAACATCAAATTTTAATTACCATTATTAAAAAGATGTTATAAAATTGAATAAGCAATTAACCATATTGAAAGTCATAACTTCTAACAATAATGCAAAGGATTATTTTGTTTCCAAAATAAACAAATCCATTCCCTCTTCTAGCCATGTAATTTCGGCCATAACAAGATGTAGTAGTTAATTTTTTACTTAATTTTGTAACAACTCATTTACTTACCTTTAAGCAAATATATGTTACAAATATGAATAGTAAATATCCATTTAAATGAATTAACTACCAAAGTAATACCAAGGTTTCCAAAACCCATAAATATGAAATTCCATCTTTACCCTTCATTTAAATTATATCATATATAATTTAATTATTAATAATAAATAATTATCATATAATCATTTATTATACAAATCATATATTAAATTTTAACATATAGTTTTAAGTGTGACATAATTAATATTATTAATGATATTAATAATATTTATTCTTTTGTAAGTATATAATTGGACTATGTAATTATACTAAATCTGCTATAGTATATCGAGCTAGCATGGGACCAAATGGACCTACGGTTCCGAGCTCCAATAATCTCGAAATATTAATTGAGCTCTTAATTAATATTCCGAATTATTAATTCCGTGTTATTCCACTAAAAACCCGAAGTTAAACTCTCGTTGCCACAGATGATATATTAAGCCGAACCAAGTCGGTGTCCATCGAGTATCTCGTAATTAGAGCTGGGTCATAATGTCCGTTATAGCCCTCTAATTATTTTTCCTTAAGTACCATTGATTCTATAAAAAATGATTTATTTATAACTATTATGAATTTTATCTTTCTATTCGTAATAGAGAGATTTGAGCGCTCAAATCGTTCAAGTACCGAATCAACCCTTAAGAAAGATACTTATCTACTTCTCGCAAGAAAGAGTAAACTCCATGTCTATGTAAAACGTTCCCAGCTACAAAACAAACTGTGTCCCCAAAGTACGTAGCTATTGGTTGGGACTGCTACACCAACCTCACCTTTGTAAATCAAAGAACATAGCCTGCCATGCAGGAGTTCGTAGTACACTCAAGATTAAGATCAATCTATATATGACCATCTAGTATATCGAAATGAATTTCTTAGTTTAACGGATATTATAAGAATATCATTTCCATCTGGGACCAGTCCTATATGATCGCATCATATAAAGTGCCTTCATTCTCATGTCTCTGTTATTGTTCCAAGAACAATATAAGGATCTAATAAGCATGCATAATAAAGGATTTGATCATTATAAGGTGCGGAATATACTTACAATGAGTTTTTTAGAGCTTTTAAAAAAATGAGATCCAAGATCTCCAAGATCCAAGCTTTATGATGATTCCAAGCTTTTGAGGAGTTTCCCTATCACCTTTGTTCACTTCCAAAGTGCTAGCTTTGTTGATTTGAAAAATCAAATCAAAGAGAAGAGGGGCTCTCAAATTCGGCCAAAGGAGACAATGTCTAGGGTTTCAATTTTTCATCTAATGAAAGTCTTAGCAAAAGTGTTGTGTCTAGCCTTTTGTTTTTCACCTTTTAGTAAAACATTTTCACCTTTTATACCCTAAACTAGGTAGGTTTGGTAAATGGTTTCCAAAAAGTAAAAACAAGGTAGTTGTGTGGTGGGAACACCTACCACACTTTTGGCTCCAAATATTTGAATCCGAAATTCAAATATCTCTACGGGCATTTGCCGCGGCTCGGTTCCGTTTAATCCAACTAAACGATCCTTCGTCGTTAAATAATTAAATCTAATTTAATTAAATAACGATGCCTCGCAAATATTACGAACGTCGTTCACGAACTAATTCTAAATTAATTCGTTCGTTCGCATTAAAGTCCGACTTTAATCTCGTAATGAAATCCAATCCATTTTAATATATCCGATATATTAATTTTAGCCCGTTTGAATAAATTAAAGAAAAAATCAAATTTAACTATTAAATTTATTTTACCGATTAATTCCAAATTAATCGCGTTCTTTCGCCACTGTACACTTTTAATCCCAGATTAAACAAAGCCCATATTAATCCCAGATTAATTTTCTCTCTCTTAATTAATCCCAGATTAATTCCAATTTAAGTCAACTGTCATCGGTGAATCCTTGGGAAGCGACCCAAGAGATCTCTGGATATGTTGGCAGTAAATCCGGTTATCGGACTATCCGATAAAGCGAGTACCTCGTACTACGTGCTTACCGATTTTAAGACATGGTTGGCTTCTAGCAAAGCACCGTGCCTACCCAATTCTCCAGAAATATTCTTACTGGAATATATAATCTATGTCAGACGTAGAATACCTAGTATCTCGTATTCGATCCAGTATCAGATGTCACGTGCTAGGCCTGGGGCTGGAATAGTGTCTGCCCCGTACGAAGCACATATCGGATATCAAACAACTAGTCTCTTTGAATCGGATAATCATGACCTTGTCACATTATCCCGATGGTTGCAACACAATAGAGAACGAGTTATGAATCCCTGCGTGATCATCATCTCCATATGTCTGGAGTGATACTTCCGTCTTGACATCACATCCAATACACTACGATTCTCGATAAACCCAATAGAGGCGTACACAGAACCTGTTAAAGCCCTGGACGACCAAAACCAAAGTTTACCGATTGTCGCAAGTATTAGCGATGTAAGTCTCAGGTTAAGACCAAATACATCTACCCTGACGCGGACTCCCATAGACACATATACATACTACCAATGGGATTCCGCGGGGTCTATCCAGAGCGAAGCTGTTTTCCGTACCATCGGTAAAACACAACACCTCCTATCGCACTTGCATAAGTATCCTATACTTAAACATATGAGAACTGTGCCGTTATGCTCTCACAACGCGCACAAGTGCAATACTAGTCTATTCCGCATTATCGATGTCCAGTCTCGATAATACTACGACTAGGGATATTTAATGATTAAACCTTTATGGATTGATACTGTCTCATATCATCTCAATCCGGAACTAATCATATGGACTTTTACCATTTATATAATAGTAAATAAATTACGAAATGATAAAAGGCAATTTCAATATTACATAGTCAATTTTGTACAAAACACAATGTCTTTTACAAACAGTGACTCATATGGGATCATTGTCTAACAATCTCCCACTTGGCCTATAGCCAGTCACTCAAGCATCTAACACCTGAACTATGTATGTGTTTCTCAAACTTTTGCTGTGAAATAGCTTTCGTCAGCGGGTCTGCAATGTTGTCATCTGATGCGACCTTCTCGATCTTCACATCGCCACGATGTATGATCTCACGAATCAGATGGAAACGTCGAAGAACATGCTTGGATCGTTGATGAGACCGTGGTTCCTTAGCCTGCGCTATAGCCCCGTTATTGTCACACAATAATGGAACGGGCTCAGCTGCTAACGGAACTACTCCTAATCCAATTAGGAATTTACGGATCCAAACTGCCTCTTTTGCTGCTTCAGATGCAGCAATATACTCCGCTTCTGTTGTTGAATCGGCAACAGTCTCTTGCTTGGAAGATTTCCAGCTTACTGCTCCGTTGTTCAAACAAAATATGTACCCGGATTGCGACTTAGAGTCGTCTTTATCGGTTTGGAAACTTGCATCGGTATACCCAGTTACCTCAAGTTCTCCATCTCCATAAATCAAGAAAGCATCCTTAGTTCGTCTAAGATACTTAAGGATGTTCTTAACTGCCATCCAGTGACCATCACCTGGATCGGCCTGATAGCGACTACACATGCTCAAAGCATACGAGACATCAGGTCGAGTACATATCATGGCATACATGATCGATCCGACTGCCGAGGCGAACGGTATCCGACTCATGCTATTTCTCTCATCTTGAGTTTTAGGACACATGTCCTTAGATAGAGAGATGCCATGTGACACTGGCAACAGTCCCCTCTTGGACTGATCCATGTTGAATCTTTTCAACACTTTGTCAATGTACGTACTCTGAGAGAGTCCAAGCAGCTTTCTAGATCTATCCCTGTAGATCTTTATTCCTAGAATAAAGGCTGCTTCTCCCAGATCTTTCATGGAGAATTTTAATGAAAGCCAAGCTTTCACCGATGTTAACATGGGAATGTCATTGCCCATAAGCAATACATCGTCAACATAAAGGACAATGAATGTCAGTGCGCTCCCACTAACCTTCTTATATACACAAGGATCATCCTCGTTTTGAATGAAATCATATTCTTTTATGATCTCATCAAAACGTTGGTTCCATGACCGCGATGCTTGCTTCAGTCCATAAATGGACCGATTTAACTTACAAACCTTGTTTGCAAGTTTAGGCACGATAAAACCGTCAGGCTGTTGCATATAAACATCCTCCAAAAGGTTTCCGTTAAGGAAAGCGGTTTTAACGTCCATCTGCCATATCTCGTAATCGAAATATGCAGCAATAGCAAGCATTATCCGAATGGATTTAATCATGGCAACGGGTGAGAAAGTTTCGTCGTAATCGACACCATGTCGTTGACGATACCCCTTCGCTACAAGCCTAGCTTTGTACGTTTGTACGTTGCCTTCCATGTCGGTCTTCTTCTTGAAGATCCATTTGCATCCAATAGGCTTTACGCCTTCTGGTGCATCAACCAGTGTCCAAACTTGGTTGGTGTACATGGAATCCATTTCGGACTTCATGGCCTCTTGCCATAAAGTGGAATCGATATCTTGTATCGCTTCCTCATACGTAGCCGGTTCGTCTTCCTCAATGAGATTAATATCTACATGAGGTGAGATCAGAAACCCATACCTCTCAGGTTGGTTCCTGACTCTCTCCGACCTACGCGGTCCTTGTGTAATAGAAGATTGTGGTACAGTCTCATCCCGGATGGACTGTTCTTGTTCCGTTGAGGATTCTATGCCAGGAACAGTATCACTTCGATTTTCATCGAGTTCTACTTTCCTCCCACTTACCACTGTATTTAGGAATTCCTTCTCAAGGAAAACCGCATGTAGAGCAACAAATACTTTGTTCTCTCGTGGGTGATAGAAGTAATATCCTTTGGTTTCCCTAGGATATCCTACGAATAGGCATTTATCCGATTTGGGTTCAAGTTTGGTACCTTCCAAACGTTTGACGTATGCCCAGCATCCCCAAATCTTTAGGAATGAGAAACCCGGTTTCTTTCCTGTCCATATCTCATATGGTGTCTGTTGTACAGACTTTGACGGAACCTTATTCAAAATAAGAACTGCACTGTTTAATGCATATCCCCAGAAGGAAATAGGTAGCTCAGTGCGACTCATCATAGACCTTACCATGTCCAACAGAGTTCGGTTTCTCCGTTCGGATACACCGTTTAATTGCGGTGTTCCAGGAGGAGTCCACTGTGAAAGAATACCATATTCTTTCAAGTAATCTAGAAACTCATTGCTCAAGTATTCGCCACCACGGTCCGACCGTAATGTCTTTATACTCTTGCCGGTCTGTTTTTCAACTTCGTGTCGAAACTCTTTGAATTTCTCAAAAGTTTCCGACTTGTGTCTCATAAGATACACATAACCATAACGCGATGCATCATCCGTAAAGGTTACGAAGTATTCAAATCCACCTCTAGCCTGGCTAGACATGGGCCCACAAACGTCACTATGAACGAGGGCTAACAGTTCGGTGGCGCGTACACCTTTACCGCTAAAAGGTGATTTAGGCATTTTGCCTAATAAGCAAGATTCGCAGACGTCATATGAATTTGGATCAAATCCGTCCAAGTACCCACTCTTCGAAAGTGTGGATATGCGAGTCTTGTTAATGTGTCCCAGACGACAATGCCACATGTAAGTCTCATCTTTGTTACTTAGTTTGAGCCTTTTGTTTGTTACATTATATGTTTGAGATTGATTTATATTCAAAATATAAAGACCATTATTAGCATCAGCTGAACATATCTCAAAATCATCTTTATAAACAAAACACCCAGTGTTTCGGAATACAAAAGTGTACCCGCATTGGGTCAAACAAGATACAGAGATAATATTCCTAGTCAAACTAGGTACATAATAACAGTCTGATAGTTTAAGTACATGTCCCGAAGGCAGTTCTAAAACAAAAGTGCCCACGGCCAAAACAGCAACAGGTGTCCCGTTTCCAACACGCAGATCAATCTCTCCTGAAGCCAGTCTCCTGCTAATCTGCAGATCCTGCGCATCAGTACATATATGAGTACCACAACCAGAATCAAAAATCCAATTTTTAAAGCTAGAAGTAGCCATGTTTATCTCAATAACAAACATACCTGAGGCCGGTGCCTTGCCCGCCTTTATCTCCTTCTGAAGCGCCTTGTACTCGCGGCAGTCACGCTTCCAGTGACCCCGCTTGCCGCACTGTAGGCAAACATCTTGAGATTTGTCCTTTGGCTTCCCAGAAGCCTTTGACTTTTTGGCCTTGCCCTTTTGCATATGCTTCTTCTTTCGCACACCTCCAGTTGCCTTGGGCCCAGCCTTAGGTCCATGAGATGTCGATGCAAAGTGCGCCTCGCGCTTGTTGCCCTTTTGAAACTCCTTTTCAGCCTCCTTGAGAGTTGACAGTAACTCTCCAAGAGTATCACTGGTGTTCATCAAATTATAATTTATGATGAACTGTCTCCAAGTATCGGGGAGGGATTGCAGGACCATGTCCACAGTAATCTCTGCCTCAAAGACAATCC
This sequence comes from Zanthoxylum bungeanum, assembly GCA_019454045.1. Lineage (NCBI taxonomy): Eukaryota > Viridiplantae > Streptophyta > Magnoliopsida > Sapindales > Rutaceae > Zanthoxylum > Zanthoxylum bungeanum. The sequence goes on along the minus strand of SKCR01037500.1, from coordinate 318,584 downwards.
CCATGCTGGCCAGCTCATCGATGTCGGCGACCATCTGAGCCACGTGGGACTCAACGGACATGCCATCTGTCATGCGTGAGCGAAAGAGCTTCCTGACTAACTCGTACCTCTGCATCCTCTTGTTAGAGCGATGCAGATCTTGCAACCTTGCCAACATATTATAAGGATCCAAGTCCCTATTTTGTCTGCGAAAGTGCTGAGTCATCGAAGCAAGCATAATTGACTGAGTTGTGTCACAATCATCGCTGTGAGTCTTCCAAAGCTCCAGCTCAAGTGTCTCAGTCGGTCCGGGTTTTGGCCCAAGAGGTCTTTGTGTAGTATACAACAGCCTCTCTGAACCTAGGACAATCCTAAGGTTCATTTCCCAATCGCAAAATTTGTGCCCTTGAAGACATTATCTCCCATGATAATATCACGGACATTTCCTTTGCCAGTCATCTTGATCTACGATAGTCTAACTATCTAGTCAACGATAATGGGTACAGTCTAACTGTTACATAGAAAAATAACAATATATTAGTCCAACTAATAAAGTAATATTGACGAAATTATTTGAAAGCGCGTAAAGCTAAGTATCTGAATGAAATTGCAAATTCAATACTAGCCTCCCACTATTTTTCGGCGAGCCTCTAACCCTCTGTCGAGTACTCGGGAAACCTAGTTTCCTAGTGGGCTAGGATCCCGTTAAATAACATACAACCTTGACTTTGGCCAACAAGCTGTATGAAACTTAACTAGGTAGATCTCGAAGATCAATTGGATCTCATCCAATTCCTAGATCCGGTAGGTGGACATCCAAGTCCGAAACACATATACTTTATATATGTCAATATGTCAAACATATTTTCCTAACCTTTTTCCTCTGAATCAACTAAGCCTTGGCTTTGGCACAACAAGCTTAATGATTCCAGTTAAGCGGGACCCATTGACATGGAAAGTTTCGTAATCAATGTCGATGGACAAGAAGTGATCTTGACTTTGGCCAACAAATCACAACTTGGACAAGACACCGATATGTAACAAAACCTTCATGATTCAAACACATCCTCAATTGACAAAGGCCTTGACTTTGGCCAACAAGCCAATGCCAACTTTGGATCTTGAGTAAGAATCACTCAACGGAAGGAAAAACGCTTAATATGTTTTTGAGGGTTTTTCGCGTAAATTGGCATCCAATTTATTATCTTTGATTAGGTCTCATCATACACCCTTAAGCATGCTTCTAAAACATCATAAGGCGCAAAAGTAAATTAATAACGATATGCGGATGGATATTTAAACAGATTGTTCCTAGAACAAATCACTCACTTTCCTCTCCCCGACTAGAACTATTCTAACTCCTACCCTTTTACAAAATACAATAAAGAAACCTCATATACATAGAGGGGAATAGGTGAGAAGAGAATTACAAGGAGTAAAGAGATTAAAGGCTGGACACGCAGGTCCAATTTAATAAATTCTAAACTTATTACAATTTCCAAAATTGCCCTTGCCCTTCTAATATCCATCCGATATACGTTATTCATACATCACATTTATGTATTCAATCAAAACATGTTTATTACAATCAATCTAATCCAATTAATTAATCTTTGATTAATGACCATCCAATGTTCAAACAATGATTTGATTTGCGCGAGTCCAACTCGTTTGAGAATAAATACTTTTGAGTACGTATTCTTGAATTATATCGAACTACAATTTAAATCCAATTTATTTGTATTCAATACTAATTCTTATTTAATTCCAAATTAAATATTTACACTTACATAGTTGCCTTAAAGACTTGGATTCCAAATCCAATCTTGATGGGTCTCAAAGGCCCAATAACATCCAATGTCTTTTTAATTAAAGTCCAATGGGCTTTTAATTGATTCTTAAGGCATGGGCTTTGGCCATAATGGATCAAACCCAAAATGCCAAGGCCCAATAGGAATCACCCTATTGCCATCAAATCAATTTAGGCCCATTAGGCCCAATCAAATACTTTAAAGGGTCAAGTGATGTATTTGGACTTCATGGAATTGGTTTTGGGCCCAATTGGATCCAATCCAAAAGTCCAAAACCAAACTTGGTCAAACCAAGCCCATTAGGCCCAAATACACACTTTTAGCCCAATTCAATTTTAAAGGCATATTTACATAATTATAATATTCCAAATATCACAATTATTTTAATTAAAGTGTATTAGCCATAATTAATTAATTAAACTCAATATTTCCAAAATATTAATTAACTTAATTAATCATGCTTAAACTAATAATTCATGCTTAACATAAAATCAAGCCAAAAACACATCATTGCATGCTTGAGACATATTGAAGCCTAAGATCATCATTTCATGCTCAACATGCACTTTGATTTTAACATGAACATTATAGACATTGATTCTAATCATATTAAACCAACTATCATCATTTAAACATGCATCCAAACACATTATTTCATGTTACAAAAAAAAAAAACAAACTGCAGTGCACTGCCTAGGTGTATTCGGCCACATGATAACATTTTTTATTTTTGTTGCTTTTGATTTATTTGAAATCTAATCATGCATAACTCTAAGTTATCATGTTGTAAACATACTCAAAGCATCAATTTCAAAAAATCATGCTCAAAATCAAAAAACCCCAATTTTTAAGATTCAAGAACCCTAAAATTATCATGCTCAAATTAGGCTCATGATACCATTGTTAGTGTTCCTAGAACATTATAAGGATCTAATAAGCATGCATAATAAAGGATTTAATCATTATAAGGTGCGGAATATACTTACAATGAGTTTTGAGCTTTTAAAAAAATGAGATCCAAGATCTCCAAGATCCAAGCTTTATGATGATTCCAAGCTTTTGAGGAGTTTCCCTATCACCTTTGTTCACTTCCAAAGTGCTAGCTTTGTTGATTTGAAAATCAAATCAAAGAGAAGGGGCTCTCAAATTCGGCCAAGGAGGAGACAAGTCTAGGGTTTTGTTTTTTCATTTAATGAAAAGTGTTACCAAAAGTGTGTGTGTCTTTTTTTTTTTCAAAACCTTTAGTAAACCATTTCACCTTTTACCCTAAACAAGGTAGGTTTGGTAAATGGTTTCCAAAAAGTAAAAACAAGGTGGTTGTGTGGTGGGAACACCTACCACACTTTTGGCTCCAAATATTTGAATCCGAAATTCAAATATCTCTACGGGCATTTGCCGCGGCTCGGTTCCGTTTAATCCAACTAAACGATCCTTCGTCGTTAAATAATTAAATCTAATTTAATTAAATAACGATGCCTCGCAAATATATTACGAACGTCGTTCACGAACTAATTCTAAATTAATTCGTTCGTTCGCATTAAAGTCCGACTTTAATCTCGTAATGAAATCCAATCCATTTTAATATATCCGATATATTAATTTTAGCCCGTTTGAATAAATTAAATAGAAAAATCAAATTTAACTATTAAATTTATTTTACCGATTAATTCCAAATTAATCGCGTTCTTTCGCCACTGTACACTTTTAATCCCAGATTAAACAAAGCCCATATTAATCCCAGATTAATTTTCTCTCTCTTAATTAATCCCAGATTAATTCCAATTTAAGTCAACTGTCATCGGTGAATCCTTGGGAAGCGACCCAAGAGATCTCTGGATATGTTGGCAGTAAATCCGGTTATCGGACTATCCGATAGCGATAGCGAGACCTCGTACTACGTGCTTACCGATTTACAAGACATGGTTGGCTTCTAGCAAAGCACCGTGCCTACCCAATTCTCCAGAAATATTCTTACTGGAATATATAATCTATGTCAGACGTAGAATACCTAGTATCTCGTATTCGATCCAGTATCAGATGTCACGTGCTAGGCCTGGGGCTGGAATAGTGTCTGCCCCGTACGAAGCACATATCGGATATCAAACAACTAGTCTCTTTGAATCGGATAATCATGACCTTGTCACATTATCCCGATGGTTGCAACACAATAGAGAACGAGTTATGAATCCCTGCGTGATCATCATCTCCATATGTCTGGAGTGATACTTCCGTCTTGACATCACATCCAATACACTACGATTCTCGATAAACCCAATAGAGGCGTACACAGAACCTGTTAAAGCCCTGGACGACCAAAACCAAAGTTTACCGATTGTCGCAAGTATTAGCGATGTAAGTCTCAGGTTAAGACCAAATACATCTACCCTGACGCGGACTCCCATAGACACATATACATACTACCAATGGGATTCCGCGGGGTCTATCCAGAGCGAAGCTGTTTTCCGTACCATCGGTAAAACACAACCTCCTATCGCACTTGCATAAGTATCCTATACTTAAACATATGAGAACTGTGCCGTTATGCTCTCACAACGCGCACAAGTGCAATACTAGTCTATTCCGCATTATCGATGTCCAGTCTCGATAATACTACGACTAGGGATATTTAATGATTAAACCTTTATGGATTGATACTGTCTCATATCATCTCAATCCGGAACTAATCATATGGACTTTTACCATTTATATGTAATAGTAAATGAATTACGAAATGATAAAAGGCAATTTCAATATTACATAGTCAATTTTGTACAAAACACAATGTCTTTTACAAACGGTGACGCTATGGGTCATAATTGTCTAACAGTCTCTACATTGATGAGTCTGGATCAAGAAAATTGTCGTAGCAAATATAGAATGGACGGCGCAAGCTAGAGATAAACCACAAACAAAATACCCCGCTTGTTTCTCTATATGGAACTATTTAAGATTACTAACTCAGAACTTAAATCCTATTGTGTATGACACGCATACACTAGTCTGAAGAGTACATAAGTAATCTAAGGTATTTAAGATGATAATAATATGCGAATTAAAAATAATTTGATTAGATGAATGATGCAAATAAGAAATACAAAAGATAAAATAATAAATCGGATTTCAAAAACAAATAAAACATGTTTAAATCAATGTAGCTCTAGGGGCATACATTCCAACAATCTCCCACTTGCACTGAGAAAATGGGACATGTCACGTAATCCTAGACCATGTAGGTGACCTTCAAAAACTTTAGCCGGCAAGGTCTTTGTAAACGGATCAGCCATGATCTATACGGAAGCAATCTGTGTGACAGTAACATCTCCTCTCTGCACTATCTCTCTGATGAGATGATATTTCCTCTCTATATGCTTTCCCTCTTGTGGCTTCTTGGTTCCTTGGAGTTTGCCACTGCACCGCTATTATCGCAATAGAGTGTGAGTGGTCTATCCATATCTGGGAAAAATTCAAGATCTCCCAAGAATTTACGGCGCCAAAATGCTTCCTTAGCTTCTTCACAAGCTTATTCATCCTCATGGTGGAGTCAGCATACAAGATTGCTTTATGCTCCGCCATACTATAGCCCCACACCTAGGGTGAACACTGATCCAGATGTAGATTTCCTAAAATCACATATGTCGAAATCAGAGTCTGTATATCCCCTTAGGATCATATCCTCACCGGAATACAAACAAGCATATAATTTCTCATTCTCTTAAGATACTTGAGAATGTGTTTCACAACCACCCAGTGATCCAATCCTAGGTTTGATTGAAACCTACTGACTACTTCCACTACAAAACAGATGTCCGGTCCTCGTGCATAACATAGAATACATGAGACTACCAACTACTGAGGCGTATGGGATATGTCTCATTTCCTCAACATCTTGAGGTGTCTTAGGAGATTGTTCCTTTGACAAATGAATTCATACCGATAAGCAGATTGCCTTTCTTGGAATTCTACATCCCAAATCCCAAAAGGATCTTGTCGATATAGGATGCCTGAGACATAGCTAACAGTCATTTCTTGCGATCCCGAAGTATCTGAATCCCAAGAACAAAACTGGCCTCTCCAAAATCTTTCATTTGGAATTGGTTAGCTAGCCAAGTTTTCACGTCTGATAATATTTTTACATCATTCCCAATGAGTAAATTATCATCAACGTATAAAACTAGAAAAACCATCTTCCTGTCAATGACGCGCTTGTATACACAAGGCTCATTAACATTTTGCTCAAAATCATAAGACTTGATCATTGTATCAAATCTTATATTCCAAGATCGAGATGCCTGCTTGAGTCCATAAATGGACCTTTGCAGCTTGCGAACCTTTTGCTCTTGACCTTGGGTGATGAACCCTCTGGTTGTATCATATAGATACTTTCATCAAGATTGCTATTCAAGAATGCAGTCTTGCATCCATTTTCCAAATTTCATAGTCATACTATGCGGCTATGGATAGAAGAGTGCGGATAGATTTAAGCATGGCTAATGGCGAGAAAGTTTCCTCACAGTCAACTCTCTCTTTTTAGGTATAATAACCCTTGGCCACTAGTCTAGCCTTGAAAGTCTGTACATTCCCATCTGATCCCCTCTTCCTCTTATAGATCCACTTACAACCTATGGGTTTCATCCCATCAGGTTAGTCTACAAGTTCCCAGACCGAGTTGGAGTACCTCTATCTCTAGGTTCATGGCTTTGAGCCATTCATCTTTGTCAGAATCATCTATTACACTACTGTAGGTCAATAGATTATCTATGCCATCACTAGATGCGACAACTTGTGCCTCTCCAACCCCTAGATAGTGATCAGGTTGTCGTACAACCCTCCCACGTGTCTAGGTGGTAGATCATTCTGACGAGCTTGCATCTGACTATCAGATGTCGAAGTGCTATGTATGTCTCAACTATGTTGATGATGGCGTGCTGGTCGAACCAGCATGTAACTTCTCGAGTAAGCCTTTACTTCGAGGTTTGAACTCCCTCATAAATCCTCTTCTAGAAACGTAGCATTTGTCGATACAAACACTTTGTTATCATCAGTACTGTAGAAGAATCCTCCCATAGTCTCCATAGGATAGCCTAAAAATAGGCACACCTGAGAACTTGGCTCCAACTTTGTAGTCTTATTCTTCAGAACATTTGCTGGACACCCCCATATGTGGAAATATCATACACTAGTTTTACGACCATTCCACAACTCTAAGGGAGTCTTAGGAACAAATTTAGAAGGAACTACATTAAGAATATGTATTGTGGTTTGCAGTGCATATCCCCAGAATGAACTAGGTAGTGAGCTATAACTAAACATAGATCTCATCATGTCTAGTAGGGTCCGATTTCTCCTCTCTGCAACACCATTTTATTGTGGTGTTCCAGGCATTGTGAGCTGGGCTACTATCCCATGCTCAACTAAGAATTCCTCGAATCTTTGTCGAGGTATTCCCTTCCACGATCTGATCATAGAGTCTTGATTGTCATACCTAATTGGTTCTCAACCTCAGCACGATACTATTTGAATTTTTCAAAGGTATCTAATCTGTGATGAATTAGGTAGACATACCCATATCTTGAATAATCGTCAATGAATGTGACGAAGTATTCATAACCACCTCGGGCTCTTACATTCATCGGTCCGCACGTCCGAATGTATTAGCTCAAGTGGTTGACTGGCTCTTATACCTTTTCCAATAAAAGGACTTTTGGTCATTTTTCCTTCTAAACATGATTCACAAACTGGTAGAGTCCCGAGCTTTAACTGGTTTAAGGCTCCATTCTTTATCAATCTATTTATCTGGTCAAGGTTGACGTGACCAAGTCTAAGATGCCATAGATATGTGTCATCATGAGAAATCTTTGGCCGTTTAGTTTTAGGTTTCTCAACCTTAAATATTTCAGTGTTGAGTAGTGACCTATATATTAACGGTCTTAACACATACAATTTTTTCCTTAGTTTCCTGTGCATATCGTTAATCTATTTCTTCCAATAATAACCAAATGGATATTAAAAGAAACTTAATACCATCATCCAAAAGTTTAGAAACAGAAAACAAATTCCTGCGAAAACCAAGAATGAATAAAACATTGTTCAAATTTAAATAACAATTATTAATAAAATTTAAACTAGAGACTCCCACTACTCTAGCTGAAACGGCATCCCCTGTCCCGACCCTCATGGTGTAGTCACCTTCAGTAAGGTCCCTCCATGAATTAAGTAGCTGCAAAGAAGAACAAACATGGTTAGTGGCTCCAGAATCAACAATCCAAGCGGATTTATCATCTTCCACTAATAGAGATTTAATAACGAGTAAATCATATTTACATGTTTCCTTTTTCTCTTCAGTTCAGCAAGGTATTTAGGACAGTTCCTTTTCCAATGCCATTCTTGTTGCAGTGGAAACATTTTCCTTGGGCTTGGCATCATTGGAGCCTTTCTTGTTCTTCTTCTTCATATGCTTTCTTTAGCCTTCCCAGTTCTTCTCTTCTTCATCTTTGCAGATTTAGAAGACTAGGCAACCTTTGCCTCTGCACTGGACTTACGAGGATCCACAAGCATAGACTCGTAATGGGTGAGCTCATTAAGAAGTTGGGTCAAAGTAAAAGTCAACTTGTTCAAAACATAGTTGCTTTTAAACTGCAGGAAACTCTTAAGAAGAGTTTCCATAATCATGGTCACCTGGCTACGCTCGTCAATATGAGCTCCATGGGTTTCAGCAGTGTTGAGATAGGTCATCATCTTCAAAACATGCTCTCGGACTGATGTCTCATCCTTCATCCTAGCAGTCATCGCTGAGACTATGGCCTCATGACATTGTCGCTCCGAAGGCTACCAAAACATGCCCTGCAATGACTCCATCATCTGAGATGCTAGAGCCATAGGTTCATGCTTTGCAGCAAGAACCTCAGACATCATTGCTAGCAAGTAGCAGCGGGCTTTCTCATTTACTGCGACCCATTTCTGGTAGGATTGCGCATAGCTTGGCCAGTATTTTTGGCAGGCTCGGGAGGACGTTCCTCTGTCAGGATAAACTTTAGGTCTTCACAGACCAGGATCGTTAATTTATCTTTTGAGAGTATGGAAATAATTGGAGAAACCATGACTGAAAAATAAAATAAATATGCATTTAACATTCATTCATCGCATATTAAAATCATCAAATAATTTTGGCATAAAATTAAACATGATGCATGAACCATAAATAATGAATTAGAAACCTAAGAGAATTACTATGCCACGGAAATCTATCATCCTATAAGTAAGTGCGCCGTAGGTTAGGTTAAGTACTCGCAAGATAGGTCAAGATAATCTCAGTCAATTTAATATATGCAAGAATATCTCTAATTCCTATATTAAACAACTACCGTTTTATTTGATCAAGGAGGTTTCTTACAGTTAATTATTCCTTTGTGAGTGTAAACTGTCTTTTCAGGATTCTTGGACTTAACGAGTGAAGTGCCGCCGTAGGGTAGGTCAGTACACAAGATACATCTAGAATCCCTATCCTATTGGAACCCAAACCTGATATTGACCCAAAATGGACACCATCCGTATGGGGACGAAAACAAAGCCATCTCGAGGCGCCTTTTGAATCTCACGTTTTTAGACTAACAACTGAGATCGCGGGATATACTGTCGTATATCCCTCTCCCACTCACTATTTTAAAAATAAGGCTTATATCTTTAAAATATCTAAAATTTCATTTTAACTAGTGTGGATAAATTTATGGCGGCTAAATCATATTTTTATTTACACTAGTTTGACATAAGTGACCTTATCAATTTAAACTTTTAAAATATATCACTAATATTTCATTAGTCTCTACTAATAGTTTTACTCAATTAAACTAATTTAATTAGAGTGGTATTAGTGAGCTATAATATTTTAACTCTTAAAATACTAGACACTAAAAGTTTAAAATTTATAGAATTCTAAAAGGTCAAAATTTTAATTAAACATTTTAATAAATCTTAGTGCGTTATAAAATCCACTGGTACGTGGAATTGTATCCCGAGTGCAGACCATATTTCCGTCAATTCGGAATCGCCTATGGAATTTATGTCCGGGTTTCCATCCTATATACCAATGGAATTTATTATGCGCCAATTAAGCCCAATATATTAGAAATCAAATTTTAAACCATAAATCAAACTAATCTAATTAATTGATTTCTATGCATATCATATTCTAATTTAAACATTTTAAATTACAGAAAATCATAATTTTATGTCTATAATGATAATGCATCTATGACATGGAAAATGCATAAGTGGGCACCCCTAAGCTATATGACATGTTATTCAAACAATTCGAAATAAATATACAAACAACATTAAAAAAAAATTTTGCATTAACCGGGCTCTTATTTTTCCTATACTAATGTAATTAGTACATAAGATTCACCAAGGCATCCCTTGGTCTTCAAATCCCGCTCCAAAGTGTTGTTGGCTCCTTTTGCGTCTCCGGTGCTCCATATTACAAAAAATGAAATTTTTCGTTGAAAAATAAAATTACAAAAAATATAAACAATGGCCTTATGGCCTTACATCCAAAAAAAAAAAACCAACTACAAAAATAAGAGCCGGAAAGATTTATAACCAATGCAAAATCCATTCATCACATGAAATAATAAAAACATTCATCATATGAATATCACAATGTGCCCACTCATCTAAACATGCATATCAAATTTATAACTCATATAAATATATTAAGAACAGAAACTTTAAATGAAAAATAGAAGGGTTAAGAACACTTTTCAACCTCGCTCTTGATGCCAATTGTAGGAAACGCTTTCCTCACGCAGCGGAAGCGATTAGGCACACGGATCGAACTTGGAAATTTTTTCTGCTTTCCCCTTCCTTTGGCCGAATTTAACCAGTGGTATACTGACATTTTTCTTCTGTTTCGGACAAGATTTCAGCCCCGGAATGCCCCTGAAATAGTCCCCGAACAGCCCCCAAACTGCAGTGAAATAATGGACTGTTTTGGACCCATTACACAACGAAACTGCACACAAATCAGCCCCTAATTTGAGTGAAATGCAAGGATGTTTTAGGTCTGATTTTTCACTCAAAATACAACCACAATACAGCCCTTAAAGGTTCCCTGGTGTTTCCCAAAATCCCGAATTAAAACAAAACAAACCGAGCCCCGAATCAATTTTATGAAATTCAAATATCCATTTAAATGAATTAACTACCAAAGTAATACCAAGGGTTTCCAAAACCCATAAATATGAAATTCATTTTTAGCCTTCATTTAAATTATATCATATATAATTTAATTATTAATAATAAATAATTATCATATAATCACTTATTATACAAATCATACATTAACTTTTAACATATATTTTTAAGTGTGACATAATTAATATTATTAATCATATTAATAATATTTATTCTTTTGTAAGTATATAATTGGACTATCCAATTATACTAAATCCGCTATAGTATATCGAGCTAGCACGGGGACCAAATGGACCTACGTTTCGAGCTCCAATAATCTCGAAATATTAATTAAGCTCTTAATTAAATATTCAGAATTATTAACTCCGGTTTATTCCACTAAAAACCTGAAGTTGAACTCTCATTGCCGCATATGATATATTAAGCCGAACCAAGTCGGTGTCCATCGATATAGTCATTACATATGAATTGACCCTCACGAGTATCTCGTAATTAGAGTCGAGTCATAATGTCCGTTATACCCCTCTAATTATTTTTACCTTAAGTACCATTGATTCTCTAATGAATGATTTATTTATAACTATTATGAATTTTAATCTTTCTAATCGTAATAGAGAGATTTGAGCGCTCAAATCATTTAAGTACCGAATCAGCCCTTAAGAAAGATACCCATCTACTTCTCACAAGATGAGTGAACTCCATGTCTATGTAAAATATTCCAAACTACAAAATAAATTGTGTCCCTAAAGTACGTAGCTAGTGGTCGGGACTGCTACACCGACCTCACCTTTGAAAATCAAAGGACATAGCCTGCCTTGCAGGAGTTCGTAGTACACTCAGGATTAAGATCAATCTATATATGACCATCTAGTAGATCGAAATGACTTTCTTAGTTTAACGGATATTATAAGAATGTCATTTCCATCCGGGTCCAGTCCTATATGATTGCATCATATAAGGTGCATCTATTCTTATGTCTCTACATGGACGATCTGGATCAAGATTTCCATATAAATATAGAATGGACCGCAGCTATTGATAAACCACAAACAAAGTACCCGCTTTGTTTGCTCACTATGGACTATTTAAGATTACTAACTTCAGACTTAAATTCACTTATGTATGACACTCGTACACTATGTCTGAAGGTACATAAGTAATCTAGGGTATTTAAGATGATATATAATATGCGAAAATTAAACAAACAATTTGATAAATGAATAATTCATCGTTTTATTTCAAAAACACATAAAATCGTTTACATCACATGTAGCTCTAGGGCATGCATTCCAACAAATAAATATTCCATTCATCCAATAGTCATAACATACATTAACCAACAATACTCATACGAAGAAATATTAACAAATAATAGCAAATAAGCGGAGATAAATAGAAGGGTACCTCAGGTCTAATCATTTAAGTCATCTTTTGGAAGTGCTCTACGCGGTTGTCGGAAGGGTTGATGCTCCACAAATTATCTAATTCACTGGTTTGTTGTTTTCCTTCGTGCCTCACTATTTTAGGCTGCTGTTTGCTCAATATTTTTACGATATTTGAGCTGTGTTTTAGGGCAGAATTTTCGGTAATATGAGGTGCAGTTTCAGTGCTATTTTTTTGTGTTTTTAGGCAGTTTATGGGGCATGATTTTTGGTGTTTTCAGGCAGTTTACTGGGCAGATTTTTGGTGGTAATATGGCAGTTTACTGGGCTATTTTTTGGTGGTTATAGGGGAGTTTACTGGGCTATTTTTGTATGTATTGTATTCGGATAGTGGGGGTTGTGTTGGTTGTTGTCGTTGGTTGATGGATGGGCGCATGTTCATAAGTTAACATGGCTAAAGGGTTATATGGAGAGGTTAGGCGTGACTGTTGTATGTGGTCTTCACGTGGAGGGCTGTGTGTGTATTTGTGGATTGTGAGTAGGCTACGTGTTGAGGTTTATTATCTGTGTGGCTAGTTTGTGGCGTGAGTTTGGTGGCAGTTTGTGGAGTGAGTATGGGGGTTGGTTTGTGGGGTGTGTGTGTGGCGTGAGTTTGCTGGCAATTTGTGGCGTGAGTTGGGTGGCAAAAAATGGCTCTGTTAGGGTTTATGGAGAGTGGCTATGTGATTGGCCGAGGAGTAAACATGTGTGTGGGTGTTGAATGAGAAGGACCGAGAGGCTGAGAGAGTTATAAGAGTATTTAGGGTTTGGCTTTTTATAGAGAGATAAGAGAATATGGTTTTTAGAGAGAATGGAATGTGTGTGAATGCTATGAGAGATTAAGGAAGAGAGGCGTGAGTAAGAAGGGAATGCTAGGGGTCTCCAAGGTTGGGTTTAGGCTTCTTTTTATAGGAGAAGGTTGAGGTTTTTCCTTGAATGTGAAGGGAAAGAATATTGTGTAATTATGGGGATATCTCTAATTAGTGTGTCATAAGTAAAAAGCTATTTAATTAGGAAGGGGATTGCTTTAGTTTAGGCTTTTGATTTAATTTAATTAGGAATGTGATTTATGAGATTTGATTTGATTTTTTCAGGAAGGTGATTTAATTCAATTTCAACATGTGTTTAATGTGTGGATTTGTTATTTTAGAGAGGGATGGGCTTGAATAAGAGGCCTTTTGGGCGTGTGATTGGTCTTTTGATGGGCTTTGTATGTGGCTTGGTGGTGTGGCTTGCAGGGGTTTGGGTTGAGGATGAATTCTAAAACAGAGGTCCAACAAGCAAACTCAAAGTTAAGTAAACGAATTAAATTCAACAAGGTATTGATTTTTGACTTTTTTCCTTCCGACGTCCATTTCCCGCGACTTCCAAAACTTGAGGACGAGTGCCTCTGTATGAGACTCATCATCGGACTTACATGCAAAAGTTGGTTTGTGGGGTGTGTGTGGCGTGAGTTTGGTGGCAATTTGTGGCGTGAGTTGGGTGGCAAAGAATGGCTCTGTTAGGGTTTATGGAGAGTGGCTATGTGATTGGCCAAGGAGTAAACATGCGTGTGGGTGTTGAATGAGAAGGACCGAGAGGCTGAAGAGAGTTATAAGAGGTATTTAGGGTTTGGCTTTTTATAGAGAGATAAGAGAATATGGTTTTTAGAGAGAATGGTGTGAATGCTAGGAGATATTAAGGAAGAGAGGCGTGAGTAAGAAGGGAATGCTAGGGGTCACCAAGGTTGGGTTTAGGCTTATTTTTATAGGAGAAGGTTGAGGTTTTTCCTTGTATGTGAAGGGAAAGAATATTGTGTAATTATTGGGATATCTCTAATTAGTGTGTCATAAGTAAAAAAGCTATTTAATTAGGAAGGGGATTGCTTTAGTTTAGGCTTTTGATTTAATTTAATTAGGAATGTGATTTATGAGATGTTTGATTTGATTTTTTCGGAAGGTGATTTAATTCAATTTCAACATGTGTTTAATGTGTGGATTTGTTATTTTAGAGAGGGATGGGCTTGAATTAGCGGCCTTTTGGGCGTGTGATTGTCTTTTGATGGGCTTTGTATGTGGCTTGGTGGTGTGGCTTGCAGGGGTTTGGGTTGAGGATGAATTTTAAAACAGAGGTCCAACAAGCAAACTCGATGTTAAGTAAATGAATTAAATTCAACAAGGTATTGATTTTTGACTTTTTTCCTTCCGACGTCCATTTCCCGCTACTTCCAAAACTTGAGGACGAGTGCCTCTGTATGAGACTCATCATCGGGACTTACATGTAAAATTGCAGTGCCTAGAGTCGCCCCTACTTTGATGAGACTTGTGCAGTGTGTAACAGTGACAATCCTATCAAAGTTATGCAATGTATTTTTACTTACCTGGCTCGCCAGCTGCCACTTGACTTGCCTGTGGCTTTGAATTGAGTTTATTTGGTGGTGAGGTGCTGCGACCCCTGAGGTTCATCCTTGTAAGATGCTACAATCTCTAGGAATCACTACGGAACTGTGTTGATAAGAGTTGGTCCCCTTCCGAACCTTGCCCTATTCCCGGAGCATCATTCCCGGCATGCTAAACCTCATTCCCAAGGTGTCACGGTTGTGATAGTGATAGTTGGTCCCCTTACAAACCTTGCCCCATTCCCGGAGCGCCATTCCCAGCATGTTAAACCTCATTCCTGAGG
The DNA here is from genome assembly GCA_019454045.1 of Zanthoxylum bungeanum. NCBI lineage: Eukaryota > Viridiplantae > Streptophyta > Magnoliopsida > Sapindales > Rutaceae > Zanthoxylum > Zanthoxylum bungeanum. The sequence continues at coordinate 303,523 of SKCR01037500.1, read as the reverse complement.
TGTTACGGTTGTGATTATGATAGTTGGTCCCCTTCCGAACCTTGCCTCATTCCTAGAGCATAATTCCCGACATGCTAAACCTCATTCCTGAGGTTTCACGGTTGTGGGCCTCGACCCATGCTTCATTCCCGGAGCGCCATTTCCGACATTTGATGATATGGGACTCGACCTATGCTCCATTCCTGGAGCGCCATTCTTGACATCTGATTTGGGCCTCGACCCTGAGACGCATACTGAAAACTACTAATGTGGGCCTCGACCCTGGGATGCATCCTGAAAACTACTGATGTGGGCCTTGACCCTAGGACGCATCCTAAAACTGCAACTAACGTGTGGGCCTCGACCCTGGGACTCATCCCCAAAACTGATGCTGATATGTATGGGCCTCGACCTTGGGACTCATCCCCAAACTGATACTGATGTGGGCCTAGACCCTAGGACTCACCCCAAAACTGATACTGATGTAGGCCTCGACCTTAGGACTCATCCCCAAAACTGTTGGCAATGTGGGCCTTGACCCTGGGACTCATCCCCAAAACTGCTGATGATGTGTGGGCCTCGACCTTGGGACTTATCCCCAAACTGATACTGATGTGGGCCTTGACCCTTGCTCTATTCTCGAAATGCCATTCCTAGCATACTGAACCTCATCCCTGAGGCACTACTGATGTGATGGTTAATTCTCGAACCATGTTGTATGAGAAAGGGTAGACTGGTCGCCCCCAGTCTTGGTTCATCTTTTTGTTCTTTGCTGCTTTTTCATTTTCTTCAACACCTGCGAACAGAATCAAAACACCAAAAAAGAATGCAATTACGTCATTTCTATGGATGTATGCATGAATGAGTTTCCTATTCCATTGGGTTAGGTCTTCCTTGTGCTCTCTGGCGCCCTTCGCCTACTAGCGTCTTTGGTCGCCCCTAGGTATACTTACAGTTTCCTTTTGTCAATTCTCTGTGGTGATTGCTCAGTCTTCTTTGATCCCGTGACTCAAGATTCCTTTATTCCCTTATTCCCGAGGTGGTAGACTGGTCGCCCCCAGTCTTGGTTTAGCTTTCTACTCTTCGCTTCTTGCATTAGGTCAAAATAGATCATGTGATGTGAAGTTCCATACCAATATATTGTATTGCCTCTTACAAAATAGTCCCGATAGTTATACAGATTGTCGTCCTCAAAGGATGCCCAGTGTCGAAGCAGAAGAACTTTCAAAGTGCTCGATGTAACTCAAATCTGATCGTTTGGATAAATGATCCGAACCAGACTCAAAGTGTGTGCGTACTAAGGTTCTTTTACAGCTTGAACCTTGGGTAAGCTAACTCGATAGCTTTGACTGCCGCTGTGGCCAGTTTGACCATACCTCATATAGCCAATGGTAGAAAGTTCTGCAACCGAAATAGAAAGAACATTAGGGGATCTTCGGGGACCAAACCCACTCCTTATGAGGTCACCCCTATCAGTAATAGGTGATTCTCTAATTTTGGTAGACCTTTGTCAAAGGTGTTTGAAGAGTTAAAAAGGCAAGGACTCCTAAGTCCCTTAGAACCTAAAGCACTTCCAAACCCTATGTCACGCTACCTCGACCTAAACCTATACTGTTACCTCCACCAGAAGAGACGCCATGAAACTACTAAATGCACCCGCCTTAGGCATGACATCCAGAACCTCATCGACTCCCATAAAATACCCGACCCGAAAAAATAACAACACGATGCATGAAGAAAACCTCCACCCACCCATATAATCAACTCCGACCTACCCGACAGCACTGTCCTCCAAACTAACGACCACCAAGTCTCCCACATGGGGATATGGGGCAAAAATAGTAAGAATGAAAAAGAGCAGAAATGGGAAAGTAAATGGGAAAAAGAATTACAGCAGTTAGAGGATCTGATGTCCGAAAAAAGCCTGGAGACGGAAGAAGACAAAGTTTCAAATTATGAGGATGTTTGTTTTCCTGATCTTATTCAATTGTGATCTCGCATCCATTAATAATACATTCATTTCACTTACTTGCCTGAGTCTCTTCATTTCAATTTGCACGACGTGAGTATATTTGACGTCAACTCAACTAAAACAAACGCATTTAACCTTGGTGCGCTTAAAAGCCCTAGAGATGTCTTAATCACAAGAGAGGTTACCTCTAAAGAGTGGAAGAAATTAGCGGAGATGTTCAGAGTAACCAACAACATGGCGGAGTATGAAGCGTGTGCCTTCAGACTAACGACATTGATAACCTTGAGAGCTAAAAATGTAGAAGTCTACGGAGACTTGATGATGGTAGTCCGACAGATGCAAGGATAATGGGAATTGAAGGAAGAAAGGTTGAAACCTTACTTGTTCCACCTTAGGAGTCTGGCACAGGCCCTCCCCGATTGTAAATTTTGGAATTTGCCACGGGAAAAAAAATCAAATGGCAAACACGTTAGCTACACTAGTCACAACTTGGGAAAATCCAGAGAAGTTAGTGATGAGGCCTCTAGTGTTGACACCGGCAAGCAGACCAGTCTGCAAAATAGAAAGGATATTAGAAATAGAGGTCAACGATGGGAAACCTTCGTACTACGACATTCAGCGATACTTAGAACATTGGGAATTCCCAGAAAATGCAAGCAGAAAAGACAGGATAGCCATTCAGAAGTTGGCTTCTCAAAATGTGAGTTTGAAAGGAGAACTTTACAAGAGACAAGCGAATGGCATCCAGCTGAAGTGTTTAAGAAAAGAAGAGGCTCATAAGGCAATGGAAGAGGTACATGCCGGAGTATGTGGATCGCACATGAATGGGTTGAATTTGTCTCGCAATATAGAAAAGATAAGGCTTTTACTGTGTGAAGCTGGTAAATCATTGTCACGATTGCCAAGCACACGGTAACTTAAACTATTTTCCGCGCACAGAGTTGCACAGACTGTCAAAGCCGTGTCCTTTCTCAACATGGGGAATCGATATAGTAAGAGAAATTTAACTGCACGCATCGAATGGACATCGCTTCATAGTAGTGCCAATAGACTACTTTTCAAAATGGGTGGAAGTCGAGTCATTTTGCAACGCCACGGTAAAGCAGATGGAAAAGTTCATAGCCTGGAACATCATTTCTCAATATAAGATGCCGCATCACGTAGTGACAGACAATAGAGTCCAGTTTCATGGAGAAACGAGGCCAATGCTACAGAGGTACGAGATAGGACATCACAAGTCATCACCGTACCGACCGCAGGCAAATGGGGCAGTCGAGGCAGCCAACAAGATGATAAAAATGATACTCGCCAATATGACGGAGAACTATAAAGATTAGGCTGACAAGCTACCGTACGCCCTGTGGGGGTACAGAACTTCTATGAGAACAACAACGGGAGCCACACTTTACTCTTTGGTCTACGGAATGGAAGCAGTATTGCCAGTGGAAGTTGAGATACAATCCTTGGGTGTATTACCAGAAGTGGAGTTACCGGAACAAGAATGGGCCTCGCAGAGATTTGAACAGTTCGCACTGCTCGATGAGAAGAGAATGAAGTCCTTACATCACATGCAGATATACCAGAAAATGTTGGCTCGAGCATTCAACAAGAAGGTGCATCCTACCAAGATCAGAAAGGGTGATCTGGTGCTTAAGCAGTCGAAGCCACCGACGACATACCCGAGAGGAAAGTTCAGACCCAACTAGGAAGGACACTACAAAGTTTATAAAGTAATGGGAAATGGGGCAGTGAGACTGTCAGATTTGGAAGGGAACGAGTTCACCGAGCCGATCAACGTGGACAAATTGAAGCAGTATCTTGCCTGAGGAAGAGAAGACCGAGCGATCACAAAGAGGACTGGCGGAAGACCTAACCCAATGGAATAGGAAATTCATTCATGCATGCATGTATACAAGTAACGTACTTGCATTCTTTTTTGTGTTTGTTCTGTAGGTTTCAAAATAATGAGAAAGCGGCAAATGCAAGCCAACCAGAATCAACAACACATCAGTATCAGTTTTCGGGAATGGATCTCAGGGTTGAGGCCCATATCAGTATTAATCGAGAATGGATCCCAAGGTTGAGGCCCATATCAGTATTAGTTTCAGGAATGGATCCCGGGGGCGAAGCCCTCACTATCAGCAATTGAAAGGAAGAATTCCAGTGAAGTGAAAAAAAAAACAGAGAGAAGTCCTTGATGGTTTGGCATATGTCCAGTGATGACATTGTTTGTTGTAAGGTGAAAACTTAGAAATGATAAGTGCGAGATGAGCTCTCATCCGGTATTCTGAGTGGTTGATCTCAGCTAGACTCACAAGTATTTGATTATGAGATCTTAGCAATAGAAGCCTGAGGAGTCGGTGAGATGACTAGTCGAAGAGATGGTGGATCGGTGAATGACCATTTGCTTAGATGTCCATCTTAATTTACTTGTGTTACGATATGTGATATGGTTGGAAATGAAGAAAAAGTCTCTGAAGAGGAAAAATAAACCACCTATAACCGATAAGCGTGAAGCTATCATGGGTGAATATTAGGAACACCATGAGGAGAAATGCTACCTTAAATGGTAGGAGTGTTGAAAAAAAAATGATGAATGAAGAGACGAAAGAAAAGAAGAAGAAAACCATATCATGTTGAGTATGAACGAGTAATTACAAAGTATGATCAATACATCTCTTTTGGTTAGACCCACTGATCCAATTCTCCGAGATAAAATCATCGAGTTGGCTTACTTAAGGATTAAGCCGCGAAAGAACCTTGGTACACACACACTTGAAGTCTAGTTCAGATCACTCATTTAGACGATCGAATTTGAGTGTATCAAGTACTTTGAAGGTTCTTTGGTTTCGACACGAAGTATCATTTGAGGACGAAAATATGTTTAGCTATCAGGATTATCTCGTGAGAGGTAGTATAGTATGTTGGTATGTAACATCACATCTGAAGATCTACCATGACTAATGAAAGTAGCAAAGAACAATAAACTAACCGAGACTATGGGCGACCAGTCTACCCTTTCTCATAAAGCACGGTACGGGAATGAACCATCACATCAGCAATGCCTCGGGGATGAGGTTTAGTAAGCCGGGAATGGAATTTCGAGGATGGAGCGTGAGTCGAGGCCCACATCAGTATCAGTTTAGGGATGAGTCCCAAGGTCGAGGCCACCACCAGTATCAATTTGGGGATGAGTTCCAGGGTCGAGGCCCACATCAATATTAGTTTTGGGGATGCGTCCCAGGGTCGAGGCCTACCTTATACAGTAATGACTCGGGAATGGACCACCTCACAGTAACAGTTCGGGAATGGACCACATCACAGTAACGGTTTGGGAATGGACCACCTCACAGTAACAGTTCGGGAATGGACCACCTCACAGTAATGGGTCAGGAATGGACCACATCATAGTAACGGTTCGGGAATGGACCACCTCACAGTAACGGTTTCGGAATGGACCACCTCACAGTAATGGTTTGGGAATAGACCACCTCACAGTAACGGTTCGGGAATGGACGACCTCACAGTAACGGTTTGGGAATGGACCACCTCGCACTAATGATTTGGGAATGGACCACCTCACACTAATGATTCAGGAATGAACCACCTCAAAGTAATGGTTAGGGAATGGACCACCTCACAGATGGTTCCGGAACAAAGCCCAGAGGTCGATAGTACCTCGCCATCATGTGGTGTTTGCTAAGGTCCCAAGATCATTAAACAAGCATGAAACATGTGTGAATACAAATCAACGTTGTTGCGGAATACTCACATCTATCGGTCGTGCGATGCTACGAAGAATAAAAATCCATTTTATGTCCTCCCAAGTGCTCGGCAGTCCTTCTCCAAGATTCGGCCATGTGTGGTCTTTATCAAGCTCCAAGCCTCGTAAAAAGATTCCCAGCTCATGGGTAAACTTCCTCATCACCTTCGCATGACTTCGTAGTGTGCTAGCACTCCTGATTTTGCCACAAAATCAGACATTTCTCCTCTCACTGCTCACGGCAGTGAGCAAACCAGAAACTGAAAAAATGCCCACTATGGGAGAGAATGAGAGGAAGAAGAATAGAAGAAGAGAGAAAGATAGATGTGTAAGTGTTTTGGTAATTAATTTCTAAAATCATATACCAAATTTTTATTACAAAAGACAAAGGCAAAAAAAAAAAAAAAAATTTAAATGCCTTCCAACTACCACATCACTATTCACATCATTCAAGTGTCAAGTCATATCACTCAAGTTCTCAAGTCACATCACTCAAAGTGACAAGTGATTTAACGCTTGAAGTGACTAGCGATTTGACGCTTGATGCGACTAATGATTTGATGCTTGATTTGACTTGCGTGCCGCACTCGAATTCAAAATATGAATGCGCTCACAAACAATCTCGGGCTCGGGTTCGTTAATTCCAAATTAACGATTTTTTCGTTACGTCGTAATTAAATCTAATTTAATTAATAATCATGCCAAGTATAATTACTATTCACGTCGCTAACGAATTAATTCTAAATTAATTTGTTTGCCCGAATTAAAATCTAATTTTAATTCCACGTCGAAATCTAATTTTGTTTAATATATCGAATATATTAATTTATCGATTAATTCCAAATTAATCGTTATCTCTCTTTAATTGATATTTGATCCTAGATAAAATATCTCCGCAATTAATCCCACATTAATTTTCTCTCTCATCTAATTAATCCCAGATTAATTAAATGTGCGAGTCATACGTCATCGGTGAATCTTCGGGAAGCGACCCCATGGGATCCCCGGATATATTGGCAGTAAATTCGGTCGTCGGACTATCCGAACACGTAAGTACCAAGTACTATGTTTTACCGATTTACAAGACAAGGTTTGCTTCTAGCAAAGCGCCATGCCTACCCAATTCTCCAGAAATATCCTTACATGAATAAATGATCTGTATCAGGCGTAGTATACGTAGTATTGCATATTTCGATCCAGTATCGGATTGTCACGTGCTAGGCCTGGGGCTGGAGCTGTGTCTGTCCCGTACGAAGCACATATCGGATGTCTGGTAACTAATCTCTATAATCGGATGAACATGACCTAGTCATATCATCCCGATAACTGCAGTACTTAAGAGTACTAGTATCGTATCCTACGTGACATCATCTCCACTATGAATGGAGTGATACTTCCATCTTGACATCACACCCAGCACACTACGATTCTCAATATACCCAGCATAGGCGTACACAGAACCTGTTAAAGCCCTGGACGACCGCTACCAAAGTATATTGATTGTCGCAAGTATTTGCGGTGCAAGTCTCAGGTTAAAACCAAATACACCTGCACTGATTTCGGACTTCCATAGACACATAGTCATACTACCAATGGAATTCTGAGAGGGTCTATCCAGAGTTAAACTTGCATTAGTATCCAATACCCAAATATATGAGAATTGTGCTATTGTGCCCTCACAAGTCGCACAAGTGTAATACTAGTATTTTACATATTTATCGATGTCCAATCTCGATAATACTCTGACTAGGGATATTTAATGATTTATCCTTCGTGGACTGATACTGTCTCATATCATTTTCAATCCAGGAACAAATCATAAGGACCTCATATCATTTATACATCTAGGTGATCTAATCACAAATGAAAAGAGCACAATCTCATTTGTCACATAGTTAATTTGTACAACAACACCATGATCTTTACAAATAGTGACGCTATGGGTCATAATTGTCCAACAATCTCCCACTTGGCCTATAGGCAGTCACTCGAGTGTCTTACACCCGAACTATGTACGGTTGGCTCAAATTGCTGAGGAAAGGCTTTCGTCAGCGGATTTGCATGATTATCATCTGATTCGATTTATTCGATCATCACATCTCCACGATGTATGATCCGAACGAATCAGATGAATATCAAATTATGTATCTGGATCGGTGATGAGACCGTTAATTCTTTAGCCTGTGCTGCAGCCTAGCTCAACTGCTAATAGAATTATATCTAATCTAATTAGATTTATTATCGACCCAAATGGCTTCTATTTCCACCTCAGCTGCAGCAATAACCCGCATTTGTTGTTTATTCGGTAACAATATCTTGCTTGGAAGATTTCCAGCTCACTGTACGTTATTCAAACTGTATAGTACCGTTTGCGACTTTTAGTCGTTTTATCAGTTTAGGAAACTTGCAGTAGTGATCCCAGCCATTCCAAGTTCTCCTTCTCCACAGATTAAGACATCATCCTTAGTTCTCTAAGATACTAAATATCAATCCAGTGACTATCACTTGGATTGTCCCGATTGTGAATCCATATGCTCAAAGCGTATGAGACACCAGGTCGCGTACATTTTTCAATGTACGAGTTCTCGGAGAGTCTTAACAACTTTAAATCTATCCCAGTAGATTTTTATTCCTAGAATAAAGGTTGTTTCTCCCAAGAATCCACGGAGAATTACTTTCGAAAGCTAAGCTTTCACCGATTGTTATTTTATGGGAATATCATTTCAAGAAATGACATGTTATCATTATTATAGGACAGCCACTGTCAGTGGGCTTCCACTAACCTCCTTATATACACAAGAATCATTTTCGTTTTGAATTAAATCATATACCATCATGATTACATCAAAACAATAATTCCAAAAACCTAATGCTTGCTTCAATCCAAATATGGATCGAATAACCTGCAAACCTTGTTTGCTAGTTTTGATACGACAAAAATCGTCAGGATGTTGAAAACATCCTCCCAAAGGTTTCCTTTTCAGGAAAGTGATTTTCCCGTTCAGCTGTCATATTTCATAAATGAAACATACATCATTAGCAAGCATTATACAAATGGATTTACCGTGGCATCAGGTAAAAGGTTGAATCGTAATCAACACAATGTCGATAATGATACATTTCCGCTAAAAGCCTAGCTTTATACGTTGGTATGTTGCCATCCATGTACGTCTTCCTTGAAGACTTATATAGTACCAGTAGGCACAATGCCATGCGGTACATCAACTAGTGTCTAAACATAGTTGATATACATGGAATCCATAATAGGGAGTCGATACCTTGTATCACTACCTTATACGTAGTCAGTTGGTATTAGGGGTGTGCATTAATCGGTTTTAACTGATTAACCAAACCGTTCCGACCCATTTTTTTATTACGGTTTGGTTAATTCGGTTAAATCAGTTATTGCGGTTAAAATTTTTAACTTTTTCGGTTATTCGATTCGGTTACGGTTATGAGATTCGTATAGACGAACCGACCGATTAACTGAAATTAAACCATATATATATATATATATATTAGCACATGCGAATCCTTTAATTTTTTAGAGTTAAGATAGTCTGTATGTAAACTCTCAATTGGTTGTATTTATACTGATTTGATAATGCTACCCGAAAATAAAATTGATAAAATTCAAATGACAATCTGCATTAACAGCTTGGTTTTGACTATTTTTAATTTCTCTCGAGAATTTAAAGGTAAAAATACATAAAATTCAAATTTGTAGATTTTGCATCGTGGTGGATTCGTGACCCTTAAAATTTCTAACGTGGCAGGTTTGGAACGAAATCTGATCATCGAGGGTTTAAAAAATATTTCTCTCGCACTAATTACATATAGATATATTTAATCAAATGTTAGTTAGAATCGGATATGTGATTGAATTAGTGATCAAAAAAATTTAATACGTCGATGGTTCGACTGGTTGAATCATTCCAAAAAATCGGTAAAACCGACCTACATCATATATAATTTTACTAATTAAAAATTATAAAAAATATTAAATTTTAATTTATTGGATTGGTTAATAACCGAATTAACCATAACCGATCAAAATATAATGGTTAATTGGTTAATGGTTATGTGAAATAATTGGTTAAATCGGTCACAGTTTTATTTAACCGAAAATTTCGGTTACGGTTAAAAAAATAAGGATTAACCTACCGAACAGACCGATGCACACCCCTAGTTGGTATACCTCAATAAGATAGACATTTTTATGAGGTGAGATCAGAAACCCATACGCCAGGTTGTTTTCTGACTCTCTCCGACTCACGCGGTTCTTGTGTATTCAAAGATTATTGGTAATAGTTTCATCCTTGTTGAACTATTTATGTTCCATTAAGGACTCGGTTCCTTCAACAGTATTACTCCGATTTTCATCGAGTTTTACAATCCTCCCACTTACCACTGCATTTCAGTATTCCTCTTAGAAAAACCGCATGTTGAGCAACAATCTAATTGTTCTCTGGTGAGATGTATAAGTATAATACTTATGGTATCCCTAGGATAACCTATAATTGGCACTTATCCAATTTGGGTTATATTTTGGTATCATCCAAACATATGCCTAGCGTCTCAAATATTCAGGATTGAGAAACCCAGTTTCTTTCCCGTTCATATCTAATATGAAATTTGTCTAACATATTTTATGGAAGCTTATTCAAAATAAGTTCTGCACTGTTTATGCTTATCCGTTGAAGGAAATGGTAGCTCAGAGCGACTCATGATTAACCTTATGATGTACAACAAAATTCGGTTACTCATTTCGAACACACCATCAAATTGACGTGTTCCGGGAGGAGTCCTCATTTGAAAGAATACTATACTCTTTCAAGTATACGAGAAACTTATTGCTTAATTATTTTCCATTACGGTCTTACCGTGACGATTTAATACTTTAGCCGATCTGTTTGTCTATTTCGTGTCGAAAACTTTAAAAGTTTCTGATTTGTGTTCTTCAAAAGAAACACATAACCATAACTTGATGTCACATCCGTATAGGTCACGAAATATTCATATCTACATCTAGCATAGCTAGACATGGGCCCACTTGCTTCACTATGAACTAGGGCTAACAGATCTGTGGCATTTGCACTTTTACCAAGTAAAGGTGTTTTAGGCACTTTGCCCAATAAACTAGATTCGTAGACTCTATTTGAATGGAATCAAATTAGTCCTAGTACTCACTCTTCGAAAGTGTGGATATACGAGTCTTGTTTGATTGTGTCCCAGACAACAATGCCACAATAAAGTTTCATTTGATCAAATCAGTTTGAGCTATTTGTTTGTCATGTTATACGTTTGAGATTTATTTATATTCAAAATATAAATACTGTTATTTACATCTAATGTGTTTATCTCAATATCATCTTTATATAATAAAACACTTTAGTGTTCTAGAATATAAAGGTACACTCGCAACGAGTTATACTCGATATAGAGAAAATATTTCTAGTCAAACTAGTTACATTATAACAGCTTCCTAATTTAAGTACACACCCGAAGGGTAGTTCCTAAACTTAGGTTTCTACGGTTAAAATAGCGACTTTCGTACCGTTTCAAATTCAAAGATTAATCTCAATTGAAGTCAGTATCCTGCTCGTAACAGATTCTGAACATCAGTATATATATTTATGTTCCACACTAAGTATTTAAAATCTAATTTTAATACTAGTGGTGAACATAATGTTGACAAACCTATTTGAAGTCGGAGCCTTTCTCGTCTTCAATTCCTTCATGTCTGCTTTGCCCAAACGGTAGTCATGCTTCCGCGATCCCGTTTGCCACAATTTAAGCAGACATTTTGGGATATGTCCTTTATCTTTCCGAAAGATTATAATGATTTTGCCTTTGCCATTTCACATTCCAGAAACCTTTGGCCAAGCCTTGGCTTTCTAGAATATCGAAGTAAGGTGCGCCTTGCGCTACTTGCCTAATTTCAAACTTTGACTTTATCTCCTTGAGAATAGTCATTAACTCTCCAAGAGTTATTTATTGCAATTTAGTACTTCTTAAATCTAAAAATAGATTTATGAAGATCCTTCAATTTCATTATCATACTTTAAGGATCTAATCCTTCGTTCTGATTAAGAAATTAAGGGGTTTACTGCGACAAGCTTAATAGATTAAGTACTAAAGTTATCATCACATTAATCTTCCAAAGATTATGCTCTACTATTTGCTTAACTCCAGGCTTAGGCCTAATATGTTATTTTATCAAATAAAGTAACTTATTATTTTCCAGGACCATCCTGAAATATTATTCCCAATTTGAAAATTAAGCCATTTAATTTATATGACGAATGATTTTTTTTATTGAGCACGTATGGCAAGTAATTAAACGAATATTGCAAATTAAATTCTTGCCTCCCACTATTTTTCAACGAGTCTCTAACCCTCTGTCGAGTACTCGGAAAACTGTGTTTCCTAGTGGGCTAGGATCCTGTTAAATATCATACAATCTTGACTTTGGCCAACAAATTGTATGATAATTAACTAGGTAGATCTCTAAGATCAATTGGATCCAATCCAATTCCTAGATCCGGTAGGGGGACATCCAAGTCCGAAACATATATCTTATATATGCCAATACATCCAATGTATTACCTAACATTTTCCTCTGAATCAACTAAGCCTTGGCTTTGGCACAACAAACTTAGTGATCCCAGTTAAGCACGACCTATTGACCATGGAAAGCTTCGAATCAATGTCGATGGACAAGAAGTGGTCTTGACTTTGGCCAACAAACCACAAATTTGACAAGACACCAATATGGAACAAAGCCTTCGTGATTCAAACACATCCTCGACGGACAAAGGCCTTGACTTTGGCCAACAAGCCAATGCCAGTCTCAGATCTTGAGTGAGAATCACTCAATGGAAGGAAAGACGCTTAATATTTTGCGAGGGTTTTTCGCGTTCAAATTGGCAACCAATTTATTATCTTTGTTAAGGTCTCATCATCATACACCCTTAAACATGCATTCTAAACACATAATAAAGTGCATATAATAAAATAATAATGATATGCGGATGTATATTTTACACATTGATCCTAGATCAAATCTCTCCCTTTCTCTCTCCCGCTAGCACAAGTATGTGCTTCTACCCATTACACTACACTTCTAAAGAAACCTCATTTACATTGAGGGGAATAGGTGAGAAGAGAATACAAAGAATAATGAGGTAATAAGGCTGGACACGCAGGTCCAATTTAATAAATCAAATTTATTACAACAATTTCTAAAATTGTCCCACCCATCTAATATCCATCCGATATACATTATTCATGCATCGCAACCATGTATTCATACAAGCATGTTATCAATCAATCTAATCAAATTAATTAATCTGATAATTAGTGACCATCCAATGTTCAAACAACGATTTGATTTTGCTCGAGTCAAACTCGTTTTGCGAATAAGTACGAATTCTCGAATTAAATTAAACTACATAATTAAATCCAATTCAATTTGTATTTAATACTAACTTGCTATTTAATTCCAAATTAAATATTACACTTTATTAACGAACCTATACGACTTAAATTCCAAATTTAATCGTTACGGGTCTCAAAGCCGGATTAACGTCCAACGTCAATTCAATTAAAGTCCAATGGGCTTTTAATTAATTTCTTTAAGGCGTGGACTTTTGGTCAACTCGATCAAACCCAATAACCAAAGTCCAATCCGGAAATTACCCCATAAGCCTAGAAATCAATTTAGGCCCATTCGGCCCAATTAAACTTTAAAGGTCCACTAAGTCACATTTGGGCATTAGGGAAGCGGTTTTGGGCCCAATTGGATCCAATCCATTTGGCCTAAACCTAACTTTGTACAACCAAGCCCAATAAGCCCAATTACAACACAACAAGCCCGAATCCAATTCAAGCCCAATTAATTAAATCATAAAAGTCCAATTTCATAATCTAATTAATTCTAAAGTGTATAACATAATTAACTACTTAAATCAATATTTCTAAAACGTCGATTAGCCTAATTGATCATGCTCATTATCATCATCACATGTCCAACACATTTTGATTAAAATCAAACCCAAATATGCTTATCAACTCTCGGCTTTGGAAGGTAATTTTATGTCCGATTCGGTTTCAATCCAATTAATTCCACAATCGAAATTAAATCAACATCCTTAATCATTTCCAACTCATCCAATGAATCAAAAAACAAAAATCACCAAGAATTTAAGGCTATAGGCATTCGGCCAACATAAAGAATTTGGGGAAAAATGTTCCAAACATAATTTCATCAATAAAAAATATCATTCGTCATAGTAACGGTTTAGGAATGGACCACCTTACAGTAACGGTTCGGGAATGGACGACCTCACAGTAACGGTTCGGGAATGGACGACCTCACAGTAACGGTTCGGGAATGGACCACCTCACACTAACGATTTGGGAATGGACCACCTCACACTAATGGTTCAAGAATGGACCACCTTACAGTAATAGTTAGGGAATGGACCACCTCACAGTAACTGTTCAGGAATGGACCACCTCACAGATGGTTCGGGAACAAAGCCCAGAGGTCGATAGAACCTCGCCATCATGTTGGTGTTTGGTAAGGTCCTAAGATCATTAAACAAGCATGAAACATGTGTGAATATAAATCAACGAAGTTACGGAATACTCACATCGATCGGTTGTGCGATGCTACGAAGAAGAAAAATCTATTTTCTGTCATCCTAAGTGCACGGCAGTCCACTGCAGTCCCTCTCCAAGATTCGGCCATGTGTGGTCTGTTGGTGATTATCTAGGTCCCAAGATCATTAAACAAGCATGATAAAGTGTTGAATACATTTCAAAGGAGTTGCGAAATACTCACATCGATCGGTTGAGACGATTGAAGACGAACAAAACAATTTATTCCCTTCAAATTCGGCCAAGGCAGTGAGCAGTCCACTGCTTGCATTTTTCAGATTTTGAGCTGAGATTTGAAGCTCCAAGCTTCGTCTAACGATTCCCGGCTCGTGGGTGGGTTTCCCTAACACCTTCGTATGTCTTCTAGGAGTGTGCTAGCACTTGGATCTTGCCACAAAACCCTCAAATATCCTCCCTCATTCACGCCATTTTCAGGCAGTCCACAACCCATTGGGCGTGAACTTTGGAGAAAAAAAAAGAGAAGGAGAGATAGTTGGAAAGAGAGAGAGAGTTGTCTAGGGTTTTCAAAATTCATCTAATGAATAATAATAATCAATTACCAAAGTGTAGAGAGATATTTTGCTTTTAACTTGTGGTGAAAACCATTTCACTTTTACCCTAAACTAGGTAGGTGTGGGTAAATGGTTTTCAAAAAAGCAAACAAGGTAGTTGGGTGGTAGGTACACCTACCACACATGGGCCCCACATATTTGAATTCAAAATTCAAATATCTCTACGAACATTTACCGCGGCTCGGTTTCGTTTAATCCGATTAAACGAACTTCCGTCGTTAAATAATTAAATCTAATTTAATTAAAATCGATGCCTCGTAAATATATTACGAACGTCGTTTACGAATTAATTCTAAATTAATTCATTCGTTCGCATCAAAGTCCGACTTTAATTTCGTAATGAAATCCAATTCATATTAATATATCCGATATATTAATTTTAGCCCATTGGAATAAATTAAATAGAAAAATCAAATTTAACTATTAAAATCATTTTACCGATTAATTCCAAATTAATCGCGTTCTCTCTCTTTAGACGATATTTTATCCCAGATAAAATATCTCCATAATTAATCGCAGATTAATTTTCTCTCTCTCTTCTAATTAATCCCAGATTAATATATAATGCGAGTCATACGTCATCGGTGTATCATTGGGAAGCGACCCATGAGATCTCCGGATATGTTGGCAGTAAACTCGGTCATCGGACTATCCGAACACGTAAGTACCAAGTATTATGTTTTACCGATTTACAAGACAAGGTTGGCCTCTAGCAAAGCGCCATGCCTACCCAATTCTCCGGAAATATCCTTACAGGAATATGTGATCTATATCAGGCATAGTATACGTAGTATTGTGTATTTCGATCCAGTATCTGATGATCACGTGCTAGGCCTGGGGCTGGATATGTGTCTGCCCCGTACGAAACACATGTCGGATGTCTGGTAACTAGTCTCTATAATCGGATATACATGACCGAGTCATAATATCCCGATAGCCGCGCAGCATAAGAGCACTAATACCGTATCCTATGTGACCATCTTCTCCATATGACTGGAGTGACACTTCCGTCTTGACATCACACCCAATACACTACGATTCTCAATATACCCAGCATCGGCGTACACAGAACCTGTTAAAGCCCTGGACGACCTCAACTAAAGTACATTGATTGTCGCAAGTATTAACGGTGCAAGTCTCAGGTTAAGACCAAAACACCTACCCTGATTGCAGACTCCCATAGACACAAGGTCATGCTACCAATGGGATTCTGCGGTGGTCTAATCCAGAGCGAAGCTGTTTCCCGTACCATCGGTGAAACACAACCTCCTTTTACACTTGCCTGAGTATCCTATACCCAGATATACGAGAACTATGCCTTTATGTCTCACATAACACGCACAAGTGTAATACTAGTCTTTTACGCATCTATCGATGTCCAATCTCGACAATGCTCCGACTAGGGATATTTAATGATTTATCTTTCGTTGATTGATACTGTCTCATATCATTCTCAATCTAGGAACAAATCATAAGGACCTCCCATCATTTATATATCTAATGTGATCTAATCACAAATGATAGAAGTGCAATCTCCTTTGTTACATAGTTAATTTGTACAGCAACACTATGATCTGTACAAATAGTGACGCTATGGGTCATAACTGTCCAACAATCTACCACTTGGCCTTTAGCCAGTCACTCGAGTGCCTAACACCCGAACTATGTACGGTTGGCTCAAATTGCTGAGAAAAGCTTTCGTCAGCGGATTTGCACAATTATCGTCTGATGCGATTTATACGATCATCACATCGCCACGATGTGTGATCCGAACGAATCAGATGAATAGTCGAAGTATGTATCTGGATCGTTGATGAGACCATTATTCTTTAGCCTGTGCTGACGCCCAGCTCAGCCGCTAACAGAACTATATCTAATCCAATTAGATTTATTTATTGACCCAGATGGCTTCTATTGCTGCCTCAGCTGCAGCAATAATCCGCGTGTGTTATTTATTCGGTAACAGTATCTTGCTTGGAAGATTTCCAGCTCACTGTACCGTTATTCAAACTGTATAGTACCGTTTACGACTTTTAGTCGTTTTATCGGTTTGGAAACTTGAAGTAGTGATCCCAGTCACTTCAAGTTCTCCTTCTCCACAGATTAAGACAACATCCTTAGATCTATAAGATTCTAACGGATGTTCTTAACATCAATCAAGTGACTATCACTTGGATTGGCCTGATTGTGAATCCATATGCTCAAAGTGTATGAGACACCAGGTCGCGTACATTTTAATGTACGATTTTCAGAGAGTTTAACAACTTAAATCTATCCTAGTAGATCTTTATTCCCAGAATAAAGGTTGTTTTCTCCCGAGAATTCTACAGAGAATTTTCTCTTGAAAGCCAAGCTTTCACCGATTATTTTATGGGAATATCATTTCCAAGAAATGAATATATATTACTTATCATTATTTTAAGGACAGCCACTGTCTGTGCGCTCCCACTAACCCTCTCATATACACAAGAATCATTCTGTTTTGAATCAAATCATTGACTATCATGATTACATCAAAACAATAGTTCCAAGAACTTTATGCTTGCTTCAACCCAAACATGGATCGAACAACACGTAAACCTAGTTTACTGGTTTTAGTACGACAAAATCGTCAGGATCTTACAAACATCCTCCAAAAGGTTTCCTTTTAAGGAAAGCGATTTTGACCTTTAACTGACACATTTCATAAATGAAACGTACAGCTACAGCAAGCATTATCCAAATGGATTTACCGTGGCAACAGGTAAAAGGTTGAACCGTAATCAACACAATGTTGATAACGATACCTTTCCGCTACAAGCCTAGCTCTGTACGTTGGTTTGTTGCCTTCATGTATGTCTTCCTTGAAGACTTATACAGTACCTATAGGCACAATGCCTTATGGTACATCAACTAGTATTTTAACATAGTTGTTTTACATGGAATCCATTTCGAACTTATGGCACTTTGCCATAATAGGGAGTCGATACCTTGTATCACTTCCTCATACGTAGTTGGGTCTTCCTCAATAAGATTGATATCTTTATGAGGTGAGATCAGAAACCTATACCCTAGGTTGTTTTCTGATTCTCTCTGATCTACGCGGTTCTTGTGTATACGAAGATTAATGGTATATGTTCATCCTTGATGAACAGTTTGTGTTCCATTAAGGACTTCATGCCTTGAACTGTATTACTCCGATTTCCATCGAGTTTTACTGTCCTCCCACTACCACTGCATATCGGTATTCCTCTAAGGAAGACCACATGGTGAGCAACAATTATAATTGTTCTCTAGTGAGTTGTATAAGTACTATACTTATGGTTTTCTCTAGGATAACCTACATTTGGCACTTATCCGATTTAGGTTTTAGTTTGGTATCATCCAAACATATGCCCAGCATACCCAAATCTACAGGAATGCGAAACCCAGTTTCTTTCCCGTTGATATCTAATATGAATTCTGTCATATTGATTTTCATGGAACCTTATTCTAAATAAGTTTTGCACTGTTAATGCATATCCGTTGAAGGAAATGGTAGCTCAGAGCGACTCATGATAAACCTTATCATGTCCAACAAAATTCAGTTTCTCCGTACGAACACACCGTCAAATTGACGGTCTCGGGAGGAGTCCTCATTTGAAAGAATACTATACTCTTTCAAGTATATGTGAAACTTATTGCTTAATTATTTTCCATTTCGGTCTTACCGTGACGGTTTAATACTTTAGCCGATCTGTTTGTCTACTTCGTGTCGAAACTTTAAAAGTTTCTGATTTGTGTTCTTCAAAAGTAACACATAACCATAACGTGATGCCACACCCGTTAAGGTCACGAAATATTCATATCCACATCTAGCCTAGCTAGATATGGGCCCACTAACTTCACTATGAATAGGGCTTACAGATCGATGGCATTTATCACTATTACCAAGTAAATAGTATTTTAGGTACTTTACCTAAGGAACTAGATTCGTAGACTTTATTTGAATAATCAAATCAGTCATAGTACCCACTCTTCAAAAGTGTGGACATACGAGTCTTGTTGTTTATTGTGTCCTAGACAACAATGCCACATTTAAGTTTCATCTGATCAGATCAGTATGAGCTATTAGTTTGTCATATTATATGTTCGAGATTTCATTTATATTCAAAATATAAATACTGTTGTTCACATCTAATGTGTTTATCTCAATGTCATCTTTATATAATGAAACACTTTAGCGTTCTAGAATATAAAGGTTTATCCACAATGGATTAAACACTGATATAGAGATGATGTTACTAGTCTAACTAGTTACATTATAACAGTTTCCAAATTTAAGTACATACCTGAAGGTAGTTCCTAAATTTAGGTATCTATGGTCGAAACAGCAACTTTTGTCCCGTTTCCGATTCGCAGATTAACCTCAGCTTGAAGTCAGTATCATGCTCACAGCAGATTCTGAACATCAATACATATATTTTATGTACCACACTAAGTATTCAAAATCTAATTTCAATACTAGTAGTGAACATAATAAAGACGAATATATTTAAAGTCAGAGCCTTGCTCTTTCTTTAATTCCTTCATGTCTGCCATATCCAAACAGCAGTCATTTTGTGATATGTTCTTTATCTTCCCAGAAGATTATAATGATCTTGCCTTTACCTTTTTCAACATTTCAGAAGCCTTCGGCCAAGCCTTCGGCCAAGCCTTGGGTTTCTAGAATATCGAAGTAAGGTGCGCCTTGCGCTATTAGCCTAATTGTAAAGTTTGACTTTATCTCATTGAGAATAGTCATTAACTCTCCAAGAGTTATTAATTACAATTTTAATACTTCATTAATCTTAACATAGATTCATGACATGTATGGTGGATTAAGCACTTTAAGTTATCATCACATAAATCTTCCAAAGATTATGCTCTACTATTTGCTTAATTCTAGGCTTAGGCTTAACAAGTTATTATATCAAATAAAGTAACTTATTATTTATTTCCAATTTGTAAATTAAACCATTTAAATATTTTAATCCAAGATTATATTTTAAATGTCCAATCTTTCAATATATCTTGATTTTAATAGTCCAACTATTTAATCAATAATTATGGTACTAATTATAATGATTACAATAGTCTAACTATTTAATCAACTATAATTCAATAGTTTAAAATCAATTATATTGATTACTATAATCCAATTATAAAATCAACTACAATTGAATAGTTTGAATATATAATCCAACTATTTAATAAAACAACAATTTAAATATTAGTCTAACTGATATTTAAATCATAACGACGAGTGATATTTGATTGAGCGCGTATGGCAAGTAATTGAACGAGTATTGCAAATTCAATTCTTGCCTCCCACTATTTTTCGGCGAGCCTCTAACCCTCTGTCGAGTACTCGGGAAACCACGTTTCCTAGTGGGCTAGGATCCCGTTAAATAACACACAATCTTGACTTTGGCCAACAAATTGTATGATATTTAACTAGGTAGATCTCTAAGATCAATTGGATCCAATCCAATTCCTAGATCCAGTAGGCGGATATCCAAATCCTTAACATATATCTTATATATGCCAATACATCCAATGTATTGCCTAACCTTTTTCCTCTGAATCAACTAAGCCTTGGCTTTGGCACAACAAGCTTAATGATCCCAGTCAAGCGCGACCCATTGACCATGGAAAGCTTCGTAATCAATGTCGATGGACAAGAAGTGGTCTTGACTTTGGCCAACAAACCACAACTTGGACAAGACACCAATATAGAACAAAACTCTCGTGATTCAAACACATCTTCGACGGAAAAAAGGGCTTGACTTTGGCCAACAACCCAATGCCAATCTCGGATTTTGAGTATGAATCACTCAATGGAAGGAAAACACATGATATTTGATGAGGGTTTTTCGCGTGCAAATTGGCTACCAATTTATTATCTTTGTTAAGGTCTCATCATCATACACCCTTAAACATGCATTCTAAATACATAATAAAGCGCATATGAAAATAAACAATAATGATATGCGGATGGATACTTAAGACATTGATCCTAGATCGAATCTCTCTTTTATCTCTCTCATAACTAGCACTTGTATTACTTCTACCCGTTACACTACACTTCTAAAGAAACCTTATATGTATAGAGGGGAATAGATGAGAAGAGAATACAAATAGAAAAGAGGTGATAAGGCTGGACACGCAGGTCCAATTTAATAAATCGAATTTATTACAATAATTTCCAAAATTGCCCCCACCCGACTAATATCCATCCGATATACACTATTCATTCATCACAACCAAGTATTCACACAAGCATGTTATCAATCAATCTAATCAAATTAATTAATCTGATAATTAGTGATCATCCAATGTTCAAACAACGATTTGATTTTGATCGAGTCAAACTCGTTTTGCGAATAAGTACTCAAAGTACGAATTCTCGAATTAAATTAAACTACCTCATTAAATCCAATTTAATATGCATTCAATTCTAATTCGTTATTTAATTCCAAATTAAATATTACACTTTAATAATAAACCTTTTACGACTTAAATTCCAAATTAATCGCAACGCGTCTCAAAGACCGATTAACGTCCAACGTCAATTCAATTAAAGTCCAATGGGCTTTTAATTGATTTCTTAAGGCGTGGACTTTTGGTCAACTCGGGTCAAACCGAATAACCAAAATCCAATCCGGGATTTACCCCATAAGCCCATAAATCAATCTTGGCCCATTAGGCCCAAAAAACTTTAAAGGTTCATTAAATCGCATTTGGGCTTTATGGAAGTGGTTTTGGGCCCAATTGGATCCAATCCAATTTGCCTAAACCTAACTTTGTACAACAAAGCCCAACAAGCCCAATGACAACTTTAAAAGCCAAAATCCAATTTCAAGGCCAAATTAATTAAATACAAAAATCCAATTTTACATTCAATTAACCTAAAGTGTATTACATGATTAATTACCCAAATTAACATTTCTAAAACATTAATTTTACAATTAATCATGCACAATTTCATTATCACATGCCCACACATTTAATGAAAAATCAAACCCATTTTCATGCTTTAAAGTCTTGGCAATTTGGGGATTTTATGTCCGATTCAAATTCAATCCAATCAATTATATAATCGACATTAAATCATATACCCAAATGATTTCCAATTCATCTAATGAACAAAAATCAAAATTCCAAGACAATTTGGGCTTATAAATTCAGCCAACATAAGAAAATTGGGGAAAAATGATCCAATCACATTTTCATGAAATTGATCCAATCAATCTTCAATTCAACTATATTTAAGCATACTTAATCATCCAATTTCATAAAATCATGCTCAAATTGAAAATACCCAATTTATCATTTTAGGCCAACTTTAATATTTGGGGAAAAATGTTTCTAACATTAATTCATGAAATTGATCTAATCAATATTCAATTAAACATGTATTAAGCATGCTTAAACATCCATTTATTCAAATCATGCTCAAATACAAAATACCCAAATTTTAAGCCCTAAACTTTCATGCTTGAACCTAGGCTCTTGATGCCATTGTTGGTGATTATCTAGGTCCCAAGATCATTAAACAAGCATGATAAAGTGTTGAATACATTTCAAAGGAGTTGCGGAATACTCACATCGATCGGTTGAGACGATTGAAGACGAACAAAACAATTTATTCCCTTCAAATTCGGCCAAGGCAGTGAGCAGTCCACTGCTTGCATTTTTCAGATTTTGAGCTGCGATTTGAAGCTCCAAGCTTCGTCTAACGATTCCCGGCTCGTGGGTGGGTTTCCCTAACACCTTCGTATGTCTTCTAGGAGTGTGCTAGCACTTGGATCTTGCCACAAAACCATCAAATATCCTCCCTCATTCACGCCATTTTCAGGCAGTCCACAGCCCCTTGGGCGTGAACTTTGGAGAAAAAAAAGAGAAGGAGAGATAGTTGGAAAGAGAGAGAGAGTTGTCTAGGGTTTTCAAAATTCATCTAATGAATAATAATAATCAATTACCAAAGTGTAGAGAGATATTTTGCTTTTAACTTTTGTGAAACCATTTCACTTTTACCCTAAACTAGGTAGGTGTGGGTAAATGGTTTTCAAAAAAGCAAACAAGGTAGTTGGGTGGTAGGTACACCTACCACACATGGGCCCCACATATTTGAATTCAAAATTCAAATATCTCTACGAACATTTACCGCGGCTCGGTTTCATTTAATCTGATTAAACGAACTTCCGTCGTTAAATAATTAAATCTAATTTAATTAAATATCGATGCCTCGTAAATATATTACGAACGTCGTTTACGAATTAATTCTAAATTAATTTGTTCGTTCGCATTAAAGTCCGACTTTAATTTCGTAATGAAATCCAATTCATATTAATATATCCGATATATTAATTTTAGCCCATTGGAATAAATTAAATAGAAAAATCAAATTTAACTATTAAATTCATTTTACCGATTAATTCCAAATTAATCGTGTTCTCTCTCTTTAGACGATATTTTATCCCAGATAAAATATCTCCATAATTAATCCCAGATTAATTTTCTCTCTCTCTTCTAATTAATCCCAGATTAATATATAATGCGAGTCATACGTCATCGGTGTATCATTGGGAAGCGACCCATGAGATCTCCGGATATGTTGGAAGTAAACTCGGTCATCGGACTATCCGAACACGTAAGTACCAAGTATTACGTTTTACCGATTTACAAGACAAGGTTGGCCTCTAGCAAAGCGCCATGCCTACCCAATTCTCCGGAAATATCCTTACAGGAATATGTGATCTATATCAGGCATAGTATACGTAGTATTGTGTATTTCGATCCAGTATCTGATGATCACGTGCTAGGCCTGGGACTGGATATGTGTCTGCCCCGTACGAAACACATATCGGATGTCTGGTAACTAGTCTCTATAATCGGATATACATGACCGAGTCATAATATACTACGATTCTCAATATACCCAGCATCGGCGTACACAGAACCTGTTAAAGCCCTGGACGACCTCAACTAAAGTACATTGATTGTCGCAAGTATTAGCGGTGCAAGTCTCAGGTTAAGACCAAATACACCTACCCTGATTGCAGACTCCCATAGACACAAGGTCATGCTACCAATGGGATTCTGCGGTGGTCTAATCCAGAGCGAAGCTGTTTCCCGTACCATCGGTGAAACACAACCTCCTATTACACTTGGCTGAGTATCCTATACCAGATATACGAGAACTATGCCGTTATGTCTCACATAACACGCACAAGTGTAATACTAGTCTTTTACGCATCTATCGATGTCCAATCTCGACAATGCTCCGACTAGGGATATTTAATGATTTATCTTTCGTTGATTGATACTGTCTCATATCATTCTCAATCTAGGAACAAATCATAAGGACCTCCCATCTTTTATATATCTAAGGTGATCTAATCACAAATGATAGAAGTGCAATCTCCTTTGATACATAGTTAATTTGTACAGCAACACTATGATCTGTACAAATAGTGACGCTATGGGTCATAACTGTCCAACATGGTCTTTATCAAGCTCCAAGCTTCGTCAAACGATTCCCGGCTCATGGGTAAACTTCCCTATCACCTTCGCATGACTTTGTAGTGTGCTAGCACTCCCGATTTTGCCAAAAAATCAAGACATTTCTCCTCTCACTGGTCACGACAGTGAGCAAACCAGAAACTGAAAAACTGCCCACTATGGGCGAGAATGAGAGGAAGAAGAATAGGAGGAGAGAGAGATAATTGTGTAAGTGTTTTGGTAATAAATTTCTAAAATCATATACCAAATTTTTATTACAAAAGACAAAGGTAAAAAAAACAATTAAATGCCTTCCAACTACCACATCATTATTCACATCATTCAAGTGTCAAGTCACATCACTCAAGTTGTCAAGTCACATCACTCAAAGTGTCAAGTGATTTGACGCTTGAAGTGACTAGCGATTTGACGCTTGATGCTACTAATGATTTGATGCTTGATATGACTTACGTGCCGCACTCGAATTCAAAATGCGAATGCGCTCGCAAATAATCTCGGGCTCGGGTTCGTTAATTCCAAATTAATAATTTTTTCATTGCGTCGTAATTAAATCTAATTTAATTAAATAATCATACCAAGCATAATTATTATTCACTTCGCTAACGAATTAATTCTAAATTAATTCGTTCTCCCGAATTAAAATCTAATTTTAATTCCGTGTCGAAATCCAATTTTGTTTAATATATCGAATATATTAATTTATCGATTAATTCTGAATTAATCGTTATCTCTCTTTAATTGATATTTTATCCTAGATAAAATATCTCCGTAATTAATCCCAGATTAATTTTCTTTCTCATCTAATTAATCCCAGATTAATTAAAAGTGCGTGTCATACGTCATCGGTGAATCTTCGGAAAGCGACCCATGAGATCCTCGGATATATTGGCAGTAAATTCGGTTGTCGGACTATTCGAACACGTAAGTACCAAGTACTACGTTTTACCGATTTACAAGATAAGGTTGGCTTCTAGCAAAACGCCATGCCTACCCAATTCTCCAGTAATATCCTTACAGGAATAAAGGATATGTATCAGGCATAATATACGTAGTATTGCGTATTTCAATTCAGTATCGGATTGTCACGTGCTAGGCCCGAGGCTGGAGCTGTGTCTGCCTCGTACAAAGCACATGTCGGATGTCTGGTAACTAGTCTCTATAATCAGATGAACATGACCTAGTCATATCATCCAGATGACTGCATTACTTAATAGTACTAGTATCGTATCCTACGTGACATCATCTCCACTATGACTGGAGTGATACTTCTGTCTTGACATCACACCTAACACACTACGATTCTCAATATACCCAGTATAGGCGTACACAGAACCTGTTAAAGCCCTGGACGACCGCAACCAAAGTATATTGATTATCGTAAGTATTAGCGGTGCAAGTCTCAGGTTAAGACCAAATACACCTACCCTGATTTCTGACTTCCATAGACACATAGTCATACTACCAATGGAATTCAGAGGGGGTCTATCCAGAGCGAAGCTGTTTCCCATACCATCGGTAAAACACAACCTCCTATTACACTTGCATGAGTATCCAATACCCAAATATATAAGAACTATGCTATTGTGCCCTCACAAGTCGCACAAGTGTAATACTAGTCTTTTACGCATTTATCGATGTCCAATCTCGATAATACTCTGACTATGGATATTTAATGATTTATCCTTCTTGGACTGATACTGTCTCATATCATTCTCAATCCAGGAACAAATAATAAGGACCTCCTATCATTTATACATCTAGGTGATCTAATCACAAATGATAAGAGCACAATATTCTTTGTCACATAGTTAATTTGTACAACAACACCATGATCTGTACAAATAGTGACGCTATGGGCCATAATTGTCCAACACATCACATTCAGCACAGTTTGGGAATAAAGCCAAGGGAACAAAGACCACCTTCGGTGGTTCAGGAACAAAGCCCAGGGGTCGAAGCACCTCACCACCATATCAGCTCAGTTCGGTAGTGATTCATAGTGATCGTAGCATCTTACAAGGATGAACCTTGGGGTCGCAGCACCTCACCACCAAATCAACTCAGTTCGAAGCAACAGACAAGTTAAACGGTAGTTGGCGAGCCAGGTAAGTAAAAATGCATTACATAACTTTGATAGGATTTTCATTGTCATACACTGCACAAGTCCCATAAAAGTGGAGGCGACTATAGGCACTGCATTTTTACATGTAAGTCCCGATGATGAGTCTCGTATGGAGGCACTACTCTTTATGTTGCGGAAGTCACGGGAAACAGATGTCGGAAGGAAAAATTCAGAAATTGATACCTTGTTGGACTTAATTCGTCTACTTTTCTTCAGGTTTGCTCTTTGGACCTCTGTTTTAAAACTTATCCTTGACCCAAAACCCTCGTAAGCCACACATCAAGCCCACACACCATCAAGCCACACACCAAGCCCACCAAAAGAACCCAAACACATGCCCAAGCCCATCAAGCCACACACCCATCCTCTCCAAAATAATAAGTCCACACATTAAACACATGTTGAAATCAAATCAAATCACCTTCCCGAATTAAAAGAATCAACTCAAATCACCTTTCTTAATTAAATAAATCAAATCAAATCCCAAAAATCACATTCCTAATTAAATTAAATCTCTTTCCTAAACTAAAACAATCTCCTCCATAAATTAGATAGATTTTTCCTTATGACGCACTAATTAGAGATATCCCCATAATTACACAATATTCTTTCCCTTCCTGTACAAGGAAAACCTCAACCCTCTCCTATAAAAAATACCTTAACCCAAACCCTTCACCCCTAGAAGATTGACGTAAAAAACAAAGAAAAACATGTAGGGGTTTTTCTTGGGGCTGTATCCGGTAACGCAGCGGAAGCGGTGAAAATCGTATTTCAAATTTCAAAAATTTTTCTCGGATTAATGAAATAAACATGTTTATTTAATTGTCCAATAATTAAATTATGAAATAAAATTCAAATGAATCATATTCAAGTGAATTTACCGAATTCCCTTGTATTGGTACTTTGTCCATTTTAGTCCGAAATTGATCAAATCAATTTTGAATGATTCTAAATCATTTCTAGGATGAACTTAGCATGCTTGAATCATCAAAACACCAAAAGAACCAAAATCCCCAAAATCCTAATCCTTGGCCGAGAGCCTCACAAGGTAGGCATATTATGCCTTTTGTCATTTCATGTCTCAAAACACATCGAGATGTAATCCAATCAACATGAAAATTTATATGCATCATATACACATCCAAATGCACAACATATATGAAAAGCCCCAAATTTGGAATTAGTTATAAACCCTAATTTTTCAATTCCACAAATTGGACAAATTAGACCAAATACACTAAATCAATTACTTCAATCATCTTTCTTACATCCAATCCAAGTCTCAACACAATGAAACAACTCAAGATCAAATCTAGGTCATCTTAGAGTGGGTCAACAACTCTAGATTAGCAACATGGTTTCCAAAACCTTAAAAGAATCCTTACAACTACAATAGTCACAAGTTTCCTTCATCATACATGCTCAACACTTCAATTAAAACTTCCATCAACAAAAACACAAAGAAATAAAGAAAGAAATAATCTAAGAACATCACATGTTAAAGCCTAGAACCTAAGGAACATATTCCTCTCTAATAGCAAGTTTGAAAAACTTACTAAAATTCCAAGCTTTCTTTAATCTTTCTTTCTTTCTCAAGCTTTCTTTAATCTTCTCCAATGGAGTTTTCTTTTGTAAAGTGTATTAGGTTATGAATAAATGAAATGAAAAATCAATATATACATGAAACAATAAGCCTTGGCCGAATTTCACAAATCCAAACTCAAGTATATTAATTTCAATTTCATTTCAAATTCATTTGATAAAGTTAACTAAATATCTAAAACACTTTATAGATATTTATTTAAAGTCAACAAAGGCAACTTTAATCATTTCAAAACAAATATCTAAAGTTAAGATATTTATATTTTAATTATATTAATCATTTAACAATTAAATAATTAATTAATTAATAAAATACAAATATCTTAAATATATGTATTATATTTACATTAAATATCAAATACATATATTCATTTATGATATTAGTCAAATATCTCAATTTGACATTTAATTAATGTGTATTTAAAATATTCAAGTATTAAATGTAAATACACAACAATTAAGGAAATGACTATCGGGTCCCTACACATGTATTTTACGTTTAACCTTTAAACGACTTTATAAAAAATCAATATTATTTATTAATGTTGCTCTAGTGCTCTACGAGTTTATTTCATTATTGAGACTCTCTAGATTCAGGCATATCCGTCACGAAATCCAATTTCGTGTCCATAATTTATCCACCCGTAAATTATGACGATCACGGATAAACTGGCTGAATCATACAGGTCGAGGTCATGGCAAATGTTTAATTCCTCCGTCATAGGTATCCGGATGTATCCCAGAGATATAGATGTAAACGTCAAATCTCTATGGGGATTATCCAATCGACTATTCTATTAGCAATCTCAAAAGAATGTTTAGAACTAGCTTCTAAACTTTACCACGGGCCCATGGTTTTATCTGATTGCTAATTATATGGACTACCTATGCTCTGTTACACAGAACTGACGGATCCTATCTCGATACACATAGGACACCCTGAGGATCTATTTACACCCAACGAACAGGCGGAGGTCTGATCTGAATAGATCGGTGACGTGACTGCCATCTAATTGTAGAAGATGTCTCATGTGCCCAAAATGGCATCTCAAGTCTAAGAATCACAAGTGCTACTCAAACCAAGAAGATTCTTATTGACGCTGGTGTACCATCCATTAAGAATATTCGGTGAGTCGTTCAGTGTTTATCCACTATAAATACCTACACGTCTATACTAGTCTTCTAGACTTATGGTTCATTGAGAAACCATTGGAATCATATATTCCAGTATACGACTTGTACCGGTCTCAACGGGTTTACTATACTGACCAAGTAGTGTAAACCTTGACCAGGAACTGTCTGAGAATGACAACGTCATGATACTGCTCAATGTCTGTTGCGACACTTTTGCAACTGTATCATGACTAATCATTCTAGGGTCATTACGTCTTTACCATATTATAGATTCATTATATTATAGAAACTGCATATATTATTTATAATAATAATGTTTTACAGAAGTATTTACATAGAAATACAATCGGGAATTGGCACTGTGAGCACCAACCCCAACAAAAACTCCTACTTGCTCTAGTGCCAATAAAGATTGTATCTAATACCCATCGACTCCATGTGTTTATCAAACAACTTCGGAGGTATGGCCTTCGTCAGCGGGTCTGCTACATTATCTTCACTCGGTACCTTGCACACGATAATATCCCCTCGTGACATAATCTCTCGAATGATGTGGTACTTGCGTTCCACATGCTTCGACTTCTGATGCGCCCTTGGTTCCTTTGCTTGCGCAATGGCTCCAGTATTATCATAGTATAATGGAATCACATTCTCGATACTTGGGACAACTCCCAATTCTGTGACAAAATTCTTTTTCCACACAGCCTCTTTTGCGGCTTCAGAAGCTGCAATATATTCCGCCTCAGTGGTGGAATCAGCTGTAGATCCCTGTTTGGAACTCTTCCAACAAACTGCACCTCTGTTAAGGGTAAAGACAATCCAGATGTAGACTTTCTATCATCGGGATCCGATTGAAAATCAGAGTCTGTATACCCATTAACTTGCAGTTTGTTTCCTCCATAAATTATTAACTTATCCTTAGTACCTTTAAGATACTTGAGGATATGTTTAATGGCCATCCAATGGTCATTACTTGGGTTGGACTGATATCTGCTAGTTATGCTAACAGCGAAACTGATATCAGGCCTTGTACATAACATGGCATACATTATGCTACCCAAACACGAAGCATAAGGTTGGCTAGACATTCTAACCTTCTCATCTTCTGTTTGTGGACACATCTTCTTTGAAAGATGAATCCCATGTCTGAACGTATGTTTGCTGTCTTACAGTTACCAAAATTATACCGTTCCAAGATCTTATCTATGTACGTTGATTGGGATAACCCAATCAGCCTCCTTTGTCTATCTCTATAGAGTTTTATCCCTAAAACATAGGAAGCTTCTCCCAGGTCCTTCATGGAGAAATTCTTACAGAGGTACGCTTTGATGCTTTGTAACATGCCTAAATCATTCCCAATGATTAGGATGTCATCAACATATAGGACTAAAAATATGACCATGCTCCCACTGGCCTTCTCATACACACAAGATTCTTCTGAATTCTTGAGAAAACCAGATGATCTGATAATCTCGTCGAATCGAAGATTCCAACTTCGTGAAGCTTGTTTATGCCCATAAATGGACTTCTTAAGCTTACATACCATACCCGAGTTTTCGCTGGACGCAAAACCTTCTGGCTATTCCATATAGATTCTTCATCAAGAAATCCATTTAGAAAAGCCGTTTTGACATCCATTTGCCAAATCTCATAGTCAAGATACGCAGCTATAGAAAGCAAAATCCGAATAGACTTAAGCATTGCTATCGGTGAAAAAGTCTCATCGTAGTCGATGCCAGGTCGCTGCGTGTAACCTTTTGCTACCAGTCTGGCCTTGTAAGTTTCAACCTTATCGTCAGGCCCGCGCTTCCTTTTGTAAACCCATTTACAACCAATAGGAACAATTCCTTCGGGAAGCGGAACCAAGTCCCAAACTTGATTCTCATGCATTGAGTCTATCACGGATTTCATGGCATTTTGCCATTTCACGGAGTCGATGTCCAACATCGATTCTTTATAGGTGAAAGGATCTGTCTCTTCTACTAAGAGAACATCCAGACTCTTTTCTTGTATCAAATACAAGCGTTTAGGAGGTCTGGATACCCTTTCTAACCTACGAAGTGTATGTGTTGAAGGTCCTTTATCTACTTGAACTTCAGGTTCCTCCGTTGGTTCGTTGTTTTCAGGTTGTACTTCATCAAGCTCAACCTGTCTATGATCACCACCTTCTGACAAAATTTCTACTTCTAGAAATTTTGTGAAGCGAGCTATGAATACATTTCGATGCTCGGTATCATAGAACAGATATCCCCTCGTATTCGGAGGATATCTAACAAACCTAAACTTTTTCCCTCGAGGTGAAAGCTTATTTTACTGAGTCACCCTGACATAGGCAGGACAACCCCAAACCTTAATATAATTAAGATTTGGTCTCCTACCGAACCATATCTCATACGGTGTCGTAGGAACAGCCTTTGACGGAATCTTATTCAAAAGATGTGTGGTGGTTAAGAGAGAGTAGCCCCATAAATAATAGGGCAAATCTGTGAAACTCAACATTGATCGGACCATATCCAATAAAGTCTAATTTCTCCTCTCAGATAATCCATTGTGTTGTGGGGTACCTGGAGGAGTATATTGAGCGAGAATCCTATTCTCTTTCATATAATCCATGAACTCACCACTCATATTTTCGCCACCTCGATCAGATCGAAGGCATTTAATATATTTACCAGTTTGTTTTTCTACTTCATTTCGGAATCTTTGAACTTTTCAAGGTTTCCTATTTATGTCGCATCAAATAGACATAACCGTACCGTGACAGATCATCGGTAAAGGTAACGAAGTATGAATAGCCACTGTGAGCAGTTTGACTTAGTGGACCACATACATCAGAATGTACGAGTTCTAGTAAGTTAGTGGCGCGGTGTCCAACACCAGAAAATGAGGCTTTGGTCATTTTACCCCGAATACAGGATTCACAGGTTGGATAGGATTCAATGGTGAGATCTGGTATCAAACCATTCCTAACCATTTGGTTAAGGCGTTTAGCGCCAATGTGACCTAGTCGCATATACCATAGTTCAGTATTATTAACTTCAGGTAATCTACGTTTATTAATTCCAGAACTTAAAATATCTTTTGATGTTTGCAGTGTATAATGACCATGCTTATTTGGACAACAAAGGATCTGAAAATTATTCTTATCATATAAATACAAAGAACTGTTCTTAATATTAATACAAAAGCCTTATGTATCTAATACAAAAAGGGATATAATATTAGCTACACATCCAGGCACAAAAAAGCATTCATTTAACAAAAGTGTCCCATTCGGCAATGAGATCTCGCATACTCCCACTGCAACTGCATCCAGTGAGTCTCCACTCCCGAATCGTAACTGCATCTCTCCAGGCTTCAGCATCCTACTTTCCTTCAGCACCTGCAACGAATTGTAAATGTGAATGGGACACGCAGAATCTAAAATCCAGTTGGATGTAATGGCTTCACAAGCCAAAGATATATCAATAACTGGAAAAATAAAAGTACCTGATGTCGATGCTCTCTCTCTTCTAATCTGGGCAATGTAGTCTGGACAGTTCCTCTTCCAGTGCCCGACTTTGCCGCAGTGGTGGCATTTGTCTTCAGAAACCCTTTTAGGCTTGGCTATCTTTATCTGTTGTTGAGGACCAACTGCCTTCTTCTTCTTCTTGCCTTTCTTGTTCTTTCCCTTGGACATTCCTTGGGAAGAAGCAGAAAGAGAAGTAGATCTAGGAGGACGAGTCGGTAATCCCTTCCTAAGGTCCTCTTCTGCCGTGAGCAACATCCTATGTAGCTCATGGTAGGTATAGACAGTCCCGTGCATGTTGAAGTACATCACAAACTGGCGGAATGATGCTGGAAGTGAACCAAGAATGACACTCCTCCCGGGAATGTCATTCAAGATGAGATTATGTTGCCTCAATTGATCGATCAAATCGATCATTTGAAGAACATATGGGCTAATAGCTTGCCTCTCATCCAGACGCGTATGGAACAGTTCTATGGCGACTTTGTGAACAATCACTTGTTCTTGGTTCTCGAATGATTGTCTCAATCGCGTCATCATACTATATGAATCAACCATACCATAGTATTGTTGCTTGAGTTTTGGAGAGAGAAAACTGAGGATGTATGATTTAACCCTTAAATCATCATCCTTCTAAGTTTCAAAAACTCGGCGTTCCTCCTCCGTAGCATCCGCACCCACTGCAAGGGTAACGGACCCTCAAGAACATAATCCAATTTTTCGGAGTCGAGGACAATCCTCAAGTCCATTTCCCAGTCTGTAAAGTTCTCAGTGCCTTTTAGTTTGTTCGAATCAAGCATAGCACAAACTGATTTGTGGATTGTCCCGCCATCGCAAATCTATCATATAGATCACGAAAAACGGTTAGCAGAAACAAAGCAGTTTCATATAATATCAAAAGCATAAACTAGATCATGGATTTTTAATCTAATATGCCCCTCCCATTAAATCATGCAATACTGTAGTCCCCAAACAGAATACAAATATTTAATAATTAAATTAAATACTAATAGTGAAAGGTGGATCCTGTGAATATATTTCAGCTCACAGCAGAGGCACAGTCTCGCCTACGTATATTCATCAGGTAGAAACTCATTTGTCAATCACTCATAGTTACTCCTAAGTTTCCGGTCCTAGTCGTTTCTCGTTGTCGCTGCGAAGGCAGGCCCCAATGAGACGTACCAATGTTAAACTCGTCAATGATAAACTCAAGTTACTTACGTAATCCTGACAGCTAGGGCATGTTCAGAATTCCGCTTTCGCTTGAATTTATCTAGTATCTGATATACATCCGGTATGAATAAATCTCTATCGGCTACACCCTCACAGCAGAGGCACGGTCTCGGATGTAGTCACGGAGAAGTATTCATAAACCGTATTGACAAGATGGACCACATAAATGCATCAAATACAAAGTTACATTAAAACCAGATTAATTAGGGATTTTTTCGTTAAGTGTCATACACCCTAAATCTAATCGATTCAGTTTCTAATAAGCATGAATAAAGTCAAGAATAGATGATTTAAATAAAGAAAATCATTTTAAATAGCATAGAATCAGACTCGCTCTGATACCATTTTGTAGGGGTTTTTCTTGGGGCTGTATCCGGTAACGCAGCGGAAGCGGTGAAAAAACGTATTTTCAAATTTCAAAACTTTTTCTCGAATTAATTAAATAAACATGTTTATTTAATTGTCCAATAATTAAATTATGAAATAAAATTCAAATGAATCATATTCAAGTGAATTTACCGAATTACCATTGTATTGGTACTTTGTCCATTTTAGTCCGAAATTGATCAAATCAATTTTGAATGATTCTAAATCATTTCTAGGATGAACTTAGCATGCTTGAATCATAAAAACACCAAAAGAACCAAAATCCCCAAAATCCTAATCCTTGGCCGAGAGCCTCACAAGGTAGGCATATTATGCCTTTTGTCATTTCATGTCTCAAAACACATCAAGATGTAATCCAATCAACATGAAAATTTATATGCATCATATACACATCCAAATGCACAACATATATGAAAGCCCCAAATTTGGAATTAGTTATAAACCCTAATTTTTCAATTTCCACAAATGGACAAATTAGACCAAATACACTAAATCAATTACTTCAATCATATTTCTTACATCCAATCCAAGTCTCAACACAATGAAACAACTCAAGATCAAATCTAGGACATCTTAGAGTGGGTCAACAACTCTAGATTAGCAACATGGTTTCCAAAACCTTAAAAGAATCCTTACAACTATAATAGTCACAAGTTTCCTTCATCATACATGCTCAACACTTCAATTAAAACTTCCATCAACAAAAACACAAAGAAATAAAGAAAGAAATAATCTAAGAACATCACTTGTTAAAGCCTAGAACCTAAGGAACATATTCCTCTCTAATAGCAAGTTTGAAAAACTTACTAAAATTCCAAGCTTTCTTTAATTTCTTTCTTTCTCAAGCTTTCTTTAATCTTCTTCAATGGAGTTTTCTTTTGTAAAGTGTATTAGGTTAATGAAGAAATTAAATGAAAAATCAATATATACATGAAACAATAAGCCTTGGCCGAGTTTCACAAATCCAAACTCAAGTATATTAATTTCAATTTCATTTCAAATTCATTTGATAAAGTTAACTAAATATCTAAAACACTTTATAGAAATTTATTTAAAGCCAACAAAGGCAACTTTAACCATTTCAAAACAAATATCTAAAGTTAAGATATTTATATTTTAATTATATTAATCATTTAACAATTAATTAATTAATTAATTAATTAAATACAAATATCTTAAATATATGTATTATATTTACATTAAATATCAAATACATATATTCATTTATGATATTAGTCAAATATCTCAATTTGATATTAATTAATGTGTATTTAAAATAATCAAGTATTAAATATAAATACACAACAATTAAGGAAATGACTATCGGGTCCCTACACATGTATTTTGCGTTTAACCTTTAAACGGCTTTATAAACAATCAATATTATTTATTAATGTTGCTCTAGTGCTCTACAAGTTTATTTCATTATTGAGACTCTCTAGATTCAGGCATATCCGTCACGAAATCCAATTTCGTGTCCATAATTTATCCACCCGTAAATTATGACGATCACAGATAAACTGGCTGAATCATACAGGTCGAGGTCATGGCAAATGTTTAATTCCTCTGTCACAGGTATCCGGATGTATCCCAGAGATATAGATGTAAACGTCAAATCTCTATGGGGATTATCCAGTCGACTATTCTATAAGCAATCTCAAAAGAATATTTAGAACTAGCTTCTAAACTTTACCACTGGCCCATAGTTTTATCTAATTGCTAATTATATGGACTATCTATGCTCTGTTACACAGAACTGATGGATTCTATCTCGATACACATAGGACACCCTGAGGATCTATCTACACCCAACAAACAGGCGGAGGTCTGATCTGAATAGATCGGTGACGTGACTGCCATCTAAGTGTAGAAGATGTCTCATGTGCCCAAAATAGCATCTCAAGTCTAAGAATCACAAGTGCTACTCAACCCAAGAAGATTCTTATTGACGCTGGTGTACCATCCACTAAGAATCTTCGGTGAGTCGTTCAGTGTTTATCCGCTATAAACACCTACACGTCTATACTAGTCTCCTAGACTTATGGTTCATTGAGAAACTATTGGAATCATATATTCCAGTATACGACTTGTACCTGTCTCAACGGGTTTACTATACTGACCAAGTAGTGTAAACCTTGACCAGGAATTGTCTGAGAATGTCAACGTCATGATACTACTCAATGTCCGTTGCGACGCTTTTGCAACTGTATCATGACTAATCATTCTAGGGTCATTACGTCTTTACCATATTATAGATTCATTATATTATAGAAACTGCATATATTATTTATAATAATAATTTTTACAGAAGTATTTACACAGAAATACAATCGGGAATTGGCGCTGTGAGCACCAACCCCAACAAACAGCCCCTTATTGCCATAAAAAGAGATCCCTGCAAGCCCCCATCACCGTGAAAACACATCCTCCTGTAAGCCCTTACAATCACCGTAAATCCCAACCAGAAATATACCCTCATTCCACCGTAAAAATAGTCTAGAAAATTGCACATCCCTCACCGAAAACAGTCCACTAAACCCCTCTGCAATCGCCAAAAAAATGCCCTAAAAATCCCCATACAACCACCGAAAAACTGCACTGAAAATATGCCCCGCAACTGCCAAAATATTGCACTGAAAATCCCCCTGCAACCACCAAAAATTCTGCCTTGAAACACAGCCTCTTTCACCAAAAACCTGCACTGAAAAACTACACCATTTCACCAAAAATTCTGCCTTGAAAAACAGTCCAGTACTATCGCAAAAATCACCTAAAACAGTCCCTAATTATCGCAAAACAACGAGCTAAAATAGTGACCAGAAACAGTAGCAAAATAGAGTATACAACAGCCCAAAACAGTGAGGCAACGAAGGAAAACAACGAACTAGTAAACCAAAAAAGTTGCGGAGCATCAATCCTTCCGACAATCGCGTAACGCACTTCCAAGAGATGACTTAAGAGGTTAGACCTAAGAGCACCCTTTTAACTATTCCCGTTCTTTTTCTTATTATTTATTATTATTTCTTCACATGTGTATCTTTGATTTATGTATGTTATTGCCATTGGATGAATGATTTTGTGTTATCTCTCGCGGTATATCGGATGTAAACCCAGACGTAAATTCTGTAGCCGAATCCGAATGGAAGATAATGTGGTCTGTACTTGGGATACAATGACACGTACCGTTTGAGAGACACACATATTTCGTTTCATCCAATTTTATGTTTATCCGTTGTTCATTAGGAATAGTATGTTATTTTTTTAATGCATGATTTAGTTATTTTCTTCATATTAGGAATTTGATAATCTCTCTTTAAACTTTTATGCTTCGATAATTGTTATTTATTTAAGTTTCTGCATGTATTAGTTTAATGCGTTCATGAGATTATATGCTTGCCATTATTCCGACTAACTTTTATGCATGCGAACTTAGATATAGGTTGTATGTGAACTTAGATGTAGGGTATTCTTACGTACGTATGTTGCGTAGTCTCGGTTAGATTATTGCACAAATCTTTTCATTACAAGTGGCATAAGTAAGAGACCATTCTGAACCCAATGGTTTGAGGTCTTCCCTTGCGAGGGGTGAGTGCGGCCTTAAATCATTTTCCCAGTTCACACTGGGTGGCGACTCCGTACACCTGAACTAGGCGAGAGCCTAGAACAACATCACCGATTTCTGTGTCCTACACTTGCTAAACTATGCAAGTCGAGGACATTGCATACGTAAAATCCCTCCGTCACAGGTTATCCATATTATACCTGGAATATAGATAAAAACGTCAAACCCTTTCGGTATATTATAGTCGACTTTTAATCTACAATCTCTAAATAACACTCGAAACTGATTTCTGAAGTTATACCACGGCTATGGATTTACTAGATCGTAAACACATGTAGGATGCCTATGCTCTATACATAAGACTGACAGATCCTTTTTTGATACGTACTGGATATCATGAGTATCAGTCTACACCCAACGAACAGGCAGAGGTCTGATCATGAATAGATCGTTGACGTGACTGCCATCAAAGTGTGGAGGATAACCTATATATCCCATTGTGGTATCTCATATCGAAGGACCACCATTTAGTAAGTCGTTCAGTGTTTATCAAATAAACACCTACATGTCTATATGAGTCTCAAAAGACTCATGGTTCATTGGGATAAACCATCGGACCAACTCACGATATACGACATGTATTGGTCTTAGTGGATTTTACTAACCGACCCGTGTTAGTAAATCTTGACCAGGAACTTTATTTAAGGAAATACATCTTATAGTGTGCTTCCCAATGTCAATTACAAACAACGTTGTAACTACGCACTATATTATAAATCCTAGGGTCTTTTTCTAATATACATGTATCACTAAACCAGATTTAGTTTTGATCTAATCATAATCATATATCTAATCGTAATTAGATCGAATAAGTGTATAAAAGACGAGGGAGCTACTATTAAATTAGTAATATTATGGAAAATGGAATTGCTTGTTTTTATGAATAGAATATAAATACGATCCGGATTGGTAATCTGAGCACCAACCCTAACACATTTAAGTACTGGATGCTTGGAGCATCATGCGAACACTCAAGAAGTTTTTCGAGGCAAATCAAGAGCTGGAACTTTATCGAAGGTCTAAGGAATTGTTTCGTGCTGAACTCAAGGTGGGAGAAGCTTTCAGCACTCATATTTGAACATGATCGACCAGATTCGATATTTGGAACGATATGGTATTGAGTTTGATGAATGAATGGGTCGTAATTTGATTCTGTCTTCTTGCTTAGTTCTCATGCTGGCTTTATATTGAATTTCCATATGCATTCAATGAAAGTAACATATAAAGAACTTCCTAACATTCTACGCACAGCGGAGCAAGATTTGAAGAAATGCCAGCCACATATAAAGAACTTCATAACATGTTACGCACGGCGGAGCAAGATTTGAAGAAAGGCAACCTCATACACTGTATCTCCATGGTGGAGCTGGTTTTCCAAAAACTTATGGGAAGTCAAGGAAAATCCAGATGAGGAAGAAGAATATATCAAAAAAGAACTCCAAGAAGTGCGAATGTACAAAATCAAAAGTAGCTCGTGATCAATATCTATAATAATATAAGTCTGGACACTGGAAGAAAGACTGTCTAGAGCTTAAAGGAAAAGCAAGACACTCAGATACGCTTTTTATTTTTCCAACTATTGACATCTCATTAGCCTTATATGTAAATAGTGAATGGGTGTTAGACACTGGCAGTCCTACTCATATTTGCAATTCTCTGCAGGAATTGAGGGTTAGAAGAAGGCTGAATAAAGGGGAGGTCCAGTTCAGAGTTGGCAATGGCGAGACATTGGATGTCAAGGCCATAGGAACATTTATTCTAGATCTCCCAAATAAATGTAAATTAGATTTGCATGACTGTTATTATGTTCCCTCAATTATTAGACAAATAATATCACTTCTACTATTATATAAAGATGGATATAAAATAAACATTAAGGATGAAACTTTATATTTGTATGATAAAGAAAATTTATTGAAATGTGAATGTTCTTTATCAAACGGTCACTATATTTTGGAAACATATAGAGATGTCTTTAATGTACAGGAAAATACAAGTAGGAAATCTGAACTAAATAATACTGAATTATGGCATATGAGATTGGGCTACATAGGTGTTAGACGTCTATCCAAATTGATAAAGGATTATTTGATTGAAAGTCTTACCTTGGATCCTTATGCGATTTGTGAATCATGTATACAATGAAAGACGACAAAGGCCCTATTTTAAGGTCTTGGATACCGAGATTTACTGGAACTAATACACAGTGATGTGTGTGGTCCATTAAATCATGCCGCTTATGATGGTTCCACATACTTTGTGGCTTTCACAAATGACAAGTCTAGATATGGATATATCAATCTGATGAAACATAAGTCGGAAATATTTGACAAGTTCAAAATTTTCCGAAACGAAGTAGAAAAATAAACTAGTAAATTCATCAAACGCCTTAGATCAGATCGAGGGGGTGAATACATGAGTGACGAATTCATAAATTATTTAAAGGAGAATGAAATTCTTGCCCAATATAGCCCACTAGGAACTCCTCAACACAATGGAGTAGCTGAGTGATGAAATCATACTTTATTGGATATGTTGCGAACAATGATGAACTATAAAGATCTTCCTGATTATCTTTGGGGTTACACTTTACAAACTGATGTCTACATACTTAAAAGGGTTTCATCAAAAGTTGTTTCTATGACTCCCTCCCAGATATGGTTCGATAGAAATTCAAGTCTTAGACATTTAAATATTAGGGGTTCTCCTACATATGTTAGAATTACATAGCGGGATAAAATAGCACCCACATGGTATAAATGTAGGTTCGTTGGATATCTTGATAATTCCATTGGATATCAATTCTATGGTTCCGAGAAATGAAATGTATTTATTGTTCACTTTGTAACTTTTCTTGAAAAGTAATTTTTGAGAGAAAGTGCAAATTGTAGAGAGATTAAACTTGATGAGTTTGATCCTAACATTAAGGAATCTTAGATGGAGCTAGAGATCCAAATAAGTGAATGATCTACCACACAGGTTCTACGTAAGTCAAATAGAATATCAAGGCCTCATGAGATATATTTTTTAACATCTGATGTGAGCTTTTATGTTCTCCTATTGGAGGAAATAGATCCGACTATGTATAAAGAAGCGATATTGGATATCGATTCGGGAAAATGACAGGAAGCCATGAAATCCGAAATGGATTCAATGCATGACAATCAAGTCTTGGACTTAGTTGAACTTCCTGAAGGAGTTAAACCTATTGGCTATAAATGGGTTTACAAAAATAAGTGAGGGCCTGATGGAAATGTGGAAACCTTTAAGGCCCGACTGGTAGCGAAAGGTTACACTCAATATCCTGAGATTGACTATGACGAAACTTTTTCACCATTAGCCATGCTAAAATCCATGAGGATTCTTTTAACTATTGCTACATATCACGATTATGAGATATGGAAGATGGATGTGAAAACCACTTTCCTAAATGGATTCCTTGAAGAGGATATCGATATGGAACAACCAGAGGGTTTCGTATCAAGTGAGACTTCAAACTTGGTTTGTAAGCTCCAAATGTCTATTTATAGACTTAAACAGACATCTTGAAGGGGAAATCGTCGTTTTGATGAGATAACTAAATTATCTGGATTCATCAAGAATGAGGAAGAATTATGTGTTTATAAGAAAGTTAGTGGGAGCATGATAGTTTTCCTAGTCTTATATGTAGATGACATCCTTATCATAGGAAATGATATAGGGATGATGCAAAGTGTGAAAGTCTACCTTTTCAAGAACTTCTCCATGAAAGAAGTGGTAGAAGCTTCTTATATACTGGGTATAAGGCTCTACCGAGATAGAGTTAGAAAACTTATAGGGTTGTCACAATCGACGTAGATAGAAAAGATGTTAGAAAGATATAGTTTTACCAACTACAAGGCAGCAAATGTACCTTTCCGATATGACATACATCTTTCGAAGAAAATGACACCTCAAACTGAGGAAGATAGAGTTAGTATGTCTAACTTGTCATATGCTTGGAAGCATAATGTGTGCTATGTTATGTACTAGACCAAACATCAGTTTAGGCATTAGTGTAAATATGAAGTATACTCGTTGAGCACTTAGGTAGCCGGTTAATTTTGATAAAATATAATATTAGATATTATAATTATTAACTATGATAATCAAGTGTTATTAAATAACGTTGATAATTTACTTTGACCTAATTGAATTAATTGGATTAATTCAATAATTACACAATGGCTTAATTATAAAATCATAATTATCTCTACCATTTGAGGATATTATGGTAATTGTAAGTATGTAATAATAGGTGGATTTGGCTTGATTTAATTGGATTAAATCAAGGTGGCAAACATTTAACTAATCCATTTCCTAATCCTTAGCTTGATTTAATTGGATTAAATTAAAGTGGGAGATAATGGTGATTAGTCACACCTAATTATACATATTTAGATAAATTAGATTAAGCCCACTTAAAAGTTGATTACAACTTTTATTAATTAAAAATTACTTAAGTTTTCCTATAAATAGCAAGCTTTAAGAAGGTTTTAATTACAAGTACAAATACAAGCAAATTTTTAGATAAATTAGCCTAAGTTAGAGAAGTGTTTAGAGAAACTTGTGGTCAAGATTGGATCTTGAAGTGAAGCTTGCTAGCATTGGAAATAAGATTGGATCTTGGAGTCAAGCTTGCACACCTTGGAGGTTCTCCAACAATTTCAACAAAGGAGAAATATATTAGATCTTACATCAAGCTTACTAGGTAATGTTTGATCTTCTCCTACGCTATATTCATTTGTGTATTAGATGCATGATCACATAGTTTAATGTTGAATTAAGGCTAATCAATTGTGTTATGATACTTTAGAAGCATAAACACAACATGTTTATAATTTAGGTCAAAGATGTTCATGTTGGACATGGAACAATTAATCAGAGTTTGGAACTCAAGATTATAACTTAGAGCTACGGCTACCATTCTAGATTCACTTGACCACCTTTAGGTGAACTAGAATTGTTCATGAGACATTTCTAATTGGGATTCTAAAATGGTTTGTGTATTAGATTCAAAATTTACGCAAATGAGCATTTAGAATAAATTTATGTTTTGGTAAAAATATTTGATATTTTTTAAAAACTTGATTTTTATTCTATAACATGTGCTGATATTGGTTTTGAAATTAAAAATTAATTTTGAGTATTTTTGAGGTGTTTAAGGAAGACTGGAAATAATTAGGGTAAAATACCTTAATTCCTTCAGCTCACTGGAAAGTGAGTTGAAGGAAGCAAAACAATGAAAACAAAAAAAAATTAATGTGACAGACATGTGCGCTGCGGTGCTCGCGCACGCACTGTAGTGCATGCATTGCATACGCATCATGCCCTTGACGCGCACTGATTTTTTTTTCTCTCATTCTGGGCCTCCGAACTCTGATTCATTAACAGTTTTTTCCTATACACTCGTAATAGAATTTAATATTTTATTAAATAATTTAAAATTACACTTATACTTGATATCCACGTGTTAGACCTATTTCCGCTAAGCTAGGCACCGATTCGATCCTAGGGGTTCCACAACTACCCCAACAGAATGGTATTAGTAGGGAGTAGCAAAGGATTAACCACACAACAGATGTTTTGAATCTATGCCATAATAATCTAATTTATTTATGCATATGACATATTAGATATGTATTGCATGTTTTAAATTAAAACTTTGACCTAATTAAGTTAATTATTTGATTGTCATAAACAAAAATAAAAAATAAATTAAAATGAAATGAAAAAATTTAATTAATAAAATGAAATAAGTGTGTAATATATATATATATATATATTAATTTAGCGAACACTTTTCCTCTTTTTTTTTTTTAATAGTAATAGATGTGGAATCAAGAAAACCCTAAGAACATTGATACGACTAAAGCAAGAAATCCTTTTTTTTTATTCTTCGCGTCCAGGATTACGCCCTGGATCATTAGACAGGAATCCGAAGATGAAGAGAGAAACAAAGAATATCATTACGGTGTAAACAAAGAGTTTGAGAGTAAATATTACACAATCTCCAAATAATCTTTTTGGGGAAAAGAAAAAAAAATAGATTCTCTATTTTTATACTACATATCCGATTTTGACATCAAGAAATGAAGTTCTTTTTAGAATTTCAATTCTATAGTCCGTAAATATAAAAGAGTTTTCAGCAATTCACACAATATATATATATATATATATATAAATTTTTGCAAAAGGTGGTATATATATTGGGGAGAATTTTTGATTATGGGAGGGGTATTTTTGGAAAATCTCAAGAAAACAAGAGGTGAGCTTTGTCAGGGGAGGGAGAGGATTAATTTTCATAAAAAATTAATTAAAATTTTTGAATAAATTTCAGATACCAATAGAGAGAGGCAAAATAGATAAATTCGGCGGCCATTTGCATATCAAATTTTGATTGGATTTTGCCGCATTTTGGATTAAAAGCGGCGAGTTGTTTAATAGAATGAGACTGGTTTGTTGTTGTTTTTTTTTCGTTTTTCCTTTCTACAAATAAAATTGAAATTTTAATACTTCAATATGAATATAATA
Organism: Zanthoxylum bungeanum; assembly: GCA_019454045.1. NCBI lineage: Eukaryota > Viridiplantae > Streptophyta > Magnoliopsida > Sapindales > Rutaceae > Zanthoxylum > Zanthoxylum bungeanum. The sequence goes on along the minus strand of SKCR01037500.1, from coordinate 258,888 downwards.
AATATATCATGTGCTTCAAATATGTCCCGGAGGGCGTTGAAATTTGAAAGTGGCCGAATAACACTTGTAACATTGAACTTACATAGAAAAATATCTTCCACTTGAGGTGACGAATAGCTGTACCGATGCCACCGCCATCGGCAGCAGCCGTCAGAGCATGTACAGATCAATGTGGCCCATCCCATCAAATTATTCCTTACTTGAATGCTCGTGGATCTAGAGAGATAAGATTTTAGTTCCTGATAACACTATTTATTTCTATCCCATTTATTTTTACCCTTAAACCTAAGAGCATGAAGATTTTAATCCCCAACTTCTTATTCTGAGCACATTTAATTTTATGGTCACCACACTCATTAGATTTAGAATGGAAAAAAGTCATAAACATGAACCAATAATTAATTGACATTGAACAATTTATTTGAGAGAGGTTTTTATATTATGTGTAAAGATGGTTAGAGTAAATCATTTCTCACGACTCTTTAAATTATAAGTGATAATGTAGGGCTAAAATCTTGGGAAATTAGCCAAATTAAGGGGGGAAAAAAACAATTTTCCAATTAACCATAATTATTTTTTTATATATATTTTAGCCAAACAGTCAATAAGGAGATCAAATTTCTCTCCTGACATATAAGTATTGTCATAACATGAAAAAAAATGCATAAAAATAAAACTTTCATTGTCTCATTCATAAAGTATTATTATCTCACCAGCACATCAAAAAAATTAAGTTGAGGTATGCTGCATTTTCCAATTAAGTGTTTCTATTTTTGTTTTTCTTTAAATGTTTCCCATAATGATGAAGAATTATTAGTTTTATAGGGTTAGATTTAAGCCTGGTTAGATTTGATATTATAAGTGATGAGTAACACATATATGTGCGACAGACACCGTCGTACTGTGCGACATGGACTTTCTCTCAGTGTGATGGGAAGTGTGGTGACTTTTATTGCATAGTACGATGGAATTTGTCATAATGTGTGATGGATGTTGTCGCAATGTGTGATGGCCTTTGTCGTATTGTGGGATGGATGTTGTGTAGGAACCATTTTCCTAGCACAGTGGAAGTGTCTTAGGCACTCGGGATCGGCCTTGAAAATTTTTGATGTTATTCCCTTTGCTTGGCTGAATGTAACCAACTCATTTACTGAAATTTCTCTTTTGTTTTTAACAAAATATAAGCCCCCGAACAGCGGCTCAGATCTGGACTGTTTTGGACTCAAAACGTGCCCAGTTTACTGCCCAAATCAGCCCCTCTTTTGCGTGAACCACACCAGTATTTCAGGTCTGATTTTCACTAAAAACAACCTCACAACACTTTTGAAATACGCCTTAATGTCCCCTAATTTTTCTGAATTAAAACCAAATCAAACCGAACCTAAAAACACAACACAAAGTGGCTGCAGTGAACAAAATCTGCTCACTTCCGTGAGGTAGAAAATAAAATTAGAAGATGGTGATTTTCGTTCGACACCAAATAGTCTTATGTGATATGTCTCACAACTAACGGAAACTAGTGTGGCTAAACTCACAAACTAACTGTAGGCAATGCATTTTTTTGGCATGAAAGTCCCTATGATGAGTCTCACACGGAGACATTGCCTCTTAAGTCGTGGAAGCCATGGGAAACGAATGTCAGAAGGGGAAATTCAGATTATGTCCACTGCTTTCGAGTTCGTGAACAACGTTCGAACGTCACGGGCGTTAGTGTAGCATTCGAAGAGGCGTTCGAACGGTGTCAGTATTTCTGCTTTTGCTGCTAGCCGCACGCCCAAGCCTATTTAGCCCACACCAAGCCCACACACGCCCAAGCCCAATAAAACACATCCAAAAATAATAAAACACATATTTAACACATGGTGAAATTAAAACAAATAAAATAAAATCTAAATAATCACATACCTAATCAAAACAAATCATATACCAAATTAAAATAAATCAAATATAAGATATTCTAATTTAAACAATTCTTGTCCCTAATTAAATATATGTTTTCCTTATGAAATACTAATTAAATGGCATCTTTTTAATACACAAATTCATTTCCTTTTCAAATAAAAGAAACCCTAGCATTTGTCTATAAAAGAAACACAAATCCAACCCTTCACCCCCTAGCCATTCACTCATAAACACAAGTAACAAGAAGCATTCTCTTCTCCTCATCTCTCTAGCATTCACGCAAATCACCAAAACACTCCCATTTACATCACCAAAACAACCCCCAAACCACACCATAACATCACCGAAAACAAGCCTCTGACCTGCACTCCCTCAACACCAAAAACTACACTGCTGGATCACCAAACCTGCACGCATAAACCACCAGAAAAATCCCCCTAAAACTGCACCTTTAAACCATCACATAGCAGCTCAAAAAACAGCAAAACAATAGCCCTTTTATCGCAAAAACAGCAGCCCTTTTACCGTAAAATAGCAGCCATTTAACCATAAAAATAGCAGCCCTTTAACCGCAAAAATAGTAGCCTAAAACCGTAAAAAAATAGTAGCCTTTTACCGTAAAATAGTGACCAAAAAACAGCAGCAAAACAGTAGCGAAACGAAGCGAAAACAGCGGCCCAAACAGCAAAACAACGAGGGAAAATGTTGAAACAGTGAATTGGAGGAGTTACGGAGCATCCACCCTTCCAACGACCGTGTACCGTATTTCCGAGAGACGATTTAAGAGGTTAGACCTGATGGCACTTTTCGTATTTATTTTCATTCATCTTTTAATTGTTTTATTTATCTTTTTCGAATGAGAGTCGTTTATGGATTCATGTTGTGGCTTTGAATGGATCGGAAAATATGTCGTCTCTTATGGTATAAAGGATGGAAACCCAGACGTAAATTCTGTAGCCGAATCCGAATGGACGGTAGTGTGATCTGTACTTGGGAGACAACTCCACGTACCACTTGAGCAAACGGTACATATTTCGCTTTATTATATCTTGTTTGTTCATTATCCACATTTTACATTCCACCATTTAATTTCCGCATGTATTTGCTTGTGTAACGATGATATAGTGTGCATGGGCTTAGTTTGTAGGTATAAAGGTCCTCTATTTGAGAGAAGAAAAGTCTAAAAGACTACCTTTACGACAATACTTTACCGTGCCGGATGAATTATCTTCGATTGAATACGAGATACGTTTAATCGGGCATGCGAAGTCCCATATCCTTGTCTTATTTATTTTATATGCATTGTGATGTGATGTTCATGGGCTTAGTATGTTGGTCTAAAGATTCTCTATTTGAGAGAAGGAAAGTCCAAAAGACTACCTTTACGACAAGCTTTACCGCGCCTTTTAATATTCCGCCATTTATTTCCTGCAAGTTATCTGTCTATGTGTTGATGATGTAGCGCACATGGGTTTAGTATGTTGGTCTAAAGGTCCTCTATTTGAGAGAATCGAAAGTCTAAAAGACTACCTTTACGATAGTACTTTGCCATGCTAGACGAAGCATGTTTAGTTGAACGTGAGATATGTTCAATCGGGCATATGAAGTCCTATATTATTGTTGTCTTTATTTCTATGCATCATAATGCAATGCGCATGGGCTTATCAAGTTGGATTAAAGGTTCTCCACTTTGAGGAATAAAAAGCCTAAGGGCTACCTTTGCCACAACGATTTACCGCGCCCCTTTTTTTAGTCTGTTATTGCTTATCATGAGTCACCTATTCATCTATTCATGTATGCGTTACGTTGTTTACTGCATTCTGGAGGCCACTACTGCAGTTTCATTCAAACGCGTTTTTGAACGCTACTCGACGTGTACATTCGGCCTTCCTCCGTTCGAACGTATTTATGAACGGTACTCGAACGTGAACCTTCTATTTACCTTTAGAACATGCATGTATTTTATTTTACCATACATCAGGTCTCTTCCCATTCGAACGTGTTTCCGAATGCCATACGAACGCGGATATTCTGCTTCATTCCCGTTCGAATGCGTTTCTGAACGCCATATGAACGCGGATATTCTACTTCATTCCCGTTCGAACACGTTTACGAATGCCACTCGAATGCAAACCTTCTATTTACCGTTCGAACACGTTTACGAATGATCCACGAACACACACGGTAAACAGACCCTCTTTCATTACATCTCATGAATGTTCGCTCATTTCGTTATTTACATTTCTATCAAGATTGATTATTTATGTTCCCGCATCTAGTTATTTATTTTGTTCATGCGATTATATATACGTTTTTTATTATGCGCGTTTACACGGTTATTATCTAGTTGTGTTTCCGCATTCATCTATTCAATATGCTTATGAAATTATGTGTTTGCCATTATTCTGTTTACTTTTATGCATGCTTGTGTAATTGTTATTTACTTGCTTTTTCGTATCCATGAATATAATGTGCTTATGATATTGTATGTTTGTCGTTATAATGACTTACGTTCTAAGCATGCAAACTTAGATATAGGTGATATGCAAGTTTAGATATGAGTTTTATTTTTATGCATGTGAACTTAGGAATAGAATACTTTTGAACATATATGTTGCATAGATTCGGTTAATTCATTGCACAAATCATATCATTACAAGTGGCATAAGTAAGGGACCATTCCGAACCTAACGGTTTGAGGTCTTCCCTTGTGAGGGGTGAGTGTGGCCTTAAATCATATTTTCCCGGTTCACACCTGGTGGCGACTCCATGTTATTTCTCCGATTAGTTCCCCCGAGGGCTATTCCGTACTCCCAACTAGGCCGCGAGCCTGGAAGAACAGTTGCCAGCTCAGTTCAAGATGCCAGATATGACCAAGTTCAACGGGAATGGGGATTCGAGGGTCCATCTCCGTCAGTATGTCTCAGTGATGAGTTCAGTGGGTTTATCAAAGTGTCAAGTTCAGAAACTTTTCAGGATGTCTCTTGAGGGGGCGCCGGTAGTATGGTATCATAGCCTTGAGAGGAAGGTCAATGAAGATTGGAGAGAATTGGTAGATGCATTTCTGAAATAGTATGTTACAGACTTGGAGATTGATTTGTCAAAGTGGGTGGAAGCCGAATCATTCCTCAATGTTACAGCAAAGCAGATGGCGAAGTTTATAGCTCAAAATCTCATTTGTCAGTATGGTATGCCACACCATGTGGTTTCAGATAACGGAGTTCAGTTTCAGGGAGAGACAAAGGCAATGCTACAGAAGTACGGGATTAGACATCACAAGTCATCACCTTACAGACCGCAGGCAAATGGGGCAGTCGAGGCAGCCAACAAGATAATAAAGACAATATTGTCTAAGATAATAAAGAACTACAGGGATTGGGCGACAAACTACTGTATGCTTTGTGGGGGTACAAAACATAAGTGAGAACAGCAACAAGAGCCACACCTTACTATTTGGTCTATGGAATGGACGTCGTACTACCAGTGGAAGTTGAGATACAGTCTATGAGGGTGTTAACAAAGATAGAATTACCGGAACAAGAATAAACTTTGTAGATATTTGAACAGTTAGCACTGTTAGATGAGAAGAGAATGAAGTCCTTGTATCACATGCAGATATACCAGAAGAGGTTGGCTCGAGCGTTCAATAAAAAGGTGCGTCCCACCAAGATCAGAAAGTGTGACCTAGTGTTTAAGTAGTCGAAGCCATCGACGACCGATCTGAGAGGAAAGTTCAGACCCAACTAGGAAGGACCTTACATAGTGCAGAAAGTAATGGGAAGTGGGGCAGTGAGACTGTCATACTTGGAAGGGAACGAGTTCATTGAGCCGATCAACGTAGACAGATTGAAACTATATTTTGCCAGAAGAAAAGAAGACCGAGCGATCATCGAATGGACCGGCAGAAGATCTAACCCAACGGAGTAGGAAGTTCATTTATGGATGCATGCATACATGTAACACACTTGCATTCCTTTTTGTGTTTGCTCTGTTTTGTATTCACATGTATCCAAAGAAGAAAAGAGAAAGCGGTAAAGACGAGCTAACAGAAGCAGCAGCATCAGGATTTTTGGGATACGTCCCAGGGTCGTGACCCACATCATCAGCAGTTTTGGGGGTGCGTCCCAAGGTCATGACCCACATTGTCAACGTTATCGGGATGCGTCCTAGGATCGTTAGCCCCCTACATCATTAGTTTTGGGATGCGTCGCAGGGTCGTGACCCACATTGTCAATGGTATTGGGATGCGTCCTAAGGTTGAGGCCCCCGTTGTCTGTTGTAGTTATTGGGATGCATCCCAGGATCCAGGTCCACTGCATCATCAACTCAGTTTGAGGCAGCAGGTAAGTCAGGTGGCAGCTGGCGAGCCAGGTAAGTAAAAATACATTACATAAACTTTGATAGGATTGTCATTATCACACACTGCACAAGTCCTATCAAAGTGGCGGTGACGATAGGCACTGTATTTTTTTGGCATGAAAGTCCCTATGATGAATCTCAACGGAGACACTGCCTCTTAAGTCGTGGAAGCCACAGGAAACGAATGTCGAAATGGGAAATTCAGATTATGTCCACTGCTTTCGCATTCGTGAACAACGTTCGAACGTCACGGGCATTCGTGTAGCGTTCGAATGGTGTCGGTATTTCTACTTTCGCTGCTAGCATCACTCCCAAGCCCATTTAGCCCACACCAAGCCCATACGCGCCCAAGCCCAATAAAACACATCCAAAAATAATAAAACACGTATTTAACACATGGTGAAATTAAAAAAAATCAAATAAAATCTAAATAATCACATACCTAATCAAAACAAAATCATATACCAAATTAAAATAAATCAAATATAAGATATTCCAAATTTAAACAAATCTTGTCCCCAATTAAATATATGCTTTCCATATGAAATACTAATTAAATGGCATCATTTTAATACACAAATTCCTTTCCTTTTCAAACAAGAGAAACCCTAGCATTTGTCTATAAAAGAAACACAAATCCAACCCTTTACCCATCTAGCCATTCACGCATACACACAAGTAACAAGAAGCAATTCTCTTCTCCTCATCTCTCTAGCATTCACTCAAATCACCAAAACACTCCCCTTCACATCACCAAAACAACCCCCAAACCACACCATAACATCACCGAAAACAAGCCTCTTACCTGCACTCCCTCAACACCAAAAACAAAACTACTGGATCACCAAAACTGCATGCATAAACACCAGAAAAATCCCCCTAAATTGCACCTTTAAACCATCACATAGCAGCTCAAAAACCACAAAACAGTAGCCCTTTTACCGCAAAAATAGTAGCCCTTTAACCGTAAAAACAACAGCCCTTTAACCGTAAAAATATTAGCCATTTAACCACAAAAATAGTAGCCTAAAATCGTAAAACATAGTAGCCTTTTATCGCAAAATAGTGACCGAAAAACAGCAGCAAAACAACAGCGAAGGGGAGAGAAAACAGCGGCCCAAACAGCGAAACAACGAGGGAAAACATTGAACCAGTAAACTGGAGGAGTTGCGGAGCGTCCACCCTTCCGACGACCATGTACCGTACTTCCGAGAGACGATTTAAAAGGTTAGACCTGAGAGCACTTTTCTTATTTATTTTCATTCATCTTTTAATTGTTTTATTTATCTTTTTCGCATGAGAGTCGTTTATGGATGCATATTGTGGCTTTGAATGGATCGAAAAATGTGTTGTCTCTTGTGGTATAAATGATGGAAACCCAGACGTAAATTTCATAGCCGAATCCAAATGAACTGTAGTGCAGTCTGTACTTGGGAGACAACTCCACGTACAACTTGAGAAAACGGTACATATTTCACTTAATTATATCTTGTTTGTTTATTATCCACATTTTACATTCCGCCATTTAATTTTCGCATGTTATTTGCTTGTGTAACAATGATATAGTGTGCATGGGCTTAGTATGTTGGTCTAAAGGTCCTCTATTTAGGAGAAGAAAAGTCTAAAAGACTACCTTTACGACAGTACTTTGCCGCGCCGGACGAATTATGTTCGATTGAATGCGAGATACGTTTAATCGGGCATGTAAAGTCCCATATCCTTGTCTTATTTATTTTATATGCATTGTGATGTGATGCGCATGGGCTTAATATGTTGGTCTAAAGGTTCTCTATTTGAGAGAAGGAAAGTCTAAAAGACTACCTTTACGATAATAATTTGTCGCGCCTTTTAATATTCCGCCATTTATTTTCTGCAAGTTATTTGTCTATGTGTTGATGATATAGGGCGCATGGGTTTAGTATGTTGGTCTAAAGGTCCTCTATTTGAGAGAAACGAAAGTCTAAAAGACTACGTATACGATAGTACTTTGCCGCGCCGGACGAAGCATGTTTGGTTGAACATGAGATATGTTCAATCGGGCATATGAAGTCTTATATTATTGTTGTCTTTATTTCTATGCATCATAATGCAATGTGCATGGGCTTATCAAGTTAGATTAAAGGTCCTCCAGTTTGAGGAATAAAAACCCTAAGGGCTACCTTTGCCACAACGATTTACCGCGCCACTTTTTTAGTAGTCTGTATTGCTTATCATGACTCACTTATTCATCTGTTCATGTATACGTTACATTATTTACGGCATTCTAGAGGCCACTGCTGCAATTTCGTTTGAACGTGTTTCCAAATGCTACTCGACGCGTGCATTCGGCCTTTATTCGTTCGATTGTATTTACGAACGCTACTCGAACGCGAACCTTCTGTTTACTGTTCGAACATGTTTACGAACGCTACTCGAACACGAATGCATTTTTATTTTACCATGCATCAGGTCTCTTCCCGTTCGAATGTGTTTCCGAACACCATACAAATGCGAACATTCTACTTCATTCCCGTTCAAACGCATTTACGAACTCCACTCGAATGCGAACCTTCTGTTTACCATTCGAACATGTTTACGAACGCTCCATGAATGAACACGGTAAACAGACCCTCTTTCATTACATCTCATGCATGTTCGCTCATTCCGTCATTTACATTTCTCTGTCAAGGTTGATTATTTAAGTTTTGGAATCTAGTTATTTATTATGTTCATGAGATTATATGTACGTTTTTTATGATGTGCGTTTACACGGTTATTATCTAGTTGTGTTTCTACATTCATCTATTCAATATACTTATGAAATTATGTGTTTGACTTATTCTGTTTACTTTTATGCATGCTTGTGTATTTGTTATTTACTTGCGTTTCCGTATCCATGAATATAATGTGCTTATGAAATTGTATGTTTGCCGTTATAATGACTTACTTTCTAAGCATGCAAACTTAGATATAAGTTATATGTAAGTTTAGATATGAGTTTCACTTTTATGCATGTGAACTTATGAATAGAATACTTTTGAACATATATGTTGCATAGATTCAGTTAATTCATTGCACAAATCATATCATTACAAGTGGCATAAGTAAGAGACCATTCTGAACCTAACGGTTTGAGGTCTTCCCTTGCGAGGGGTGAGTGCGGCCTTAAATCATATTTTCCCGATTCACACCGGGTGGCGATTCCATGTTATTTCTCCGGTCTAGTTCCCCCGCGGGCTATTCCCAACTAGGCCGCGAGCCTGGAACAGCGTCGTCCACATCTGTGTCCCACACTAACCTCTAAACAATTTAGAGATCAAACAATTGTCACACAACTATTTTGGTTTTTCTTTTTCTCTTCCTTTTTTCTTTCAACTCTTGAGAGAACATATGAACCAGGGTGGTTCGGGTTTTGAAATATGAAATTATGTTAAAAATGAATAACAATTATTCTTTTGTACTTAGGGTTTTATTTTACCAACCAAAAGATTTTCAAATACCTATTTTTGGAATTACATGATGTAAACCTTTATTAAATTATACAATATAATTTAATAACTTATAATCATTTATAATAAAACCATATATTAAAATTAAAAAATAGTTTCAAGTGTGACAACATAATATTATTAATTATATTAATAATATATAAACATATGTGAGTATATAATTGGACTATCCAATTATATTTAATATACTACAGTATATCAAGCTAGCACAGAGACTAGAAGGACTTACAGTTCTGAACTCCAATAATCTCGGAAAATTAATTAAACTCTTAATTAAAGATTTTGAATTATTAACTTCAGGTTATTCCACTAAAAATCTGAAGTTACATTGTCGTTGCCGTAAATAAATAATATAAATCGAATTACATCGGTGTCTATCGATATAGTTATTATACACAGATTGGACCTTCACGAGTATCTCATAATTAGAGCCGGGTTATAATGTCTATTATATCCCTCTAATTATTTTTAGCTGAAGTACCATTGATTCTCTAATGAATGATTTATTCATAACTGTTATGAATGTTAATCTTTCTATTCACAATACTTGAGCACTCTAATCCTTTAAATTCCGAATCGACTCTTAAAAAATATGATCCTCTACTTCTCGCAAGAATGAGTGAACTCTCTTTCTATGTAAAGCATCTGCATCTACACACCAAACTATGTCCCCAAAGTATGCAGCTATTGGTCAGAATTGCTACACCAACCTCACCTTTGAAAATCAAAGAACATAGTCTGCCATGCAAAAGTTCGTAGTATACTCAGGATTCAGATCAATCCATATACGATCATCTAGTAGATTGAAATGAATTTCTTTTTTTAATAGATATTATAAGAAAATCATTTATATTTGGGCTTAGTCCTACATGATCACATCATATAAGGTGCTTTCATTATCGTGTCCCCACATAGACGATCTTGGATCAATGTCACCATATAATTATAGAATGGACCGTAGCTATCGATAAACCGAAAAAAGTGGGTATCTTGTTTGCTCTCTATGGACTATTTTAGATTATTTACTTCAGACATAAATTTTTTTGTTTATGACACTCATACACTAAATCTGAAGGCACATGAGTAATCAAAGGTAAACAAGACAATTTATAATATGATATATTAAACAAATATTTTGACAAATGAATAATGCATCTGTTTATTTCATAAAATATAATTTCGTTTGCATTACATAAAGCTCTACGGCATATATCTCAACAATCTCATATTTGTACTAAAGAAAATTGGACATTCCACGTAATCCTATACCATCTAGGTGACCTTCAAACACTTAAGCTGATTAGGTTTTTATAAACGAATCAGCCAAGTTCTCTACGGATGCAATCTTTGTGACAGATGCATCTCCACTCTCCATTATCTCTCTGATGAGATGATATTTTCTCTCTATATGCTTTCCCATCTTGTGGCTTCTTGGTAATTTGGAATTTGGCATTGCACCACTATTATCACAATAAGTGTGAGTGGTTTATCCATATCTGGAATAACTTCCAAATCTCCCAAGAACTTCCAGAGGAAAACTGCTTCCTTAGCTACTTCTCAAGTTGCTACATACTTAGCCTCCATGGTGGAGTCGACAATAAAAGATTACTTTATGCTCCTCCACATAATGCCCCCATCACATATGGTAAACACTGATCCAGATATTAATTTCCTAGAATCGACATCTGTCTGAAAATCAGAGTTCTTATATCCCCAAATGATCATTTTCTGTCTGAAAATCAGAGTTCGTATATCCCCAAAGGAAAATAGCCTTACCAGAATATACAAGTATATAATTTTTGTTCTCTTAAAATACTTGAGAATATGTTTCACAGGCACCCAATGATCTAATTATGGGTTAGACTGAAAACTAATGACTACTCTCACTGCAAAGTAGATGTCTGGTCTTATGCAAAACATAACATACATGAGACTACCAACTGCTTAGGCATATGAGATATGTCTCATTTCCTCAACTCCTTTAGGTGTCTTAGGAGACTGTTCATTCGATAAAGGAATTCCATGTCGATAAGAAAAAATACTTATCTTGGAATTATGCATCCCAAATCAGACAAGGATCTTTTCAATATAGGACCATGAGTGTTGGAACATGTACAGAGGTACGATGATGGTGTCCGGGCTCACGGCCCGTTGGGAGTACGGAGCATCCCGCAGGGGACTAAACCAGAGAATAAAGGAGTCGTCACCCAGTGTGAACTGGGAATGATTTAAGGGCACACTCATCCCTCACAAGGGAAGACCTCAAACCGTTGGGTTTGAAATGGTCCCATACTTATGCCAATTGTAATGAACGGGTTTACGCAATGATGTAACCAAGTCTTATGCAGCATATGCAAGATAATTTAAACAACACTCAAGTTTGCACACCAATAAACATAAATAAAAAATGAAAGCAAATGTATAATTCCACAAATAGATTAAATAAAAAAGCGTGAGAATATAAATAAATAATAACAAGAAAAGCATTAATAATAAAGAGAGATAATTACGTACGTAATGCAAAAGAAATAACTAAAGAGGGAAACATGCACAAAATATGATAAAAAAATAGTCTTTCCACTGTAGACGCGTTCGTGTAGCGTTCGGAAACGGTTCGAACGGTATGGGCTATGATGCATGGTAAAACAAAATACATGCATTCGAGTAGTGTTCAGAGACACGTTCGAATGGGATAAAACTGAATGCATGCGTTCGAGTAGCGTTCGTGAATGTGTTCGAACGGGACATGTTATTATGCATGGCAAGACAAAATGCGGCCCGGTAAAATACCGTGGTAAGTTTTCCCTCGGTCATTTTCCAAAAATAGAAGACCTTTAATCCAACGTAATAAATAACAATGAATTAGTAGATAAAGAAATAATAAGAAACAAATAATAAAATAAGAAAAGAGATGTGACCAGGACCTTGTATGTCTGATTGAACGTATTTCACATCTAATCAAGTGTACTTCATCCGGCGTGGTAAAATATTATGGTAAAGGCTGCCCTTAGGCATTTCCCTCAAACGGAGGACCTTTAATCCGACATAATTATCCCATGTGCTTAATTAACTATGCATAAATAAATAAATGAAATAACATACAGAACGTAAATAACAGAATGATAAAAGAGATGCGACTAAGAGACTTGACCGACATCTATATGGGACCTTGTTTGCCTGATTGAACATATTTCACATCCAATCAAGTGTACTTCGTCTGGCGAGGTAAAATATTGTGTTAAAGGCTGCCCTTAGACATTTCCCTCAAATTGGGGACCTTTAATCCGACGTAATTAGCCAATGCACACTAAATAATGATGCATAAGTAAATAATGAAATCACATACATAAAGTAAATAATAGAAAAATAAAAGAGATGTGACCAAGAGATTTGGGCGACATCTATATGGGACCCTGTATGCCCGATTGGACGTATTTCACATATAATCAAGTGTGCATCATTAGGCACAGCAAAATATTATGGTAAAAGTTGTCCTTAGGCATTTCCCTCAAACGGGGACCTTTAATCCGACGTAATTAGCCCATGCGCACCAAATAACAATGCATAAGTAAATAAAGAAATAATAAGAAACGAACAACAAAATAAGAAAAGAGATGCGACCAAGAGACTTGACCGACATCTATATGGGACCTCTTATGCCCGATTGAACGTATTTCACATCCAATCAAGTGTACTTCATCCAGAGCGGCAAACAATTGTGGTAAAAGCTGCCCTTAGTCATTTCCCTCAAACGGGGGACCTTTAATCTGACAAAATTAGCCTATGCGCTTAATTAACGGTGCATAAATAAATAAATGAAATAACACATAGAAAGTAAATAACAGAATAATAAACACAAACAATAAATGCACACAAATATTACATAACAAAAATGAAACATGTGCTGAAAGTTTCTCAAGCGGTACGTGGAGTTTTATCCCAAGTAAAGTCCGCACTACCGTACATTCGGATTCATCTACGGAATTTATATATGGGTTTTCATCCTATATACAGCAAGAGATAACACACAATCGTTAACCCAATACAGATAAAAATAGTCGTGGAACATAATGATGCATGAGTATGAACAAACAATAAATAACTGAAAAAGATAAATAAATAATAGTAAATGTACCATCAGGTCTTACCTTTTAAATCGCATCTTGGAAATGCGTTACGCCATTGCCAGAAGGATTAATGCTCTGCGGATTTTCTAATTCACTGATTTGGACTATTTTTCCTCTACTGTTTCACCGTTTCAGATTCTGTTTTGGATCACTGTTTTTGGCATTTCAAGGTTATGTTTTTGTATCAGCTTGTGGACTGTTTTGGGGCTGTTTTCGGGATGATTTTTGGACTATTTTGTGGTGTTTTAGGGACTGTTTTGGGGGCTCTTTAGGCATGGATTCTGGACTGGTTTGAACTATCAGTGAAGGGCTGCGGTTTCGTGTCAGTGGGTTTATTTGTTGCTGTATTATTTTCGGTGAAGGGGCGTTATTTGTTGTTGTTTGGCGTTCGGTTAGGGGCTGCTTTATGGGTTTATTTTTTGGGTCAGTCAGGGGGCTTGCTTTGTTTATTATTGGTCAGTGAGGGGTTTGTTGGTTTCACATGGATACTTGTGTTTTTTTTAGTTTGGTGCTGCCTCTGTGACTTTTTTATTGTTCGGTTGGAGGGTTACTTAAAAGGTTATTATTTTTTGGTCAAGGGCTGCATGTATAAGGTGGCAGTTTGTGTTTATGATTTTATGAAGGGCAGGCTTGGTGAAGCCGAGTGTCCTCTAGGGTCTGTGCGTTTAGGTTTGTGAATGGTCATTTTTTTTTTATGGGGTTGCTAGTTGGCTCGATTATAGGGAGCTGCTTTGTGGTTTTATTCGGTTGATGTTTCTATCTTGGTCACGGTTGTGAAGATTTGGTTTTTATTGTGAATGCTAAGTGAATGTTAAGGGTATTTGGTCTGGTTACATGTGTTTATATGAGAGAGAAGAAGAATTTCTTTGTCGTTTGCCGAGTGTGAGTGTATGAGAGAAGATGGAGGGGGGAGCTAGGGTTTGTGTGTTACATGAATGAGAGAAGAGAGAGAAGTCGTGAGAGTCTTCAAATGAGAGCCGATAGGAGCTTAGGGTTTATTTTCCTTATACCGTGAATGTGTTTAGGGTTTGGCAAGTTTGTGAAGTTGTGGTCTGGCCGTGAGTGGCTTCGAATGGGACAAGAGAGAAACTTATTAAGGTTTATTTCTTTCGTTATAGCCGAGAGAGAGTGTGTGTCCAGGAGGAGCCTAGGGTTTGGTTTTGTGTTATTTTTATAGTGGTGCATGCTAGGGTTAGGATTGTGTATGAGTTTTCAAAATGAAATAAATCAAGCAAAAAAGGGATGTGTTTTATTAAATTTATTTAGGGAAAGAAATTGTGTAATTTTGGTGGGGATTGGATTCAATATATTTTTAAATTTGGAAGGGGATTTGATTGGATTTTGGTATGTGTTTAAATGGGATTGGAGTGTCTTGGATTGGGCTTGGGCGTGTGGGCCTAGTAGGGTTGGATAGATGTGTGAGATATGTGGGCTTTTATGGGTTGTGGGGGTTTTGGGCCGAGGCTAACATTTAAAACAGAGATAAATTGAGTGAACCCGAGGCTAAAAAAAAGAATTAAATTTTGATAAGGTATTAATTTTTAAATTTTTCCCTTCCAACGTCCGTTTCCCACGACTTCCGTAAGTTATTGGGTAGTGCCTCCATACGAGGCTCATCATTGGGCTTTATTCAAAAATACAGCGTCTACAGTCGCCTCCACTTTGATGGAGACTATGCAGTGTGTGACAATGACAACCCTATCAAAGTTATGCATGCATTTTTACTTACCTGGATCTTTGGCTGTTGCCGGACTTACCTTTTTTTACGAGATGCTTCAAACTGAGTTTATTTGATGATGAGGCGCTTGACCCCTAGTTCATTCCCGAACTGTTACTTGATGAAAGATGGTTCATTCCCGAACCATTACTTGAGTTGAGATGGTTCATTTTTGAACCGTTACTTAATGATAGATGGTTCATTTTTGAACCGTTATTTGATGAGAGATGGTTCAATTTTGAATCGTTACTTCATGAGAGATGGTTCATTTTTTAACCGTTACTTGATGAGATGTGGTTCATTTTTGAACCGTTACTTGATGAGAGATAGTTCATTTTTGAATCGTTACTTGATGAGAGATGGTTCATTTTTGAACCATTACTTGATGAGAGATGGTTTATTTTTGAACCGTTACTCAATTGAGATGGTTCATTTTTGAACCATTACTTGAGTTGATGTGAGATGGTTCATTTTTGAACAGTCCCATGGTTCATTTTTTAACCGTTCATGGGTTAAGATGGTTCATTTTTTAACCGTTACTAATGTTGAGATGGTTCATTTTTGAACTGTTCCTGAATGTGAGATGGTTCATTTTTGAACTGTTACTGAATTGAGATGGTTTGTTGTCATTCCCAACTTGCTCATCTTTGCTTTTTTTAATAAAAAAACCTGCTAACACAAAACAAAAATTGCATGTATGTGACATATATGCATGTATACATTGATGTATTTTCTATTCCGATGGGTTAGGCCTTCCTTGTGCTCTTTGGTGCCCTTTGCATATAAAAGTATTTGGTTACCCCTGGACCTGCTTATAGTTTCCTACTGCCAATTCTACTCTGGTGATTGCTCAGTTTTCTTTGGTCTCATGGCTCAAGATCCCATTATGTATCTTATTCGCGAGGTGGTAGACTGGTCGCCCCTAGACCTGGTTTAGGTTTCTGCTCTCCACTACTCGCACTAGGTCAACGTAGACTACGTGGTGTGGCATTCTGTATCAACATACCCCATTACAGGCTACGAAATAGTCCCAATATTTATACATGTTATTGTCCTCAAAGAATGTCTAGTAATTAGACCAAATAATCTTCAAAGCACTCAATGCAACTCAAATCCGAGTTTTTGAATAAATGATCTAAGCCATACTCAAAGTGTGTGTGTGTAAGGGTTCATTTACAGCTTGATTCCCAAGTAAGCCAACTCAATGATTTCGTTTCAAAAATTGGGATCGATGGGTCAAACCAACCAAGATGTCTAAATTATACTCTGCAATTGCTTTTTCTGTGCTCAATATTGTATGATTTTCTTTTCATTTCTTTTGTTTTTTTTTCTTTTATGTCTCTTTTTTTTTAAACACACCTACCCTTTAAGGTAGCAATTCTCCTCATGTTGGTCCTAATACTCGCCCATGGTTAGCTTCACGCTTATCAGTTATAGGTGGTTTATTTTTTATTTTTTTTATTTTTTTTATTTTTTTCTTTTATTTTCAACCATACCATACATCATAACACAAGCAAATCAGGATAGACATCTAAGCGAACGGTCATTCACCGACCTATAATTTCTTCAACTAGTCACCTTACCTACTACTCAGGTTTTCACTGCTATAAACCTATGATTAAGTTCTCATGAGTCTAACCTAGATCAATTACCCAAATCATCAGATAAACATGTATCAAGAACTTATCGTTTCTAAGGTTTCACCCCGAAGCAATCAATTTCATCATCGGACTTATGATTAACTATTAAGGAAGAGACTCGAACAAGTAGGTGAAATCAATGTCTTATGATTAATAAATGCGGGATCACAATTGAATAAGATCAGAAAAAAAAATATCTCCATAATTTGTAACTTCGCATTCCTTTATCTTCTTGCTTTCTTTGAACATCAGATTCTCCAACTGCAGTAGTTCTTTTTCTCATTTACTTTCCTCTTTTGCAAACTCCTCATTTTCACTGTTCGAGAGTTTTCCCAGAATTCCCTCTATGCTCTGTTTCATCTATACTAATGTTGTCCCATATCCAAATGTGGGAAGTTTAGTGGTTATGAGTTTGGAGGACAAGGTTTTCGGGTAGGCCGAAGTTGTTTATGTGCGTGGGTAGAGGGTTTCTGTGTGCGTTGGGTTGTTCTCTTTCTGGGTTAGGTATTTTATGGGTATCAATGAGGTCTTAGATTTCTTACCTAAGGCGGGTGCTTTTGTCGGTTTCATGGATTTTTTGCTGGTGGAGGTAATAGTATAGGTTTAGGTCAAGGTAGCGTGGCACAGGGTTTGGAAGTGGTTTAGGTATATAAGGGATTTAGGAGTCCTTACCTTTTCAGCTTTTCAAACACATCTGACAAAGGTCTACCAAAATTGGAGAATCGTCTGTTTCTGATAGGGCGACCTCAGAGGGAGTGGGCTTGGTCCCTGAAGGTCCCCCAATGGACTTTTTATTCTGATTGCAGTACTTTCTATTATTGGCTATATGAGGTACGGTCAAACTGGCCACAACGTTGGTCAAAACTTGTAGTTGCTCGGTAATTTTGGTTATTTTGGTCTCCAAATGATCCAGGCAGGAACCTTCATTAACTAACGCACTCATGCTCGCTAACCTCTTCTTAAAATGTCTTCCTTCTTCTCTAACCCAACAAATATCTATGATGGCTTTTAAAACTAGGAGTTAGCATGACGCGTGTATGCATGTGATGCGTGAGATACATAAAATGCATATTGTTACCAAAAAATCATATATCCTTCCGACCTTATTCCTACCACACTTGCGGCAAGTTTATTTTTTGTTCTACGTATAGCTCATCTTATTCACCGACGTGGAGTACACAAAATCGTGCTCTCCTATACTACGGAGTGGACCTTAGCTACCTCAGTCCCTTCTCATAAGTAACAGACAAAGACCGTCCATTTACAATATTGACTAAGCCAATTATGAGGATCATGCCATTATCTAGAAACGACAAACTGTGGAAGCATCCAAAAGTATGCAACTATGCCGTAACAAGGCGTATCCTTTCTGGATGGAAGCCATTGCGGACATCGGACTCATGCTCCTGGCATATTTGGATCATGTTTGGACTTTCTAAGCCCATCAAAGTTTTCATACAAGATGGCTGATTATCATTTTAAAGCATTCAATCAGATTATCGCGAGGTACAAACTTGTCCCAGTTGTAAAAGGCCCAACAAGTTTACATTTTTACGATAAGGTGCCTAAACAACTTCAAATGATAGGGGGCCCAAACACAAGCATAAAGGGTGGCTTCTATAGGACGTACAACTATGGTTCATATGTGGGTTTATAGGGGTATGGATAAAGGCTCCCGTCGGTGAAGGGTTGCCCACAACTAGGTCTCCTCACTCAAGGGTTCGAGCGACCAAGTGAGCGTACCTTTTTTATACCCTAAGGTACGTGCCAATGAGTGATGATGCCATATAACAATCCACTGCTTCGAGCGAAAATGAATTCACGGTACATAATGCCATCAAGGTAAACAAAAAAAGGGTATGCAAAATATATAAGACAAGGTTAACTAAAGCAAAAGTTACAAACGTTACAAGACATTATTTCGGGGCTAATTCTCTATCCCCAGTTGAGTCGCCAGACTATAGGAACATGTACAGAGGTAGGGAGAAGTTGTTCGGGCCCACGGCCCATTGGGAGTATGGAGTAGCCGTCGGGGACTAAACCGAAGAATAAAGGAGTCGCCACCCAGTGTGAACTGGGAAATGATTTAAGGCCGCACTCACCTCTCCCAAGGGAAGACCTCAAACCGTTGGGTTCAGAATGGTCCCTTACTTATGCCAATTGTAATGAATGAGTTTACGCAATGATGTAACCAAGTCTTATGCAGCACATGTAAGATAATTTAAACAACACTCAAGTTTGCACACCCATAAATGTAAATAAAAAATGAAAGCAAATATATAATTCCACAAATGGATTAAACAAGAAGCACGAGAATGTAAATAAATAATAACAATAAAGGCATTAATAATAAAGAGAGATAATTAAGTACGTAATGCAAAAGAAATAACTAAAGTGGAAAGCATGCATAAAATATGATAAAAAGGGCCTGTCCACTGTAGGCACGCGTTCGGAAACGCATTCGAACGGTATGGGATATAATACATGGTAAAACAGAATACATGCGTTCGAGTAGTGTTCGGAGACACGTTCGAACGGGATAAGGCTGAATACATGCGTTCGAGTAGCATTCATGAACGCATTCGAACGGGTCGTGATATTATGCATGGTAAAACAGAATGCGGTGCTGCAAAATACCATGGTAAGGCTACCCTCGGGCATTTCCTATAAATGGTGGACCTTTAATCCCACGAAATTAGCCCATGCGCACTAAATAACAATGCATAAGTAGATAAAGAAATAATAACAAATGAATAACAAAAAAAGTAAATAGATGCGACCAAGAGACTTGGCCGACATCATTATGGGACCTCGTATGCCCGATTGAATGTATTTCACATCCAATCAAGTATACTTCGTCCGGCGCATAAAATATTATGGTACCTCAAACGGGGGACCTTTAACCTGACGTAATAAGCCTATGCGCTTAATAAACGATGCATAAATAAATAAATGAAATAACATACAAAGCGTAAATAATATAATGATAAAATAGATGCGACCAAGAGACTTGACCGACATCTATATGGAACCTCGTATGCCCGATTGAACGTATTTCACATCCAATCAAGTGTACTTCATCTGGTGCAGAAAAATATTGTGGTAAAGGCTACCCTTAGACATTTCCCTCAAATAGAGGACCTTTAATCCGACGTAATTAGCCCATGCGCACTAAATGACGATGCATAAGTAAATAATAAAATCACATACAGAAAGTAAATAACGAAATAATAAAAGAGATGCAACCAATAGACTTGGGCGATATATATGTGGGACTTCGTATGCCCGATTAGATGTATTTCACATCTAATCAACTGTATTTCGTACGACACAGCAAAATATTGTGGTAAAGGCTGCCCTTAGGCATTTCCCTCAAACAAGGGACCTTTAATCCGACGTAATTAGCCCATGCGCACCAAATAACAATGCATAAGTAAATAAAGAAACAATAAGAAATGAACAAAAAAAAATGCGACCAAGAGACTTGGCCGACATCTATATGGTACCTCGTATGCTCGATTGAACGTATTTCACATCCATCAAGTGTATTTCATCCAGCGCGATAAAATATTATGGTAAAGGTTGCCCTTAGGCATTTCCCTTAAATGAGGGACCTTTAATCCGACGTAATTAGCCCATGCGCTTAATTAACGATGCATAAATAAATAAATGACATAACACACAGAAATTAAATAACGGAATAATAAACACAAACAATAAATAAACACAAAGATTAAATAATAAAAATGAAACATGTGCATGAAAGTTTCTCAAGTGGTACGTGGAGTTTTATCCCAAGTACAGACCGCACTACCGTCTATTCAGATTCGGCTAAAAAAATTTATGTCTGGGTTTCCATCCGATATACCGCAAGAGATAGCACGCAATCATTAACCTAATACAGATAAAAATAGTCGTGGAACATAATGATGCATGAGAATGAACCAATAATAAATAACTGAAAAAATAAATAAATAATAGTAAAGTGTACCCTCAGGTCTTAACCTTTAAGTTGCTTCTTGGAATTGCGTTATGCCGTCGCAAGAAAGGTTAATGCTCTACGGCTTTTCTGGTTCACTGATTTGAACTATTTTCCTTCACTGTTTTGTCGTTTCAGATTATGTTTTGGATCACTGTTTTCGGTATTTCAAGGCGGTGTTATTGTATCAGCTTGTGGACTATTTAGGGATTATTTTGGGGATGTTTTTGAGATGATTTTTGGCCTGTATCTGGGTGTTTTAGGGACTGTATCGGGCTGTTTTAGGGACTATTTCGGGGACTATTTAGGCGTGGATTCTTGATTGGTTTGAACTGTCAATAAAGGGCTATGGTTTCGTGTAAGTGGGTTTATTGGTTGCTGTATTATTTTCGGTGAAGAGGCATTATATGTTGTTGTTTGGATTTCAGTCAGAGGCTGCTCTATGGGTTTGTTTTTTCGGTCAGTCAGGAGGGGCTTGCTTTGTTTATTGTTGGTTAGTGAGGGAGGTTGTTGGTTTCACATGGATACTTATGTTTTTGTTCGGTTTGGTTTCTGCCTCTGTGATTTTTTTTGTTGTTCGGTTAGAGGGTTACTTAAAGGTTATTATTTTTTAGTCAAGGGCTGTGTGTATAAGGTGGTAGTTTGTGTTTATGATTTTGTGAAGGGCAGGCTTGGTAAATCCGAGTGTCCTCTAGAGTCTGTGCGTTTAGGTTTTTGAGTGGCCGTTTGTGTTTTTTATGGGGCTGCTAGTTGACTCGGTTATTGGGAGCTACTTTGTGGTTTTATTCGGTTGATGTTGCTATCTTTATCATGGTTGTGAAGGTTTGGTTTTTATTGTGAATGCCGAGTGAATGTCAAAGGTATTTGGTCTGGTTGCGTGTGTTTGGGTGAGAGAGAAGAAGAGTGTCTTTGTCGTTTGCCGAGTGTGAGTGTATAAGAGAAGAAAGAGTGGAGAGCTAGGGTTTGTGTGTTACGTGAATGAGAGAAGAGAGAGAATTTGTGAGAGTGTTCAAATGAGTGCCGAGAGAAGTTTAGGGTTTATTTTCCTTATACCGTGAATGTGTTTAGAGTTTGGCAAGTTTGTGAAGTTGTGGTCTGGCCGTAAGTAGTTTCGAATGGGAGAAGAGAGAAACTTATTAAGGTTTATTTCTTTTGTTATGGCCGAGCGAGAGTGTGTGTCCAGGAGGAGCCTAGGATTTGGTTTTGTGTTATTTTTATAGTGGTGCATGCTAGGGTTAGGATTGTATATGAGTTTTCAAAAGGAAATAAATCAAGCAAAAAATGGATGTGTTTTATTAAATTTATTTAGGGAAAGAAATTGTGTAATTTTGGTGGGGATTGGATTTAATATATTTTTAAACTTGGAACTGGATTTGATTGGATTTTGGCATGTGTTTAAATATGATTGGAGTGTCTTGGATTGGGCTTGGGTGTGTGGGCCTAGAAGGGTTGGATAGATGTGTAAGGTATGTGGGCTTTTATTATAGGGGTTTTGGGCCGAGGCTAACATTTAAAACAGAGATCAATCGAGCGAACCCGAGGCTAAACAAAAGATTAAATTTTGATAAGATATTAATTTTAAATTTTTCCCTTTCGACGTCTGTTTCCCGTGACTTCCGTAACTTATCGGGTAGTACCTCCATACGAGGCTCATCATTGGGCTTTATGTAAAAATATAGCGTCTACAATTTGACAAAGCTAACAATCATTTCTTGCAATCCCAAAGAATTTGGATCCCAAGTACATAACTGGTCTCTCCCAAATCGTTCATATGAAATTGGTTAACTAGTCAGGTTTTCACGTCCTATAATATTTTTACATCATTCCAAATGATTAAAATAGCATCGACATACAAAACGAAAAACTACATTTCCGTCAATGACATGTTGTATACATAAGGCTTATCAACATTTTACTCAAAATCATAGACTTGATCGTGGATAAAATCATATGCCCCAAGGTCGAGATTGTTGCTTGCCTCGATAAATGAACCTTTACAGCTTGTAAATATTTTGCTCTTGACCTTAGCCTATAAACCCCTATGGTTGTACTATATAGATACACTCATCAAGATTGTCATTGAATCATGCAGTATCGACGTCCATTTGCCAAATCGCATAATCATAATATGCAGCAATGGACAGAAGAGTGCTAATGGATTTAATCTCATAGTCATTATATGGGTCTGGATATCGAGGTAGATGATATTTATCAAAGTCATGTCTTTAAATTCTGTAAATAGGTCGGGCTCATACGTAGGGATCTCATCGAGTCGGGTCTTAGAAATTTTCAGACAACCCCAAATCCCTATTTTCATATAGTTGGGTCTGTATCACATCTGTTAGGGTATGTCTTATACCCAACTTGTGGATGGGCTACATGTATATGTATTTATAATATTTTTATTAATTAATAAAATGAAAATCTTTATTAAAAGTGTCTTACATAACTTATATGAATTATCAACACTATAATAAATCCCTTGGAGTAATAAGACGATGGCTTACGCGCCTTATGAGTATCATTACTCTTAAATGTTCCTAGTCATAGTTTTGTGAATAATCTGGGCGTTTTACAAAGCGAAGAGACTATCATGATGATATGATCCACCCTTAAGTGGGGTAGCCGATCTCATAGGCTACTAGCGGAGATCCGTCCGCTTGGTGTATCACATGGATGTATGAGTTTCTCGTGTCCATCGAACTGACCGCCGAAAGTTTTCATATGGAATGTTTATCCCATGTGTCAGTGAGAACTTTCATGTATCGATTATATGACTAGTCCTTAGACTTGAGGTCTTTACAATCTTATGTGTGGATTAAATAACTTTGACATTCTCCTTCCCCGGTTCAAAAGATCCGATCATAAGGGTATGATTGGGTCATTTGTTGAAACACATGAAGTTTGTAAGGATACAACATAGAATCGCCACTCTCTCGGATAATATTTTCTTATAAGAGTACTATTCAAGTTCACGGGTTGATATGTGTGATCAGTGTTTGAGATTGTGGCCATAGCGGAAGAATCATGTGAGATTCTTAGGTTAGCACGATTCAAGGCACTATCAACATCATACCTTTGACCATATAGGTAGACACTTCTGTACCCTAGGTCAATAGATGGGGATACAGTGAGGCAAGGGACCGTATCATATGTAAATCACATACAAAAAGGGTATATATATCTTTCCTTCTCATTAAGGGGCATTGGCATGTTGCTAGATATGAACTTTGGTCATTAAAATTGAATGGCCATCTGATCGGAGGATAATTTATGTTCGATTAAATTATCACGATTTATTTAATGTCCAATTTGAGGGGAACCCAAAAGGTCACACACAACAAAGTCAAAATCAATGGTTAACAGTGCACAATACATATTTAACAGCATATATGATTGTTGTAGGAATTGTTCATAAATGGTTCAATGTGTTTAATTATTGAGCAGATCATTTATGAGGTTCCATAGTGGCTTAGGGATTGGTGAATGACGATAGGGACACTTTGGCAATCAGAATAAATAGATTAAAAAAATTATTATTCACATCAATAGTAATGCGTGAATAATACCGCATGAATAGTAAAATAAATTTTTATTTATTTTTTTTATTTGTTTTGAATTTCAATTCGGCCCAAACTCTTATTAGGGTTTTATAATCTCATTAAACCACTAAATTAAGATCAAATGGCTAAGATTAAATTGGCTTTTATCCCACATCGGATCCTTAATTAATTTTATTGTCTTTAGAGCACTATATAAACCGAAAGAATTCTTCACAAATTTTTACACCAAACCTTTCATAACTTGGGTTTATATAAGTAATTAACTATAAGTTTTAAGATTAAGCCACTGATTTTGAGGATATTTAAGTCTAATTGACTAGAGGAACCTCGAGTTAAAAGTTTTAAGGTATTTGCCTAGACTAGCACCAAGGGAAAAATATCAGTGCACTCAAGGCGTAGTCTTGCCGTTGAGTTTTGGCTTTGGTGTGTGCATCTTGGGAGGTCACACACTTGGGTGGCTCTTTGGAACGTGGAAGAGCTTGCTGAGTTCGAGAAAAACTTGTAGATTGGAGGGAGGACTGGAGGAGTCTACGGTTCAAGTAAGTCTTTTTCTTTCTTTATTTTAACTAGAGTTCTTATGATAGTTAGCGTGTTTAGGTTTATGTTCTTTGCATGTTTTATGAGTTTTATGCTTAGAATATATACTAATATGTCTAGGCTTGTATAATAATCAAAACAAAATGGGTCTTAGGCAAAGGGAAAGCGGTACATAATTTTATTTTTCCGCTGCGTACTCGCGGCCGTTTCCCAATAGTAGTATCAGCACGTCATTGTTGTTTTGATTATTTCTCAGTCATTTGAACTCGAAATTGGGTGTTTAAAAGCTCGTTGGAAAGCTAACACCCTGAACCTAATTTTAGGGATAAGTTTTGCATGATTTGGTTAAGATGTGAATTGTGAAATTACATTTAAAGTTCAAGCGTCTGTAGAGAAATGTGAACAGTAAATTTATTTGAATAAAATAAAATGCAATATCATAATTAAATATTAATCAAATTTATTTAATGAATAAAATAATTCCAACATATTAAAACTTATATGCTTGATGATTCTATGTATGATTAGAATTGGTATAATTATTTTAGGGTGCGGTGCAAGCATCTAGAGACTTTCTAAGAAATAGAGAGTGTATTGTTTATCCCTTAGCTAAGTAATTATTTCGTGATGAGCTTAAAGATTTATTACCTTTAAGGCTAATAAATATAAATCACTTTTTTATAATAAAAAACATTATAAAAGATACAAGTGGGGTGGGTATGGGATTTCTATGTAGTCCCAAGATTAATTTAAGCATTGAAATTAAGTGGATACACAAAGAAGAATGGCGGAATCATACTTACTTTGATCGGATTTTGGAGGTGTTGAACACAAAACGTTTTGCACTTTGAGAAGTCTCCAAACTCCTCTTTGAATTTTGATATTCAAGCTCCAGGCTCCAAGCTCCAATGGTGATTCCAAGCTCTAGATTGGTTTCCCTATCACCTTTGTTCGATTCATTGTTGGTGCTAGCCTTAGAAAATTTGCAACAAACTTTCTAAATCCCTTTGGAGAGTCACGACAAAGAAGAAAATTTTGGAGGAAAAATTTTGCCCAATGTCGTGAATGGAGAGAAGGAAAATAGATGAAGTGAAGTGTTTGAGTTATGTGTATTTGATTTCAAAAAACAAATTAAAGATATACCAAAACTTTAGTCAAACATCTCACCAATTTGGAGTGTGTCATAAGTCATCACCAAATCTTCACTTACTTCCATCACCTAAAAGTGAAAGAATGACAAGTGATGTGATTAGTGATATGACATGTGGGTCCCACTTGATTCGAAATCCGAGTGGGCCCGCAAACACTCCCGGGTCCGGGTTTGCTAATTCCGAATTAACGAATTTTTCGTTGCAATGTAATTAAATCAAATTTATTTAAATAATATGTCAAGCAAAATTACTATTCACGTCACTTGCGAATTAATTCTAAATTAATTCGTTTGCCTGAATTAAAATCCAATTTTAATTTCGCGTCGAAATCTAATTTCGTTTAATATATCGAATATATTATTTTATCGAATAATTCCAAATTAATCGTTCTCTCTTCAAATAGTATTTTATCCAAGATAAAATCTCTCCGTAATTAATCCAAGATTAATTATGTTCGAATCATACGTCATTAGTGAATCTTCGGGAAGTGACCCAAGAGATCCCTATATATGTTGGCAGTAAATTCGGTCGTCAGACTATCCGAACACATATGTACCTTGTACTATGTTTTTACCGATTTACGAGACATGGTTGGCTTCTAGCAAAACGTCGTGCCTACCCAATTCTCCAGAAATATTCTTAATGGAATATATAATCTATTATGTATTTCGACCTAGTATCGGATGTCACATGCTAGGCCTGTGGCTGGAATAGTGTCTGCCCCATACGAAGCATATATCGAATCACGAGCAACTAGTCTCTTTAATCGGATAATCATGATCTTGTCATATTATTCTGATGGTTGTAACACATTAGAGCACCAGTTATGTATCCCTTTGTGATCATCATCTCCATATGACTGAAGTGATACTTCCGTCTTGACATCATATCCAGTACACTACGATTCTCAATAAACCCAGAAGAGGCGTACACAAAACTTGTTAAAGTCCCGGACGACCAAAACTAAAGCGTATTGATTGTCGCAAGTACTAGCGATGTAAGACTCAGGTTAAGACCAAATACACCTACCCTGATGCGGATTCCCATAGAAACATAATCAAACTACCAATGAGATTCAACGGGGTCTATCCAGAGCGAAGCTGTTTCTGTACCATCGGTAAACACAACCTCCTATCACACTTGCATAAGTATCCAATACTTAAATACATGAGAAATATGTTGTTACGCTTTCATAACACGCACAAGTGCAATACTAGTCTATTCCGCATTATCGATGTCAAATCTTGATAATACTACGACTAAGGATGTTTAATGATAAACCGTTATGGATTGATACTGTCTCATATCTTATCAATTCGGAACTAATCATAAGGACTTTCATCATTTATATATCCAAGTAAATAAATTACATAATGATAAAATATAATTTCCATTGTCACATAGTTAATTTATACAAAAACCACAATGTCTTTTACAAATAGTGACACTGTGGGTCATAGTTGTCCAACAATCTCCCTTGGCCTATAGCCAGTCACTCAAGCATCTAACATCTGAACTATGCACTGTCGCTCAAACCTTTGCAAAGGAATAGCTTTCGTCAGCGGATCTTCCATGTTGTCCTCTAATGCGACCTTCTCGATCTTCACATCGGCACGATGTATGATCTCACGAATCAGATGGAAACGTCGAAGAACATGCTTGGATCGTTGATGAGACCATGGTTCCTTAGCCTGTGCTATAGCCCCCTTATTATCACAATACAATGGAACGGGCTCAGCTGCTAACGAAACTACTCCTATCCAATTATGTATTTTCGGATCCAAACTGCCTCTTTTGCTGCTTCAGCTGCAGCAATATACTCCGCTTCTATTGTTGAATCGGCAACAGTCTTTTGCTTGGAAAATTTCTAGCTTACTGCTCTGTTTTTCAATCAAAATATATACCTGGATTGCAACCTGCAGTCGTCTTTTTCGGTTTGGAAACTTGCATCGGTATACCCAGTTACCTCAAGTCCGCCATCTCCATAGATTAAGAAAGCATCCTTAGTTCGTCTAAGATACTTAAGGATATTCTTAACCGCCATCCAGTGACCTTCACCTGGATCGGCCTGATAGCGACTACACATGCTCAAAGTATAGGAGACATCAGCTCGTGTACATATCATCGCATACATGATCAATCCGACTACCGAGGCGAACGGTATCCAACTCATACTGTCTCTCTCATCTTGAGTTTTAGGACACATGTCCTAAGATAGAGTGACGTCATGTGACATTGGCAACAGTCCCCTCCTCGACTAATCCATTACATATCATCGCATACATGATCGATCCGACTGCCGAGGTGAACGGTATCCAACTCATACTGTCTATCTCATCTTGAGTTTTAGGACACATGTCCTTAGATAGAGTGACGTCATGTGACACTGGCAACAGTCCCCTCATGGACTAATCCATGTTAAATCTCTTTAACACTTTGTCAATGTACGTGCTCTGGGAGAGTCCAAGCAGCTTTCTAGATCTATCCGGTAGATCTTTATGTTGGGTTTCTACTATAGTCCCAAGATCAATTCAAGCAATTGTTGGACAGTTATGACCCATAGCGTCACTATTTGTACAGATCATTGTGTTGTTGTACAAATTAACTATGTGACAAAGGAAATTGCACTCTTATCATTTGTGATTATATCACCTTAGATGTATAAATGATGAGAGGTCCTTATGATTTGTTCCTTGATTGAGAATGATATGAGACAGTATCAATCAACGAAGGATAAATCATTAAATATCCCTAGTCAGAGTATTATCGAGATTGGACATCGATAAATACGTAAAAGACTAGTATCGTACTTGTGCAAGTTGTGAGGGCACAACAGCGTAGTTCTCATATACTTAAGTATTGGATACTTATGCAAGTGCAGTAGGAGGTTGTGTTTCACCGACGGTACGGGAAATAGCTTCGCTCTGGATAGACCCCCTCGGAATCCCATTGGTAGTTTAACTATGTGTCTATGGGAGTCCGACATCAGGGTAGGTGTATTTGGTCTTAACATGAGACTTGCACTGCTAATGCTTACGACAATCAATATACTTTGGTTGAGGTCGTCTAGGGCTTTAACCAGTTCTGTGTACGCCGATACTAGGTATATTGAGAATCGTAGAGTTTTGGGTGTGATGTCAAGACGGAAGTATCACTCCAGTCATAGTGGAGATGATGTCACGTAGGATACGGTATTAGTACTCTTAAGTGCTGCGCGGCCATCGGGATATTATGACAAGGTCATGTATATCCGATTATAGAGACTAGTTACCAGACATCCGACATGTGCTTCGTACGGGGCAGACACAACTCCAGCCCCAGGCCTAGCACTGGATCGAAATACGCAATACTACGGTATACTACGCTTGATATAGATCACATATTCCTGTAAGAATATTTCCGGAGAATTGGGTAGGCATGGCGCTTTGCTAGAAGCCAACCTTGTCTTATGAATCGGTAAAACGTAGTACTTGGTACGTACGTGTTCGGATAGTCTGACGACCCGATTTACTGCCAACAAATCCGGGGATATCTTGGGTCGCGTCCCAATGATACACCGATGAAGTATGACTCGCACTTTAATTAATCTGGGATTAATTCGATGAGAGAGAAAATTAATCTGGGATTAATTTCGGATATAATTTATCTAGGATAAAATATTAATAAAATAGAGATAACGATTAATTTGGAATTAATCGGTAAATTAATATATTTGATATATTAAACGAAATTGGATTTCGACGCGGAATTGAAATTGGATTTTAATTCGGGAGAACGAATTAATTTGGAATTAATTCGTTAGCGACGTGAATAGTGAATTCGCTAGGCGTAATCATTTAATTACGACGCAACAGATAAATAGTTAATTTGGAATTAACGAACCCGAGCTCGAGTGTGATTGCGAGCACATTCGTATTTAGAATGCGAGTGCGGCGCACGCAGTCACATCAAGCGTCAAGTCATTCGTCACATCAAAGCGTCAAGTCATTCATCACATCAAAGCGTCAAATCAAACATCACTTTGAGTGATGTGACATTTGATTGATTGATGTGAGTGATTGATTGATTGATTGACAACATGTCACTTTAATAAAGTGATGTTGATGTGAATAGTGATAGACAAGATGTGTGTATTGATTGCTTTTTTATTGTTTGACTTTTTAAAAAGCAAATGCATGTGAAATTCATTTGAAATTCACAAAAGTGTATAAGATACACTTAAAATGAAAATGCAAAAACCTAATACACATTTCATCTTCTCCATCCAACTCTCTCTCTCTCTCTCACGCACATGGCAGTGAACTGCCATGGGTTGGCTGAATTTTGGAAGTAATTTTCAAGGGTTCTGTGGCAAAATCCAAGCGAGCTAGCACTCCCGAGAGACATATGAAGGTGTTAGGGACACTTACCCTTGAGCCGGGAATCGTTCGATGAAGATTCGGAGCTCAAATTCAAGACACAAAACTGAAACTGTGAGTAGTGGACTGCATACATGGGCGTGAGCTTTGGAGGCCAAATCTCGAAGTTTTGTTCTTCGTTTCGTCTCAACCGATCGATGTGAGTATTCCGCAACTCCTTTGAGATGTATTCAACATTTTATCATGCTTGTTTAATGATCTTGGGACCTAGATGATCACCAACAATGGCATCAAGAGCCTAAGTGCAAACATGAAATTTTAGGGCTTAAAAATTTGGGTAAATTTGTTTTGAGCATGATTTGAATGAAATGATTGTTTGAGTATGCTGATAACATGTTTAATTGCATATTGGTTGGATCAATTTGTTGAAAATTCATTTGGAATAATTTTCCCCAAATTTTATACCTTGGCCGAATGTGTTAAGGATTTGGAATCCATGGAATTTTTTGATTTCGGTTCATTTGATGAGTTGGAATCATCTTGGATGATGTTAATTTGAGATTGAATTGGATTTAATTTTAAATTGAACAAAAACCCTAAATTATATATGTTGGTCGAATTGTCAATGCCCTTTAATGTCTTGGAATTTTGATTTTATGAACATTAGATGTGTATGAAATTAATCGGGAAGTTAATTCGTTGTCGATTGTGTAATTAATCGGATTGAATTCAAATCGGACAAAATTACCTTCCTTGGCCGAGACTTAGAAGCATGTTAATGGGTTTGATTTTTTCATTAATATGTTGGACATGTGATGATGATGTTAAGCATGATTAATTAGACTTATTTGATGTTTCAGAAATATCGATTTAGGTCATTAATCATCATAAGCACTTTAGGTTAATTAGATTATGAAATTGGATTTTATGAATTTAATTAATTGGGCCTTAAATTGGATTTGGGCTTTTAAAAGTTGTAAATGGGCTTATTGGACTTTGTTGTACAAAGTTGTTTTAGGCCAAATGGATTGGATCCAATTGGGCCCAAAACCACTTCCGTTAAGCCCAATTGCGACTTAATGAACCTTTAAAGTTTAATTGGGCCTAATGGGCCAAGATTGATTTATGGGCTTAAAGGGTCAATCCCGGATTGTATTTTGGTTATTCGGTTTGACCCGAGTTGACCAAAAGTCCACGCCTTAATAAATCAATTAAAAGCCCATTAGACTTTAATTGAATTGACGTTGGACGTTAATCGGTATTTGAGACGCGATACGATTAAATTTGGAATTTAAGTCGTAAAAGGTTTATTATTAAAGTGTGATATTTAATTTGGAATTAAATAACGAATTAGAATTGAATGCATATTAAATTGGATTAATGACGTAGTTTGATTTAATTCGAGAATTCGTACTTTGAGTACTTATTCGCAAAACGAGTCTGACTCGCAAAAATCAAATCGTTGTTTGAACATTGGATGATCACTAATTATCAGATTAATTAATTGATTAGATTGATTGATAACATGCTTTGTGTGAATACATGGTTGTGATGAATGAATAATGCATATCGGATGGATATTAGTCGGGTAAGGGCAATTTTGGAAATTGTTGTAATAAATTTGATTTATTAAATTGGACCTGCGTGTCCAGCCTTTTCACCTATGTTCTCTTTGTATTATTCTCTTCACCTATTCCCCTCAATGTAAATGAGGTTTCTTTAGAAGTGTAGTGTAACGGGTAGAAGTAATACAAGTGCTAGCTTGAGAGAGAAATGGAGAGATTTGATCTAGGATCAATGTGTTAAGTATCCATCCGCATATCATTATTATTTATTTTCATATGCGCTTTAATTATGTATTTAGAATGCATGCTTAAGGGTGTATGATGATGAGACCTTAACAAAGATAATAAATTGGTAGCCAATTTGCACGCGAAAAACCCTCGCTCAATATCATGCATTTTTCCTTCCATTGAGTGATTCATACTCAAGATCCGAGATTGGCATTGGGTTGTTGGCCAAAGTCAAGCCCTTTGTCCGTCGAAGATGTTTGAATCACGAGAGTTTTGTTCTTATCGGGTGTCCTGTCCAAGTTGTGGTTTGTTGGCCAAAGTCAAGACCACTTCTTGTCCATCGACATTGATTACGAAGCTTCCATGGTCAATGGGTCGCGCTTGACTGGGATCATTAGTTTGTTGTGCCAAAGCCAAGGCCTAGTTGATTCAGAGGAAAGGTTAGGGTACATATTGGATATATAGGCATATATACGATATATGTTTCGGACTTGGATGTCCACCTACCGGACCTAGGAATTGGATTGGATCCAATTGATCTTAGATCTACCTAGTTAATTATCATACAATTTGTTGGCCAAAGTCAAGATTGTGTGACATTTAACGGGATCCTAGCCCACTAGAAACACGGTTTCCCGAGTACTCGACAGAGGGTTAGAGGCTCGCCGAAAAAGTGGGAGGCAAGAATTGAATTTGCAATATTCGTTCAATTACTCGACATACGCGCTCAAACAATATCACTCGTCAAATAATTAAAAGTATTAGTTGGACTAATATTTAATGTTGTTTTAATTAATATAGTTTGACTATATTCAAATAAATTCAATAAATAGTTGATTTTATAATTGGATTATAGTAATCAATATAATTGAATTAATATTATAGTTGATTGAATATTGGATTATTATAATCATTATAATAAATAGTACCTAAAATAATTGATTAAATAGTTGGACTATTAAAATCAAGAAACATTGAAAGTTGGACATTTAAAATATAATCTTGGAAGATAATATTTAAATGGTTTAATTTTCAAATTGGGAATGAAATTTCAGGATGGTCCTGGAAATAAATAATAAGTTACTTTATTGGATAAAATAACCTATTATGCTTAACCCAGAATTAAGCAAAGTAGGCATAATCTTTGGAAGATTATGTGATGATGACTTAAGTGCTTAATTCAATATACTTGTAAAATCTATGTTTAGATTTAAGAAGTATTAAATTTGCAATTAATAATTCTTGGAGAATTAATGACTAATCTCAAGGAGATAAAGTCAAACTTTGCAATTAGATAAGTAGCGCAAGGCGCACTTTACGTCAATATTCTAGAAATCCAAGGCTTGGCCAAAGACTTCTGAAATATTGAAAAGGGGTAAAGGCAATATCGTTATTATCTTCTGGGAAGATAAAGGACATATCCCAAGTGGCTGTCGTTTGGATATGGCAGACACGAAGGAATAAAGAAAGGGCAAGGCTCTGACTTTAAGAATGTTTGTCAAATTATGTCCATTACTAGTATTAAAATTGGATTTTAAAATACTTAGTATGGTACATAAAATATATGTATTGATGTTCAGAATCTGCTGTGAGCAGGATACTGACTTCAAGCTGAGGTTAATCTGCGAATCGAATCGGAAACGGGACGAAAGTCGCTGTTTCGACCGTAGATACCTAAGTTTAGGAACCTTCGGGTATGTACCTAAATTAGGAAACTGTTATAATGTAACTAGTTAGACTAGAAACATTATCTCTATATCAGTGTTCAATCCGTTGCGGATGAACCTTTATATTCTAGAACACTAAAGTGTTTTATTATATAAAGATGATATTGAGATAAACACATTAGATGTGAATAACAGTATTTATATTTTGAATATAAATAAAATCTCGAACATATAATATGACAAACTAATAGCTCATACTGATCTGATCAGATGAAACTAATTGTGGCATTGTTGTCTGGGACACAATTAAACAAGAGTCGTATATCCACACTTTTGAAGAGTGGGTACTAGGACTGATTTGACTAATCAAATAAAGTCTACGAATCTAGTTTATTAGGTAAGGTACCTAAAACACTATTTACTTGGTAAAAGTGCAAGTGCCACCGATCTGATAGCCCTATTCATAGTGAAGTAAGTGGGCCCATATCTAGCTAGGCTAGATGTGGATATGAATGTTTCGTGACCTTAACGGATGTGGCATCACGTTATGGTTATGTGTTTCTTTTAAAGAACACAAATCGGAAACTTTTAGAGTTTCGACACGAAATAGACAAACAGATCGGCTAAAGTATTAAACCGTCACGGTAAGACCGTAATGGAAAATACTTAAGCAATAAGTTTCAATATACTTGAAAGAGTATAGTATTCTTTCAAATGAGGACTCCTCCTGGAACACGTCAGTTTGACGGTGTGTCCGTACGGAGAAACCGAATTTTGTTGGACATGATAAGGTTAATCATGAGTCGCTCTGAGCTACCTTTTCCTTCAAAGATAAGCATAAACAGTGCAAAACTTATTTGAATAAGGTTCCATGTAATTCTGTTTGACAGACTTCATATTAGATATGAACGGGAAAGAAACTGGGTTTCACACTCCTGTAGATTTGGGTATGCTAGGCTTACGTTTGGATGATACCAAACAAGAACCCAAATCGGATAAGTGCCAATATAGGTTATCCTAGGGAAAACCATAAGTATAGTACTATACATCTCACTAGAGAACAATTGTAATTGTTGCTCGCCATGCGGTCTTCCTTAGAGGATTACCGATATGCAGTGGTCAGTGGGAGGACGGTATAACTCGATGAAAATCAGAGTAATACTGTTTCAGGCACGAAGTCCTTAATGGAACAAAATAGTTTCATCAAGGATGAAACTATAACCGTTAATCTTCGTATACACAAGAAACGCGTAGATCGGAGAGAATCAGAAAACAACCTGGGGTATGGGTTTCTGATCTCACCTCATAAAGATGTCAATCTTGTTGAGGTATACCAACCGACTACGTATGAGGGGTGATACAAGGTATCGACTTCCGTTATGGCAAAGTGCCATGAGTCCAAAATGGATTCCATGTATAACAACTATGTTTGGACACTAGTTGATGTACCATAAGGCATTGTGCCTATAGGTACTGCATAAGTCTTCAAGGAAGACATACGTGGATGGCAACATACCAACGTACTAAGCTAGGCTTGTAGCGGAAAGGTATCGTTATCAACATTGTGTTGATTACGGTTCAACCTTTTACCTGTTGCCACGGCAAATCCATTTGGAAAATGCTTGCAGTAGCTGCACGTTTCATTTATGAAATGTGTCAGTTAAAGATCAAAATCGCTTTCCTTAAACGGAAACCCTTTGGAGGATGTTTATAACATCCTGACGATTTTTTCATACTAAAACCAGTAAACAAGGTTTGCAGGTTATTCGATCCATGTTTGGATTGAAGCAAGCATTAGGTTCTTGGAATCAGTTTTGATGTAATCATAATGGTGTATGATTTTTAATTCAAAACGAAAATGATTCTTGTGTATATAAGAAGGTTAGTGGGAGCGCACTGACAAGAATGTCCTTTAATAAAATAATGATAACATATTCATTTCTTGGAAATGAATTCCCATATAAAACAATCGGCAAAGCTTGGCTTTCGAGAAAATTCTCCGTAGAATTCTTGGGAGTAACAACCTTTATTCTAGGAATAAAGATCTACTGGGATAGATTAAGTTGTTAAAACTCTGCGAGAACTTGTACATTGAAAAATGTACATGACCTGGTGTCTCATACGCTTTGAGCATATGGATTCACAATCAGGCCAATCCGATGATGGTCACTGGATTGATGTTAAGAACATCCATTAGAATCTTAGAGATCTAAGGATGCTGTCTTAATCTGTGGAGAAGGAGAACTTGAAGTGACTGGGATCACTACTGCAAGTTTCCAAACCGATAAAACGACTGAAAGTCGCAAACGGTACTATACAGTTTGAATAACGGTACAGTGAGCTGGAAATCTTCCAAGCAAGATACTGTTACCGAATAAACAACAAATGCGGATTATTGCAGCAGCTGAGGCAGCAATTGAAGCCATCTGGGTCAATAATAAATCTAATTAGATTAGATATATTTCTGTTAGCAGCTGAGCTAGGCGTCAGCACAGGCTAAAGAATTAATGGTCTCATCAACGATCCAGATATATACTTCGACTATTCATCTGATTCGTTCGGATCATACATCGTGGCGATGTGATGATCGTATAAATCGCATCAGACGATAATCATAAAATCCGC
Source organism: Zanthoxylum bungeanum (assembly GCA_019454045.1). Lineage (NCBI taxonomy): Eukaryota > Viridiplantae > Streptophyta > Magnoliopsida > Sapindales > Rutaceae > Zanthoxylum > Zanthoxylum bungeanum. The sequence goes on along the minus strand of SKCR01037500.1, from coordinate 221,982 downwards.
TGACGAAACCTTTTCTCAGCAATTTGAGCAAACCGTACATAGTTCGGGTGTTAAACACTTGAGTGACTGGCTATAGGCCAAGTGGGAGATTGTTGGACAGTTATGACCCATAGCGTCACTATTTGTACAGATCATTGTGTTGTTGTACAAATTAACTATGTGACAAAGGAAATTGCACTCTTATCATTTGTGATTAGATCACCAAGATGTATATGATGAGAGGGTCCTTATGATTTGTTCCTTGATTGAGAATGATATGAGACAGTATCAATCAACGAAGGATAAATCATTAAATATCCCTAGTCAGAGTATTATCGAGATTGGACATCGATAAATACGTAAAAGACTAGTATCGTACTTGTGCGCGTTGTGAGGGCACAACGGCGTAGTTCTCATATACTTAAGTATTGGATACTTATGCAAGTGCGATAGGAGGTTGTGTTTCACCGATGGTACGGGAAACAGCTTCGCTCTGGATAGACCCCATCGGAATCCCATTGGTAGTCTGACTATGTGTCTATGGGAGTCCGACATCAGGGTAGGTGTATTTGGTCTTAACCTGAGACTTGCACCGCTAATGCTTACTACAATCAATATACTTTGGTTGAGGTCGTCTAGGGCTTTAACCGTTCTGTATACGCCGATACTAGGTATATTGAGAATCGTAGAGTATTGGGTGTCATGTCAAGACGGAAGTATCACTCCAGTCAAAGTGGAGATGATGTCACGTAGGATACGGTATTAGTACTCTTAAGTGCTGCGCGGCCATCGGGATATTATGACTAGGTCATGTATATCCGATTATAGAGACTAGTTACCAGACATCCGACATGTGCTTCGTACGGGGCAGACACAACTCCAGCCCCAGGCCTAGCACGTGACAGTTCGATACTGGATCGAAATACGTAATACTACGGTATACTACGCTTGATATAGATCACATATTCCTGTAAGAATATTTCCGGAGAATTGGGTAGGCTTGGCGCTTTGCTAGAAGCCAACCTTGTCATGTGAATCGGTAAAACGTAGTACTTGGTACGTACGTGTTCGGATAGTCCGACGACCCGATTTACTGCCAACATATCCGGGGATCTCTTGGGTCGCGTCCCAATGATACACCGATGAAGTATGACTCGCACTTTAATTAATCTGGGATTAATTCGATGAGAGAGAAAATTAATCTGGGATTAATTTCGGAGATATTTTATCTAGGATAAAATATCAATAAAAGAGAGATAACGATTAATTTGGAATTAATCGGCAAATTAATATATTTGATATATTAAACGAAATTTAATTTCGACGTGGAATTGAAATTGGATTTTAATACGGGCGAACGAATTAATTTGAATTAATTCGTTAGCGACGTGAATAGTGAATTCGCAGGCGTAATCATTTAATTACGACGCAACGGATAAATCGTTAATTTGGAATTAACGAACCCGAGCCCGAGTGTGATTGCGAGCGCATTCGTATTTCGAATTCGAGTGCGGCACGCAAGTCACATCAAGCGTCAAGTCTTCGTCACATCAAAGCGTCAAGTCATTCGTCACATCAAAGCGTCAATCAAACGTCACTTTGAGTGATGTGACATTTGATTGATTGATGTGAGTGATTGATTGATTGATGACACATGTCACTTTAATAAAGTGATGTAATGTGAATAGTGATAGTAAGATGTGTGTATTGATTGCTTTTTAATTGTTTGATTTTAAAAAATGTATTGAAATTTATTTAATATAAAATTTTAAGATACATTTAAAATTAAAATTGCAAAAAACCTAATACACATTTCATCTTCTCTCTCCAACTCTCTCTCTCTCTCACGCCCATGGCAGTGAACTGCCATGGGTTGGCCGAATTTTGCAAGCAATTTCAAGGGTTTTGTGGCAAAATCCAAGCGAGCTAGCACTCCCGAGAGACATATGAAGGTGTTAGGGACACTTACCCTTGAGCCGGGAATCGTTCGATGAAGATTCGGAGCTCAAATTCAAGACACAAAACTGAAACTGTGAGCAGTAGACTGCACACATGGGCGTGAGCTTTGGAGGCCAAATCTCGAAGTTTTGTTCGTCTTTCGTCTCAACCGATCATGTGAGTATTCCGCAACTCCTTTGAGATGTATTCAACACTTTATCATGCTTGTTTAATGATCTTAGGACCTAGATGATCACCAACAGTAATGAAACATGTGTGAATACTCAAAGAGCAGAATCATACTTACAATGATCGGATGCGAGAAGCTTTAAACACAAAAATTTTCTTTGTTGAATTCGGCCATACTTCTTTTGTGCTCTATGGATTTGTCTTCAAGCTCCAAGCTTTCAAAATGGATTCCATGCTCAAGGGTTTATTTCCCTATCATCTTTGTAAGACTCTTAATGTTTGTTAGCACCTTGAACATTTGCCACAAATCTTCATAAGCTTCTTCAAAATTGGCCCAAGGCCAAATGTAGAGAGGAGAGAAAATGGCCACCTTGGCCGAATATCATGAGAGAGATGGAAGTGTGTTTGGTTTTTATATATCTAATACACAAATCAAAAGCCAAATACCAAATATAATTTAAATGATAAATGTCTTTCGATCACACTTGAGTGTTTAACACTCTTCCATCAACTTCCATCACTATTCACATCAATGATGACAAGCATCACTTCACTCAAAGTGATGTGACTTCTATCACTTGATGATTAGTGATTTGATGCTTGATGTGACTTGTGGGCCCCACTCAATTTGTAATGCGAGCGGCCCCGCAAACACTCTTAGGCTCGGGTTCGCTAATTTTGAATTAACGAATTTTCCGTTGCGATGTAATTAAATCAAATTAAATTAAATAATTATGTCTAGCAAAATTACTATTCACATCGTTAGCGAATTAATTCTAAATTAATTCGTTTGCCAGAATTAAAATCTAATTTTAACTCCGCATCGAAATTCAATTTCGTTCAATATATCGAATATATTATTTTATCGATTAATTCCAAATTAATCATTCTCTCTTTTTAAATAGTATTTTATCTCAGATAAAATATCTCCGTAATTAATCCCAGATTAATTTTCTCTCTCATCTAATTAATCCAAAATTAATAATGTGCAAGTCATACGACATCGGTGAATCTTCGGGAAGCGACCCATGAGATCCCTGGATATGTTGGTAGAAAATCTGGTCATCGGACTATCCGAACACGTACGTACCTAGTACTACGTTTTTACCGATTTACAAGGCATGGTTGGCTTCTAGCAAAGCGCCAAGCATACCCAATTCTCCAGAAATATTGTTAAAGGAATATATGATCTATGTCAGGCGTAGTATACGTAGTATTGTGTATTACGATCCAGTATCTGATGTCAAGTGCTAGGCTTGGGGCTGGAATTGTGTCTGCCCCGTACAAAACACATGTCGGATCTCTGGTAACTAGTCTCTATAATCGGATAAACATGACCTAGTCATATTATCCCGATAGCTGTAGCATATAAGAGCACCAGTTTCGTATCCTACGTGATCATCATCTCCACTATAACTGAAGTGATACTTCCATCTTGACATCACACCCAATACACTACAATTATCAATATACCCAAAAGAGGCGTACACAGAACCTGTTAAAGCCATGGACGACCAAAACCAAAGTATATTGATTGTCGCAAGTATTAGCGGTGCCAGTCTCAGGTTAAGACCAAATACACCTACCCTGAAGCGAACTCCCATAGACACATAGACATATTACCAATGAGATTTCGCGGGGTCTATCCAGAGTGAAGCTGTTTTCCTTACCATTGGTAAAACACAACCTCTTATCGCACTTGCATAAGTATCCAATACTTAAATATATGAGAACTATGCCATTATGCTCCCACAATGCGTACAAGTGCAATGCTAGTCTATTCCGTATTATCGATGTCCAATCTTGATAATACTACGACTAGGGATATTTAATGATTAAACCTTCATGGATTGATACTGTCTCATATCATCTCAATCCGGAACTAATCATATGGACCTTTCATCATGTATATATCTTGGTAATCTAATTACAAATGATAAAAGAGCAATTTCCTTTGTCACATAGTTAATTTGTACAACAACACCATGATCTGTACAAATAGTGATGCTATGGGTCATAATTGTCCAACAATCTCCCACTTGGCCTATAGCCAATCACTCATGTGTCTTACACCTGACATATGTATGGGTGGCTCAACTTCTGCTGAGAAAAGGCTTCCGTCAGCGGATTTACAAGGTTATCATCTGATGCGATTTATTCGATCATCATATCGCCACGATATATGATCCGAACGAATCAGATGAATAATTGAAGTATATGTCTGGATCATTGATGAGACCATTAATTCTTCAGCCTGTGCTGTAGCCTAGCTCAGCTGCTAATAGAACTACTCTAATCTAATTAGATTTATTATCGATCCAAAAGGCTTCTATTGCTGCCTCAGCTGCAGAAATATTCCTCTTTTATTGTTTATTCAGTAACAGTATCTTGCTTGGAAGATTTCTAGCTCACTGTTCCGTTATTCAAACTATATAGTGCTGTTTAAAGACTTGTAATCGTCTTTGTCGGTTTGGAAACTTGCAGTAGTGAACCTTCAAGTTCTTCTTCTCCATACTATACAAGAAAGCATCCTTAGTTCATCCAAGATACTAGAGAATGTCCTTAACATCAATCCAATGACTATCACTTGGATTGTCCTGATTGTGACTCCATATGCTCAAAGCGTATGAGACACCAGGTCACGTACATTTATTTCAATGTACGAGTACTCAGAGAGTGTCAACAACTTTTAGATCTATCCTAGTTATTCCTAGAATGAAGGTTGTCTCTCCCAAGAATTCTATGGAGAATTTTTCTTGAAAGCCAAGCTTTCACCGATTGTTTTATGGGAATGTCATTTCCAAGAAATGATATGTCATCATTATATAGGACAATCATCGTCAATATGCTCCCACTAACCTCCTTATATACACAAGAATCATATTCGTTTTGAATTAAATCATACACCATTATGATTATATCAATAACGATATAGTTCCAAGAACGTAATGCTTGCTTCAATCCATAAATGGATCGAATTTAACTTGCAAACCTTGTTTGCTTGTTTTGGTACGACAAAACTTTTATAATGTTGTAAACATCCTCCAAAAGGTTTCCAAAAAGGAAATCGATCTTGACGTTCTGCTGCCATATTTCATAAATGAAACATGCAGCATTAGCAGGCATTATCCAAATGGATTGAACCATGGCAACGGATAAAAGGATTCATCGTAATCAACACTATATTGATGACGATACCTTTCTGTACAAGCCTAGCTATTTGCATTTATATGTTGCCATCCATGTATGTCTACCTTGAAGACCTTTATTGTACTAACAGACACAATGTCTTACGGTACAACAACCAGTGTCCAAACTTGGTTAGTCTACATGGAATCCATTTCGGACATTATGGCACTTTGCCATAATAGGTAGTCGATACCTTTTATCACTTCCTCATACATAGTCAGTTTTCTCAATAAGATTGACATATTTATGAGGTAAGATCAAAAACCCATACCTCCTAAGTTGTCTTCTGACTCTCTCCGATCTACGTTGTTCTTGTGTATTCGAACATTATGGTACAGTTTCATCCATGATGAACTGTTTATGTTTCATTAAAGAATCAGTGCCTGGAACAGTATTACTGTAATTTTCATCGAGTTTTACTTTCCTCCCACTTCCCACTGCATATAGGTGTTCCTCTTAGGAAAACTGCATGGAGAGCAACAATTAAATTGTTCTCTTGTGAGTTGTATAAGTACTATACTTTGGTTTCCTTAGGACAACCAATTACAGATAGGTACTTATCCAATTTGGGTTTTAATTTGGTATCATCCAAATGTATGCCTAGCATTCCCAAATATTCAGGAATGAGAAACCCAGTTTCTTTCCAGTTCATATCTAATATGAATTCTGTCTAACAGATTTTCATGGAACCTTATTCAAAATAAGTATTGCACTGTTTAATGCTTATCCCTTTGAAGGAAAATAGTAGCTCAGAGCGACTCATGATTAACCTTATCATGTCCAACAAAATTTGGTTTTTCTGTTCGGACACACCATCAGGATTGAGGTGTTCCGAGAATAGTACACTATCTAAGAATACTATACTCTTTCATTTAGTCAAGAAACTTATTTCTTAAGTATTTTCAGCCATGGTCTAACTATGACGATTTAATACTTTATCCGGTCTGTCTATCAACTTCGTGTCGAAACTCTTTGAATTACTCAAAAGTTTCCGATTTATGTTTCAAAAGAAACACATAACCATAACGCGATGCCACATCCGTAAAGGTTACGAAGTATCACTGTCCACCTCTAGCCTTGCTATATAAGGGCCCACTTACGTCATTATGAACGAGGGCTAACAGATCGGTGACATTTACACTTTTACCAAGTAAAAGGTATTTTAGGCACTTTGCCCAATAAACTAGATTCGTAGACATCATTTGAATAGAATCAAATCTGTCCTAGTATCCACTCTTCAAAAGTGTGGATATACGAGTCTTGTTTATATGTTCCAGACAACAATGCCACAAATAAGTCTCATCTGATCAAATCAGTTTGAGCTATTTGTTTGTCACTTTATATGTTTGAGATTCTATTATATTCAAAATATAAATAATGATTTTCACATCTAATGTGTCTCAATATCATCTTTATAAAATAAAACACTTTAGTGATCTAGAATATAAAGGTATACTCGCAACGAGTTATACTCGATATAGAGATAATGTTTCTAGTTAAACTAGGTACATTATAACAGTTTCCTCATTTAAGTACATACCTGAAGGGTAGTTCCTAAACTTAGGTTTCTACGGTTAAAACAGTGACTTTCGTCCCGTTTCCGATTCACAAATAATTCTCATCTGAAGTCAGTATCCTGCTTATCAACAGATGCTGTAAATCAGTACATATATTTGTACCACATTTGGTATCTAAAATCCAATTTTAATACTAGTAGTGAACATGTTAATGACAAACATACTTGAAGCCGGAGCCTTGCCCCTCGTTATTTCCTTCATGTCTGCCTTGTCCATACGGCAGTCACGCTTCCAGTGACCCCGTTTGCCACAGTTTTAGGCAGACATCTTGGGATATGTCATTTTTCCTCCTAGAAGACTGTGATGATTTTGCCTTTGCCCTTATCCACATACCCCGAAGCCTTCGGCCAAGCCTTGGCATTCTAGGGTGTCGAAGTAAGATACGCCTTGCGCTTCTTGCTCTTTTGCAAACTCTAGCGTTGTCTCCTTGAGCATAGCCATTAACTCTCCAAGAGTTTTCTATTACAATTAATGCTTCTAAGATCTAAGTATAAACCTACGAAGATCCTTCAATTTCAACATCATGGCTTAAAGATCTAATCCTTAGTTATGACGATGAAATTAAGGAGTCATTATGGCAAGGATAACGGATTAAGCACTAAAGTTATCATCACATGAGTCTTCCAAAGATCATGCTCTACTATTTGCTTAACTCCGGGCTTAGGTCTGAGATGTCATTTTATCAAATAAAATAACTTCTCAGTTCCAGGACTATCCTGAGGTTTTATTCCCAATCTGAAAATTAAACCATTTAAATACATTTTCATCCAAGATTATGTTTTAAATGCTCAATCTTTCAATTTACCTTGATTCTAATAGTCCGACTATTTAATCAACGATTTCAGGTACTATTTAATATAATGATTACTATAATCTAACTACATAAACAACTATAATTAAATTAGTTAAATTTAATTATATTGATTACTATAATCCAATTATAAAATCAACTATAAATTGAAATAGTTTGAATGCAGTCCAACTATTTAATTAAAACAACGTTTGTTTATTTTGACGAATAATGAAATGAGCGCGTATGGCAAGTATCTAAACGAAATTTACAAATTTAATACTTGTCTCCCACTATTTTTCTGCGAGCCTCTAACCCTCTGTCGAGTACTCGGGAAACCCAGTTTCCTAGTAGGCTAGGATCTCATTAAATATCATACAATCTTGACTTTGGCCAACAAATTGTATGATAATTAATTAGGTAGATCTCTAAGATCAATTGGATCCCATCCAATTCCTAGATCTAGTTGGTGGACGTCCAAGTCCGAAATATATATCTTATATATGCCAATATATCCAATATATTCCCTAACCTTTTTCCTCTAAATCAATTAAGCCTTGGCTTTGGCACAACAAACTTAATGATCCCAGTCAAGCGAAATCCATTGACCTTGGAAAGCTTCGTAATCGATGTCGATGGACAAGAAGTGGTCTTGACTTTGGCCAACAAATCACAACTTGGACAAGACAAGCGATATGGAACAAAGCCTTCATGATTCAAACACATCCGCGACAGACAAAGGTCTTGACTTTGGCCAACAAACCAGTGCCAATCTTGGATCTCGAGTAAGATCACTCAATGGAAGGAAAAAGGCTTAATATGTTTTGAGGGTTTTTCGTGTAATTGTCTACCAATTAATTATCTTTGATTAGGTCTCATCATCATACACCCTTAAACATCCATTCTAAAAACATAATAAGGCGTGTAAATAAATTTAATAATGATATACGGATGGATACTTAAAACAATTTGTTCCTAGAACAAATCTATCTCTTTCATCTCTCCCGCGAGCACAACTTCTACCAATTACATAACACTTCTAAAGAAACCTCATTTACATTAAGGGGAATAGGTGAGAAGAGAAATACAAAGATTTAAGAGAGAATAGACTGGACACGCAGGTCCAATTAATAAATTCTAAATTTATTACAATAATTTCCAAAATTACCCTCACCTATCTAATATCCATCTGATATACATTATTCATACATCACATCCATGTATTCACACAAAGCATGTTATCAATCAATCTAATCTAATTAATTTATCTGAAATTAATGACCATCCAATGTTCAAACAACGATTTGATTTGCACGAGTCTAACTCGTTTTAAGAATAAGTACTCAAAGTACAAATTCTTGAATTATATCAAACTATAACATTAAATCTAATTTAATTCGTATTCAATACTAATTCACTATTTAATTCCAAATTAAATAACTACACTTTATTAATGAGTCTTTGCGACTTAGATTCTAAATCTAGTCTTAACGGGTCTCAAAGCCTGATTAACATCCAATGTCGTTTAATTAAAGTCCAATGGGCTTTCTATTAATTTCTTAAGGCATAGGCTTCGGCAACCAAAGCCCAAGTAAGGAATCACCCTTATTTGCCAAGAAACCAATTTAGGCCCATTAGGCCCAATTAAACTTTAAAGGTTCATTAGTTATATTTAGACTTTATGGATACGGTTTTGGGCCCAATAGGATCCAACCAATTAACCTAAACCAAACTTGGCCCAACTAAGCCCATTAAGCCCAAATTCAACTTTACAAGCCCAATTCCAAACTTGGCCCAATTAATTAAATTCCAAAATTTCAAATTTCAAATTTCATAATTTAATTAACATAAGTGTATAGCCATAATTAATTAACCAAATTAACATTTCCAAAACACCAATTTACTCAATTAATTATGCTTATCATCATCAACACATGTCCTACACATTTGAATCAAAAATCAATCATTTTCCATGCTTCTACACTCACAATAATTAGGGTTTTCTTTGTCTGATTCTGAATTCAATCTAATTAAATCTTAAATCAATATTTCCCAAATGATTTCAACTCATCCAATGATCAAAATCAAAAATCACCATGACTTAGGGCAACTCTAAACTTTCGGCCAAGCCAAGCTTTTGGGGAAAATTTGATCCAACTCAATTTTCGTCAAATTAATCATGCATAACACTATGTTATCATCATTCAAGCACACTCAAACAATCAATTTCATCCAAACATGCTCAAATCAATTTTACCCAATTTTACCCTAAATTAATTTCATGCTCAAAATGGCTCTGATACCATTGTTGGGTTTCTACTATAGTCTCAAGATCAATTCAAGCAATGAAACGTGTGTGAATACTCAAAGAAGAATGACAGAATCATACTTACAATGATCGGATGTGAGAAGCTTTGAACACAATAATTTTCTTTGTTGAATTCGACCATGCCTCTTTTGTGCTACATGGATTTGTCTTCAAGCTCCAAGCTTTCAAAATGGATTCCATGCTCAAGGGTTTGTTTCCCTATCACCTTTGTAAGAATCTTAATGTGTGCTAGCACCTTGAAGATTTACCACAAATCTTCATAAGCTTCTTCAAAAGTGGCCCAAGGCCGAATGTAGAGAGGAGAGAAAATGGCCACCTTGGCCGAGTGTCATGAGAGAGATGGATGTGTGTTTGGTTTTTGTATATATATACACAAATCAAAAGTCAAATACCAAATATAATTTAAATGATAAATGTCTTTCAATCACACTTGAGTGTTTAACACTCTTCCATCAACTTCCATCATTATTCACATCAATGATGACAAGCGTCACTTCACTCAAAGTGATGTGACTTCTATCACTTGATTGACTAGTGATTTGACGCTTGATGTGACTTGTGGGACCCATTCGATTCGAAATGGGACCCATTCGATTCGAAATGCGAGAAGCCTCTCAAACACTCCAAGGCTCGGGTTCGTTAATTTCGAATTAACGAATTTTCCGTTGCGACGTAATTAAATCAAATTTAATTGAATAAGTATGCCTAGCAAAATTACTATTCATGTCGCTAACGAATTAATTCTAAATTAATTTGTTTACACGAATTAAAATCTAATTTTAATTCTGCGTCGAAATCCAATTTCGTTCAATCTATCAAATATATTATTTTATCGATTAATTCCAAATTAATCATTCTCTCTCTTTAAATAGTATTTTATCCCAGATAAAATATCTCCGTAATTAATCCCAGATTAATTTTCTCTCTCATCTAATTAATCCATGATTAATAATGTGTGAGTCATACGTCATCGGTGAATCTTCGGGAAGCGACCAATGAGATCCTATGATATGTTGGCAGTAAATCCGGTAGTCGGACTATCCGAACACGTACGTACCTAGTACTACATTTTTACCATTTTACAAGGCATGGTTGGCTTCTAGCAAAGCGCCAAGCCTACCCAATTCTCTAGAAATATTCTTAAGGGAATATACGATCTATGCCATGCGTAGAATACATAGTATTGTGTATTACGATCCAGTATATGATGTCACATGCTAGGCCTGGGGCTGGAATTGTGTTTGTCCCGTACGAAACACATGTCGGATCTCTGGTAACTAGTCTCTATAATCGGATAAACATGACCTAGTCATGTTATCCCGATAGCTGCAGCAAATAAGAGCACCAGTTTCGTATCTTACGTGATCATCATCTCCACTATGACTGAAGTGATAGTTCCATCTTGACATCACACCCAATGCACTACGATTCTCAATATACCCAGAATAGGCGTACACAGAACCTGTTAAAGCCCTGGATAACCAAAACCAAAGTATATTGATTGTCACAAGTATTAGCGGTGCCAGTCTCAGGTTAAGACCAAATACACCTACCCTGAAGCGGACTCCCATAGACACATAGACATATTACCAATGGGATTCTGCGGGGTCTATCCAGAGTGAAGCTGTTTTCCGTACCATTGGTAAAATACAACTTCTTATAGCACTTGCATAAGTATCTAATACTTAAATATATCAGAACTATGTCATTATGCTCCCACAACCCGCACAAGTGTAATACTAGTCTATTCCTCATTATCGATGTCCAATCTCGATAATACTACGACTAAGGATATTTAATGATTAAACTTTTGTGGATTGATATTGTCTCATATCATCTCAATCTGGAACTAATCATATGGACCTTTCATCATTTATATATCTTAGTAATCTAATTACAAATGATAAAAGAGCAATTTCCTTTGTCACATAGTTAATTTGTACAACAACACCATGATCTGTACAAATAGTGATGGTATGGGTCATAATTGTCCAACACTTTATTCCTAGAATAAATGCTGCTTCTCCCAGATCTTTCATGGAGAATTTTAATGAAAGCTAAGCTTTCATCGACGTTAACATGAGAATTTCATTGCCAATAAGCAATACATCATCAACGTAATGGACAATGAATGTCAGTGCGCTCCCACTAAACTTCTTATATACACAAGGATCATCCTCGCTTTGAATGAAATCATATTCTTTTATGATCTCATCAAAACATTGGTTCCAAGAATGTGATGCTTGCTTCAATCCATAAATGGATCGATTTAACTTGCAAACCTTGTTTGCAAGTCTTGGTACGATAAAATCGTCAAGCTATTGCATATAAAACATCCTCCAAAAGGTTTCCGTTAAGGAAAGCGGTTTTGACGTCCATCTGCCATATCTCGTAATCGAAATATACAGCAATAGCAAGTATTATCTGAATGGATTTAATCATGGCAACGGGTGAAAAAGTTTCGTCGTAATCAACACTATATCGTTGACGATACCTCTTCGCTACAAGCCTAGCTTTGTATGTTTGTACGTTGCCATCCATGTCAGTTTTCTTCTTGAAGACCCATTTGCAATCAATAGGCTTTACGCCTTCTGGTGCATCAACCAGTGTCCAAACTTGGTTGCTATACATGGAATCTATTTCAGACTTCATGGCTTCTTGCCATAAAGTGAAATCGATATCTTGTATCAGTTCCTCATACGTGGCCGGTTCATTATCCTCAATAAGATTAATATCCACATGAGGTGAGATCAGAAACCCATACCTTTCAGGTTGTTTTCTGACTCTCTCTGACTTACATGGTTCTCGTGTATTCAAAGATTGTGGTACAGTCTCATCCCTGATGGACTGTTCATATTCTGTTAAGGATTCTGTGCCAGGAATAGTCTCACTCTGATTTTCATCTAGTTCTACTTTCCTCCCACTGACCACTGCATTTAGGAATTCCTTCTCAAGGAAAACCGCATGTAGAGCAACAAATACTTTGTTCTCTTGTGGGTGATAGAAATAATATCCTTTGGTTTCCCTAGGATATCCTACGAATAGGCATTTATCTTATTTGGGTTCAACTTTGGTACCTTCCAAACGTTTGAAGTATGCCCAGCAACCCCAAATCTTCAGGAATGAGAAACCTGATTTCTTTCCTGTCCATATCTCATACAGAGTCCATTGAACAGACTTTGACGAAACCTTATTCAAAATAAGTATTGCACTATTCAATGCATATCCCCATAAGGAAATATGTAGCTCTGTATGACTCATCATAGACCTTACCATCTCTAACAAAGTTCGATTTCTCCGTTCGGACACACCGTTTAATTGCGGTGTTCCTGGAGGAGTCCACTGTGAAAGAATACCATATTCTTTCAAGTAATCAAGAAACTCATTGCTTAAGTATTCACCACCACGGTCCGACCGTAGTGTCTTAATACTTTTGTCGGTCTATTTTTCAACTTTGTGTCGAAACTCTTTGAATTTCTCAAAGGTTTCCGACTTGTGTCTCATAAGATACACATAACTATAACGCGATGCATCATTCGTAAAGGTTACGAAGTATTCATATCCACCTCTAGCCTGGCTAGACATGGGCCCACATACGTCACTATGAACGAGGGCTAACAGTTCGGTGGCACGTGCACCCTTTCTGCTAAAAGGTGTTTTAGGTATTTTGCCTAATAAACAAGATTCGCAGATGTCATATGAATTTGGATCAAATCCGTCCAAGTACCCACACTTTGAAAGTGTGGATATACGTGTCTTGTTTATGTGTCCTAGACAACAATGCCATATATAAGTTTCATCATTGTTACTTACTTTAAGCCTTTTGTTTCTTACATTATATGCTTGAGATTGATTAATATTCAAAATATAAAGATCATTATTTGCATCAGCTGTGTAAATTTCCATATCATTTTTATGCATAAAACACTCAGTGTTTCTAAATACAAAAGTATACCCGCATTGGGCTAATATAGATACAGAAATAATATTCCTAGTCAACACATTAGAGCACCAGTTCTGTATCCCTGTGTGATCATCATCTCCATATAACTGAAGTGATATTTTCATCTTGACATCACATCCAATACATTATGATTCTCAATAAACCCAGAAGAGGCGTACACAGAACCTGTTAAAGTCCCGGACGACCAAAACTAAAGCGTATTGATTGTCGAAAGTACTAGCGATGTAAGTCTCAAGTTAAGACCAAATACACCTACCCTAATACGGATCCCCATATACACATAGCCAAACTACCAATGGGATTTCGCGGTTTCTATCCAGAGCGAAGCTGTTTCCATACCATCGGTAAACACAACCTCCTATCACACTTGCATAAGTATCCAATACTTAAATATATGAGAACTATGTTGTTACGCTTCCATAACACGCACAAGTGCAATACTATTCTATTCCGCATTATCGATGTCCAATCTCGATAATACTATGACTAGGGATGTTTAATGATTACACCATTATGGATTGATACTGTCTCATATCTTATCAATCCGAAACTAATTATAAGGACTTTCATCATTTATATATCCAAGTAAATAAAGTACAAAATGATAAAATGTAATTTCCATTGTCACATAGTTAATTTGAACAAAAACCACAATGTCTTTTACAAATAGTGACGTTATGGGTCATAGTTGTCCAACAGTGGGACCAAAGCGTTAATAAAACTTTCCAAACTAAAGTTAATTTAACCAAAGGTATTACTAGAGTTAGATAATGATTTGGTTTCTTCCTTCACTCACTACATTTTTATAACCAAAAGGAAAAGCTGTGAAGACATCTAGATAATCATTTACTCAAACCTTATCTTAAAGCATATTTAAAGTGTTGGACTAATTTGGAGGATTTATTGTTTATTCCTGTCACCAAGGCGATAAGAGCCTAAGAGGTAAGGGTATTTAAGAGAGTTCGCTCCACCCTCCATTTGGGGAATTTTCAATGGGGGAATCCATTTGCCAGTTATTCACTTAAACTTGCTAAAATCCTCAATAATAATTTAAGTCTAAACTTTGCCTCCCATTGTAAAATATAGACCCAAAGAGCTTAAACCGTATTGGCAGGACTAGCCTTTACCAGACTGACCAATATAAATTTGTCCATAAATCGCACTATTGACAATGGTTTGACTTTTCTAAGTCATAAGACGCAACAATCCTTAGGCATACTCTTATAACTTAGTGGCAAAGATTGGTTGTCCACAATGGCTAGCATAAGCTATGGCATGTTTGATTGCCCAACCCAATGATCAAGGAATTGTGATTTATATCATAAATTGGTTGGGAACCTGCCTAATTATTATATTTTATAATGACCGACCCTAGTCAGAGTTATGAAATGATGATAATGGGATCCTTGCCCACAAGGGATTGATGCGATTTGCTTAAAATTTTAAAACAATTGAGTGTGAGCAACTTCATAATATTAAAAGCCTATGTTATTATGAAACAATAATGAAAACATATTCCTAATTTTAACATTATCTATTAACAGGTGGGTAAATATTTCACAAATATTCAAATGGCAAACAGAGTATCGTCGTTCCATCCTTGATGAGCATAAGCTCAAAGGGGACAACTACAATGACTAGTTTAGAAACCTTAAAATTATCTTACGATAAGAAAAGATTTTCTATGTTCTTGAAAGACCATTTCCCCCTGAACCCTCAGAAGATGCTGACCAAAATACATTCGATGCTTGGAAGAAACATGTCGATGATGATAAGCAAGCAGTTTGCATAATGTTTGGCTCTCTATCGGACGAACTTCAGAAAGTTCACGAAGATATGGATGCTCAAACCATCATCTTTCATTTGAAGGAGTTGTATGTAACTTCCGTTCATATCGTGAGATTCCAAGTGTCTTGTGCCTTATTCTAAACAAGGTATAAGGAAGGATCTGTTAGTGGACATGTGCTTAAGATGATTGGCCACATTGAAATATTGGCCAACCTCAGGTTCGTCATGGATCATGAGATATGTGAGGATCTAATTCTTCAGTCCTTACCAAAATAATTCTCTAACTTTATTATGCAGTTTCATCTGTCTGATAAAGAAAGTACTTTAGCATAATTGCACAATCTGATAAAGCAAACAGAGAATGACTTGAATATGGAGCTTAAAACCTCCATCATGTTTACGAGTACGGACCTGAAGCCACAATGCCCAAAGAAAAATAAGGCCAAGGCCAAGGCTTCAGATCACCTAAAGCCCAATGGTAAGGTGGAGAAGAAAAATGGAAGGGGAAATATTTCTTTTGTGGAAAGAATGGTCATTGGAAGAAAGACTGCAGATCCTTGAAAGCTAATGAAGCTAGGGAAGCCCAATAGGCCAAGAAGCCCAATGCTTCATGTATGTTGTATATGATTGAACTATATTTTCAAAACTCTGAACCTTTTACTTGGGTGTTTGACACCGATTGTAGGACTCACTTGTGTAACAATGTACAGGGCCTGAGAAACAGTAAGAGACTCCGTCATGGGGAGGTTGACTTACGCATGGGTAATGGAGCAAAAATGGTTGCATTGTGCGTGGGGACTTATTCATTAGTTTTGCCGAATGGTTTAGTTTTAGACTTAGAAGATAGTGTTTATGTACCTTATCTAGTAAAGAACATCATTTCGATTTCTTCTTTATAAAATAAAGGCTTTTCATGCCTAATAAGTTGTAATGAATGTTCTATTTATTTCAATGAAATAAAATATGGAGATGGTATTTTGAATAATGGTGTCTATATCTTACAAACTAACAAGAATGTTCAACCTCTAATATATACAACGTTAACTCGAATAATCTCAATGAATCACTTCTATGGCACAGTCACTTAGGTCATATCAATGAAATATGATTAACTAAGCTACATAAGGTTGGGTATTTCAGACCCTTTAAATATGAACCTTATGGAACTTGTGAGTCTTGTTTACTTGGTAAAATGACCAAATTACCCTTCAAAGGTAAAGGACAGCGTGCAGCGGAGACATTAAAACTCATACACTCCGATGTATGCGGACCAATATCAGTCACCGCTAGAGGTGGATTCTCCTACTTCATTACCTTTATCGATGATCACTCGTGATATTGGTATGTGTACCTTATGCGGTACAAATCTGAAGCCTTTGAGAAATTCAAATACTTCAAAACTGAAGTAGAAAACCAGCTTTATAAAAGTATTAAGTCACTAAGGTCTGACCGGGGTGGTGAATACTTTAGCTACGAATTTCAAGATTACTTGAGAGAAAATGACATTATTTCTCAGTGGACTCCTCCGGGAACCCCACAGCATAATAGGGTCTCCGAAAGGAGAAATCAGACATTATTAGATATGATCCGATCAATAATGTCAGGCACGGATCTACCTCTTTCATTTCGAGTCTTGCTTTAGAAACTGCAACACTACTACTAAATGATTCAAACACCATAGAGTTATGGTCTGGGAAATGTCCTAGTCTTAGTTATCTAAGAGTTCGTGGATGTGATACATATGTCAAGCTTGCACAAACTAACAAAATGGATGATAGGGCAGTTAAATGTGAGTTTGTAGGATATGCCTTGAACTCAAGAGCATAAGCGTTCTACGTCTCAAATGAACAAAGAACATTTGTCTCAAGAAATGCTAAATTTCTAGAGAATGAATTCCTTCTCAAGAAATATAGTGGGAGTAGACTTGATCTCGATGAGGTACGAGAAGAACT
Organism: Zanthoxylum bungeanum; assembly: GCA_019454045.1. NCBI lineage: Eukaryota > Viridiplantae > Streptophyta > Magnoliopsida > Sapindales > Rutaceae > Zanthoxylum > Zanthoxylum bungeanum. The sequence goes on along the minus strand of SKCR01037500.1, from coordinate 204,287 downwards.
AACTAACATAGAACTAAAACACATGCCGCTCAAAAAAGCAGCAATGGAACAACCACAAGGTTATGAACTCAGAAGGTCTGGTAGGGAAAGACATGAGCCTGAAACATATGGTTTCCATATTGATGAGGAATATGATCAGGTCATTGATAATGAAGATCCCACCAGTTATGACGAAACAATGCACGACATTGATTCAGTCAAGTGGCTTGAAGCCATGAAATCCGAAATAGACTCTATGTATCAGAATCAAGTCTGGGACTGTTGGTTTTATTCTAGGTCCCAAGATCATCAAACAAGCATGAAGATGTGTGAGATACATATCAAAGAAGTTGCGGAATACTTACATTGATCGGTTGAGACGAAACAACGAACAAAACTTCAAGTTTTGTTCTTTCAAAGTGGCGCCCAAACACTGCAGTCCACTGCTCAAAAATTTCAGTTTTGAGTCTTCAAGAATCCAAGATTTCGAGCTCCAATCTTCGTCAAACGATTCCCGGCTCGTGGGTGGGTTTCCCTAACACCTTCGTATAACTCTCGGTGTGCTAGCACTTGGCAATTTTGGCACAAAACGTGCCCAAAAACCATCATCATTCACGCCCAAAACAGTGCAGTCCACTGCCTTTGGGCGTGAGCAAGGTTGAAAGAAAGAGAAGAGATTTTGTGATTTAGGTTAGGGGAAAAGGTGTCCAACACTTTACTTATATATTTTCCAAATAATAACAAAGCATTTACCATTTATTTTATGCCTTTTAAAAAACAATAAAACAAATGTAAATGTTTATTTAACTCTTTTACCCTTGGTAAAAGGTGAAAAGGAAAAGCATTTCACTTTTCCAAAAAGTCAAAATATTTTCCCCCCAAAATTTTCCCTCCAAATCTCAAAGGTCAAAGTCAAAGAGTCAAAGTTACTTTTCCAAAAGGTGTTTTGACTTTTATGACTTGCGATGCGATTTGCGATGCGACTTGCGGCACGTAATTCAAAATCGACGTAACTTCGTAAACACATTCTGAGCTCGGTTTCGATAATTCTAAATTAACGATTTTCTCGATGCCTCGTTAATAAATCCAATTTATTAATCACGTCGCTTGAGAATTAATTCTAAATTAATTCAAGTGCCCGAATTAAAATCTAATTTTAATTCCTAATCGAAATCCAATTTCGTTTAATATATTGAATATATAATTTACCGATTAATTCCAAATTAATCGTTCTCTCTCTTTAAATTGATATTTTATCCTAGATAAAATATCTCCGCAATTAATTCCAGATTAATTTTCTCTCTCTTCAAATTAATCCCAGATTAATATATAATGTGAGTCATACGTCATCGGTGTATCATTGGGAAGCGACCCATGAGATCTCCGGATATGTTGGCAGTAAATTCGGTCGTCGGATTATCCGAACACGTAAGTACCAAGTATTACGTTTTACCGATTTACAAGACAATGTTGGCCTCTAGCAAAGCGCCATGCCTACCCAATTCTCCGAAAATATCCTTACAGGAATATGTGATCTATATCAGGCGTAGTATACGTAGTATTGTGTATTTCGATCCAGTATTGGATGATCACGTGCTAGGCTGAGGCTGGATATGTGTCTGCCCCGTACGAAGCACATGTCGGATGTCTGGTAACTAGTCTGTATAATCGGATATACATGACCTAGTCACAATATCCCGATAGCCGCGCATCATATGAGAGCACTAATACCGTATCCTACGTGACCATCATCTCCATATGACTGGAGTGACACTTCCGTCTTGACATCACACCCAATACACTACGATTCTCAACATACCCAGCATCGGCATACACAGAACCTGTTAAAGCCCTGGACGACCTCAACTAAAGTATATTGATTGTCGCAAGTATTAGCGGTGCAAGTCTCGGGTTAAGACCAAATACACCTACCCTGATTGCAGACTCCCACAGACACAAAGCCATACTACCAATGGGTTTCTGCGGTGGTCTAATCCAGAGCGAAGCTGTTTCCCGTACCATCGGTGAAACACAACCTCCTATTACACTTGCCTGAGTATCATATACCCAGATATACGAGAACTATGCCATTATGTCTCACATAACACGCACAAGTGTAATACTAGTCTTTTACGCATCTATCGATGTCCAATCTCGACAATGCTCTGACTAGGGATGTTTAATGATTTATCCTTCGTTGATTGATACTGTCTCATATCATTCTCAATCTAGGAACAAATTATAAGGACCTCCTATCATTTATATATCTAAGGTGATCTAATCACAAATGATAAGAGTGCAATCTCCTTTGTCACATAGTTAATTTGTACAACAACACTATGATCTGTACAAATAGTGACGCTATGGGTCATAACTGTCCAACAATCTCCCACTTGGCCTTTAGCCAGTCACTCGAGTGTCTAACACCCGAACTATGTACGGTTGGCTCAAACTGTTGAGAACTGCTTTCGTCAGCGGATTTATATGATTATCATCTGACACGATTTATTCGATTATCACATCACCATGATGTATGATCCGAACGAATCAGATGAATAGTCGAAGTATGTATCTGGATCGTTGATGAGACCATTAATTCTTTAGCCTGTGCTGACGCCCAGCTCAGCCGCTAACAGAACTATATCTAATCCAATTAGATTTATTTATTGACCCAGATGGCTCCTATTGCTGCCTCAGATGCAGAAATAATCCGCATTTGTTATTTATTCGGTAACAGTATCTTGCTTGGAAGATTTCCAGCTCACTGTACCGTTATTCAAACTGTATAGTACCGTTTGCAACTTTTAGTCGTCTTTATCGGTTCGGAAACTTGCAGTAGTGATCCCAGTCACTTCAAGTTCTCCTTCTCCACAGATTAAGACAGCATCCTTAGATCTCTAAGATTCTAATGGATGTTCTTAACATCAATCAAGTGACTATTACTTGGATTGGCCTGATTGTGAATCCATATGCTCAAAGAGTATGAGACACCAGGTCGCTTGCATTTTAATATACAATTTCCCAGAGAGTCTTAACAACTTAAATCTATCCTAGTAGATCTTTATTCCCAGAATAAAGGTTGTTTCTCCCGAGAATTCTACGGAGAATTTTCTCTTGAAAGCCAAGCTTTCACCGATTATTTTATGGGAATATCATTTCCAAGAAATGAATATATATTACATTATCATTATTTTAAGGACAGCCACTGTCTGTGCACTCCCACTAACCCTCTCATATACACAAGAATCATTCTGTTTTGAATCAAATCATTGACTATCATGATTACATCAAAACAATAGTTCCAAGAACTTTATGCTTGCTTCAACCCAAACATGGATCGAACAACACGCAAACCTAGTTTGCTGGTTTAGATACGATAAAATCATCAGGATGTTATAAACATCATCCAAAAGGTTTCCTTTTAAGGAAAGCGATTTTGATCTTTAACTGACACATTTCATGAATGAAACGTGCAGCTACAGCAAGCATTATCCAAATGGATTTACTGTGGCAACATGTAAAAGGTTGAACCGTAATCAACACAATGTTGATAACGATACCTTTCCGCTACAAGCCTAGCTTTGTACGTTGGTATATTTCCTTCCATGTATTCTTCCTTGAAGACTTATACAGTACCCATAGGCACAATGCCTTATGGTACATCAACTTGTGTCCAAACATAGTTGTTATTCATGGAATCCATCTTGGACTCATGGCACTTTGCCATAATAGGAGTCGATACCTTGTATCACTTCCTCATACGTAGTTGGGTCTTCCTCAATAAGATTGACATCTTTATGAGGTGACATCAGAAACCCATACCCCAGGTTGTTTTCTGATTCTCTCCGATGTACGCGGTTCTTGTGTATTTGAGGATTACTGGTATAGTTTCATCATTGATGAACTATTTGTGTTCCATGAAGGACTTCTTGCCTTGAAAAGTATCACTCCGATTTTCATCGAGTTTTACTGTCCTCCCACTTACCACTGCATATCGGTATTCCTCTAAGGAAGACTGCATGGTGAGCAACAATTACAATTGTTCTCTAGTGAGTTGTATAAGTACTATACTTATGGTTTTCCCTAGGATAACTTACATTTGGCACTTATTCGATTTAGGTTTTAGTTTGGCATCATCCAAACATATGCCCAACATACCAAAATCTTTAGGAGTGAGAAACCATGTTTCTATCCCTGATCATATCTAATATGAATTCTGTCTAACAGATTAATATGGAACCTTATTCCAAATAAGTTTTGCACTGTTAATGCATATCCGTTGAAGGAAATGGTAGCTCAGAGCGACTCATGATAAACCTTATCATGTCCAACAAAATTCGGTTTCTCCGTACGGACACACCGTCAAACTGACGTGTCTCGGGAGGAGTCCTCATTTGAAAGAATACTATACTCTTTCAAGTATATGTGAAACTTATTGCTTAAGTATTTTCCATTTCGGTCTTACAGTGACGGTTTAATACTTTAGCTGATCTGTTTGTCTACTTCGTGTCGAAACTTTAAAAGTTTCCGATTTGTGTTCTTCAAAAGTAACACATAACCATAACGTGATGCCACACCGTTAAGGTCACAAAATATTCATATCCACATCTAGCCTAGCTAGATATGGGCCCACTAACTTCACTATGAATAGGGCTTATAGATCGATGGCATTTATCACTATTACCAAGTAAATAGTATTTTAGGTACTTTACCTAAAGAACTAGATTCGTAGACTTTATTTGAATAATCAAATAAGTCCTAGTACCCACTCTTCAAAAGTGTGGATATACGTGTCTTGTTTATTGTGTCCTAGACAACAATGCCACATTTAAGTTTCATCTGATCAGATCAGTATGAGCTATTAGTTTGTCATATTATATGTTCGAGATTTTATTTATATTCAAAATATAAATACTGTTATTCACATCTAATGTGTTTATCTAAATGTCATCTTTATATAATGAAACACTTTAGTGTTCTAGAATATAAAGGTTTATCCATAATGGAATAAACACTGATATAGAGATAATGTTTCTAGTCTAACTAGTTACATTATAACAGTTTCCTAATTTAAGTACATACCCGAAGGTAGTCCCTAAATTTAGGTATCTATGGTCGAAACAGTGACTCTCGTCCCGTTTCCGATTCGCAGATTAACCTCAGCTTGAAGTCAGTATCCTGCTCACAGCAGATTCTGAACATCAATACATATATTTTTATGTACCACACTAAGTATTTAAAATCCAATTTCAATACTAATAGTGAACATAATAATGACGAATATATTTAAAGTCAGAGCCTTGTTCTTTCTTTAATTCCTTCATGTCTGCCATATCCAAACGGCAGTCATTTTGGGATATGTTCTTTATCTTCCCAGAAGATCATAATGATTTTGCCTTTACCCTTTTTCAATATTTCAGAAGTCTTTGGCCAAGCCTTGGATTTCTAGAATATTGACGTAAAGTGCGCCTTGTGCTACTTTTCTAATTGCAAAGTTTGACTTTTATCTCCTTGAGATTAGTCATTAATTCTCCAAGAATTATTAATTGCAAATATAATACTTCTTAAATCTAAACATAGATTTATTACAAGTATATTGAATTAAGCACTAAAGTCATCATCACATAAATCTTCCAAAGATTATGCTCTACTATTTGCTTAATTCTGGGCTAAGGCATAATAGGTTATTTTATCAAATAAAGTAACTTATTATTTATTTCCAGGACCATCCTGAAATTTCATTCCCAATTTGAAAATTTAAACCATTTAAATATTGTAATCCAAGATTATATTTAAACGTCCAATCTTTCAAAGTTTCTTGATTTTAATAGTCCAACTATTTAATCAATTATTTCAGGTACTATTTATCATAATGATTACAATAATACAATTATTTAATCAACTATAATATTAATTCAATTATATTGATTACTATAATCCAATTATAAAATCAACTATTTATTGAATTTATTTGAATATAGTCTAACTATTAAAACAACATTAAATATTAGTCCAACTAATACTTTTAATTATTTGACGAGTGATATTTGTTTGAGCGCGTATGGCAAGTATTTGAACGAATATTGCAAATTCAATTTTTGCCTCCCATTATTTTTCGGCAGCCTCTAACCCTCTGTCGAGTACTCGGGAAACCGCGTTTCCTAGTGGGCTAGGATCCCGTTAAATAACACACAATCTTGACTTTGGCCAACAAATTGTATGATATTTAACTAGGTAGATCTCTAAGATCAATTGGATCCAATCCAATTCCTAGATCCAGTAGGCGGATATCCAAATCCTTAACATATATCTTATATATGCCAATACATCCAATGTATTGCCAAACCTTTTTCCTCTGAATCAACTAAGCCTTGGCTTTGGCACAACAAGCTTAATGATCCCAGTCAAGAGCGACCCATTGACCATGGAAAGCTTCGTAATCAATGTCGATGGACAAGAAGTGGCCTTGACTTTTGCCAACAAACCACAACTTGGACAAGACACCAATATAGAACAAAACTCTCGTGATTCAAACACATCTTCGACGAACAAAAGGCTTGACTTTGACCAACAACCCAATGCCAATCTCGGATCTTGAGTAAGAATCACTCAATGGAAGGAAAAACGCATGATATTTGATGAGGGACCAATTATTATCTTTGTTAAGGTCTCATCTGTTGGGGTTGGTGCTCAGAGCGCCAATCCGGACCGTATTTATGTCTGATTCATGAATACGAACATCCCTTTATTCCATAATATTACTTAATTGTGGTTGCACCTTTTGTTCTTATATATGTATTCGATCTAATTACTATTAGATTGAAACTAAATGTGATTTAGTGATATGTGTATATTAGACAAAGGCCCGATAATATATAATGCAGTACACAGTTACAAAGTTAGTTTGTAATTGACATTGGGAAGTGTCACTGCTAAATGTATATTATCAAATAAAGTTCCTGGTCAAGATTCACTAACACGGGTCGGTTAGTCAAATCTGTTTAGACCAGTACATGTCGTATATCGGGACTCGGTCCGATGGTTTATCCTAATAAACCATGAGTCTGCGAAGACTCGTATAGACATGTAGGTGTTTATAATAGATAAACACTGAACGGCTCACCGAAGATTCTTAATGGATGGTACGCCAACGTCAATAAGAATCTTCTCTGGTTGAGTAGCATAGTGGTCCTTCGACTTGAGACACCACTGTGGATGTATGAGATATCCTCCACACTTAGATGGCAGTCACGTCACCGATCTATTTAGATCAGAGCTCCGCTTGTTCGTTGGGTGTGGACTGATCCTCATGATATCCTGTGTGTGTCAAGATAGGATCCGTCAGTTCCGTGTACAGAGCATAGGTAGTCCATATATAATTAGCAGTCTGTTAAATCTGTGGCCACAGTATACTTCGGAAGTAAGTTCCGAATGTTATGTAGAGATTGCTAATGAATACGCCGACGGGATAACACCTATAGAGATTTGACGTTTACATCTATATCTCTGGGATTATCCGGATACCTGTGACGGAGAGATTATACGTATGCAATGACCTCGACCTGTATGATTCAGCTAGTTTATCCGTGGTCGTCATAATTTACGGGTGGATAAATTATGGACACGAAATTGGATTTTGTGACGGATATACCTGAATCTAGAGAGTCTCACTAATGAAATATACTCGTAGAGCACTAGGGCGACTTTTATGAATAATGATGATTATTTATAAATCGTTTAAACGTTAAACGAAAAATACATGCGAACGGGCCGAACTGTCATTTGCTAATTAATGTGTATTTGTATTTAATATATGATATTATGAAATACACATTAATAAATTGTCAAATAAAGGTATTTGACATATATCATTAATATATGTATTGAGATATTTAAAGTAAATATAATACATATATTTGAGATATTGTATTTAATTAATTATTTAATTATTTAATTGTTAAATAATTAATATAATTAAAATATAAATATCTTACCAAATGATAAAGTTAGGAAATGATTATAAGTGTAAAAGTTTAACTTTACATTAAATGAAAAAGGTAGTCAAATTGGATTTGACTTATTTGATATTTGTTTTAAATAGTTTAAAATTAAAAAATATCAATTTCCTTTTCTTTTTCCTCATTTTCGGCCATGACCTTAATTAAATATAATGGTTATATTTTAGTTTCAATTGTTGACTTAGTTGAATAATTCATTAAAGTGTAATGATTTAGAAATCAAGTTGACAAGTTGTAAATTAAATGAAACAAAAATATAATATCTAGATATTTCTTCCTCAAATTTCGGCCAAGGCTAAATTTGTGGAGTATATATTGTTTGTTTCATCTTTTAGGGTTTAACAAGTTCATTTGATACAAAATAAACATAATAGAGTTGAGAGAAAAAGGCTTGGAAGCTAAAGAAGAAAGCTTGGAAAAATCATGCTTTTGTAAGTTTTTCTTTAAAGCTTCAACATAGAAAATGTTTCTAACATCCTTAGCTTCATCTTGTGTTGCTTTGATGTGGTCTCTCTACTTATAGTTTGTGTTTTAATTGTTGTGAACTTGAATGAAAGATGTGTGTATGTAAGTAGCCTTGAAATGGTTTCAAAGGCTTGCTTTTGATTTTTGGAAAATCAAAGTTGCTAATCTAGAGTTGTTGATCCACTCTTAAATGACCTAGATTGATCTATAGTTATTTCATTGTGTTGAGACTTTAATTGGATGAAAGAATGATGATTAAAATGATTGATTTAACCAATTTGGTCAAATTTGTCCAATTTGAAGAAATTGAAAAATTAGGGTTTAAGACCTTGTCCAAATTTGGGGCTTTTCATATATGTTGTGTATTTGGATGTGTATATGATATATACAAAGTTTCATGTTGATTGGATTTCATTTGGATGTGTCTTGAAGCATGAAACCAAAAATGCACAAGTTGGAAGCTTAATGAAGCTCTCGGCCAAATGGGTCAATTTGGGATTTTTGTTGCCTTATGTGTTTTGATGTTTTGAACATGCTAAGTTCATCTTAGAAATGATTTAGAATCATTCAAAATTGATTAGATCAATTTCGGACTAAAATGGACAAAATACCAAGTGTAAGGGTAATTCGGTAAATTCACTTAAATATGATTTATTGAATTTTATTTCATGATTTGATTATTGGATAATTAAATAAATATGTTTATTTAATTAATCCGAGAAAAACTTTTGAAATCGGAAAATTTGATTTTCCACCGCTTCCGCTGCATTACCGATATTCCCCCTAAAACCCCTACAAAATGGTATCAGAGCGAGTCTGATTCTAGGCCTCCATAAATGATTAGCTTGTTTTTATTCAATGTTTAATCATGTTTTCTTGACTTTATACATGCATGTTATAATCTAATTTGATTAGATTTAGGGTGTATGACACTTAATGGAATATCCCCGCTAAATAAGGTTTTAAGGTAACTAGTATTTGGAATACTTGTTTCTTGGTCCGTCTTGTCAATACGGTTTATAAATATATTTTCGTTGACTACATCCGAGACCGTGCCTCTGCTGTGAGGATGTAGCTGATAGAAATTTATTTATGCCGGATTTATATTAGATAATAGATAAATTCAAGCGAAAGCGGAATCCTGAACGTGCCCTAGCTGTCAGGGTTACGCAAGTAACTTGAGTTTATCATTGACGAGTTTAACCTTGGTACGTCCTTGTGGGCCTGCCTTCGCAGCGACAACGAGAAACGACCAGGACCGGAACCTAGGAATCACTAGTGAGTGATTGACAATGAGTTGTCTACCTGTGAATATACGTAGGCGAGACCGTGCCTCTGTTGTGAGTCGAAATATATTCATGGGGTCCTCTTCCCATTATGGAATTCGATTTAATTATTGAATTCTCGTCTTTCCGTTGGGGATTACGGTAATACGTAAAATAATGGGAGGCACTGCTAAGTTTAAAATATTCCATAACTTAGGCAGTGTGTATTATTATGGAAATTGCCGCTTGTTCGTTTCCTTATTCTATTACTTATATAGAATTGAACTTTTGATTACTGCATACATATTTTGATATGTTATATGACTTGACACTTGGTTGCAGTTTTTTCTAGAATAGGTTCTAGATACTATTAGACTAGGATATTATTAGATTAGTCTAAACCATCGGGAACTGTTGTTCCGATTTTCTTCAAAAATCAAGATGGTAATGACTTAGTTTCTAAGTCATGATAGATAATCTAGATAGATATTCCTTTTAGGATATAATAAAGTAGAGATAATAGTTTCTTATGCAGTAAGAATTGACTTGAACTAGTTCGTGTCACGAAATTCTTGACTGGCATTAAGAAAGCCCCATTAGGTATTTGTTTATCTAGTAATGACATTTCTTAGCTTTAATGACCTATAGAGGCAAAGCTTTTGACACAATTTGCTAATCAATTATTTGCAATTGTTGTGAATAGTTGAATGCAAATAGTAAAGCTAAAGAAAGAAGATGCGTATAGTTGTGTATAGAAAATATCGATTTTCACAATGCTACAACTATAGGTATTGTATACCAGATCTCCCGTCTAGTTATTTGAAATATTAGTTAATGATTGTTTTTGATATTTGATATCATAACTTACGACTATTTGATAGTTACATGTTCTTTAAACAATTGTTATATATATTTCAAAATACAACTGGTAGTGTCATTAACGTAGAGATAAACATTAAGAAAATTATTCGGTAAAGTAAATAATTTAGAACAGTGCTTTATGAGTTTAATCACTTAAGCATTAGATGCTTATTCGTATGGTAAAGGATGGTTTGATACTAGATCAAACCACACATCCTTATCCGTTTAATGAATATTGTATTCAAGAAGGTGATTAAGATCTCGTTTAACCGATGATTTGTCATTAGACCACCAGATTTATTTTATTGATACATTGGATGTATGTAGTTTAATAAATTGTAATTGCTTAAGGTAGTTTTCTTTACTTCGTAACTTAGCTTATGAATTGTCATAACTTAGTTACGTGTTTCTAAAAGAACACATATTGAACGTCTTGATATGATCAAGAACTTTCTATCTGTTCTGATGAAACGTAGATTGAACATTTTTGATTTATTCAAATATATTCAATCTAAAGTTTTTAGAGAACTTTATCCTCAAAATTCATTACATGTCTTTGAATTGTTTAAAGATCTTTGATACGATCAAACTTATGAATTTAAAGCAATTAGTTCTAAGGTTATTCAATGAATATGATTCTTATTCATATTATTCTTCCATGATTCCATCTTGATGGAATTGAGTAGTGGGAGTAATCGAATCTTATATGATTTGATTCGTTCGATATTGAACATTGTCGAATTAGTTTCAATACTCTTGGGGTTATGCTCCAATAACACTAATCCATCTCTGTAATTAATGTTCCATTATTTTCTACAGTTGCATATATGATATGTATAGGTAGAAAATTTGAATCTTGAAAAGTTTAAGATTTGAATATTTCTTTTATATAATAGTTATATAATGGAAATTGCTTACACCTTGTAGGTATAAGTAAAAGTTTATCGTTTATTCTGTTTAATAGAATATTGTATTCTATTTGATAGAATATCTTTCCTACGATCCTAAGTAATAAAAATCGTTTTATTACTTGGTGTGTAACATCGGATGTTAACCATTGTAAAAAGGACTTGACTTAATGAAGTCAAATGTGAGAATGATAAATTTTAAATGGAACTACGTAATTAATAAGATGAAATAACCCTTATACATCTTCCGTACAAGTCCAATAGGATAACAGAATCATTCACGAGTATTTGATACTTAATGGTTCCGTTGTTTTCTTACTGAAGAAAATTATCCTATAACTTATAATGGAAGCGATATTTGATATCGATTCTGGAAGTTCACCATTGAACCATAGATCTAAGATTGTTCATAGCTTACTACGATCAAGTTTTGAATTGATTAAGCTTTCATTATGAATTAGTTCATGATATGTGCTAATTGTTTGCGCAGCGAAAGCAATGTGAGCTTATTAAAGGTTTAACCTTCACAATATGACAGTGAGAAAAGTTATACTCAGCAATCTATTGTAGATTCTAAGGAAACTTATCTCTAGTCATACTAATTGAACAATTTAAGATCTGTTGGTTAATGTTGATAGTAAACTGTACTTTTTAGCTAAAGAATGCAAAGTGGCCTTTTTTGAATGACTTATTCAAATAAGAGATCAGTTGTGGTTTCTTTGTTTGAAGAGTTCATTCTGGAATGGCCCTAGAGTTTGTGTTCTGCTGAGATTGCAGTTTAGTGTGCTAGCTTATAGAGCCTATTGTAGACTCTGATAAGTCTTTTGGAAATCTGTGTTCTCTATTTTTGATATAATCAGATTGTCTGATCTTGTCAAAGTACAGAGAATACATATGTGCTCGAAGGGTTAGTGGGAGCGTACAAATTACTTTCTAGTGTTATATATCCTAACAATATTATCATTATTATAGTAATAATGAGATGTTAGTAAGGTAAAAGATTTACCTAAGTCTTCTTTACTCCGTGAAAACAGTGGGAGTAGTCTCTGTTATATTTGATATAAAGTTTTATATATGATATAAAACTTGGAGACTTGTGAGATACTCCTATTATTCGTACATTAGATATGATCTAATAAAGGACATAACTAGGCTATCTGTGTGACAGTTAGTATAACTGTTTGACAGTTAATGTGTGTCTTGTATATCGTATTCATCTTTCGTAAAGGATGATTCCTTTTCAGAAAGAGATATTGGTTAGAATTTCTAATCAATCTTATGTATCATTTGATGATGACATAATGAATACTTTATAATGTGCGATTAAAGATATCAATTTAATCATAATTGTTATGAGTTATTTTGATATCCTATAGACCATATGATGGATCTTGAAACACATTCTTTATGACCTTTGAGATATTAAGAACGAGTTTCTGGTTCATGGAGAATACAATCTACAACCATTAGGGTCATATTAGTTTTGAGACTAATTATGACGTTAGACTGTCTACGTCATAAAGAGTCACAAAAGATACAGTGGGAGTGTCACGAAGGATTCTACTAACTGAGTAGAATTAGAAGCAACTTATTAAGTATTGACTTATGAAGTTGCAAAGTGACCTTATAAATTAGAAGTTTTAAATTGGTTTTGTGCTTACGGTTGTCCATATAGTATTTTGGATTTGATCCCTAAATACTTGGACAACTTAGTAGTTGTAGCACAATACTGATGTAGCATCAGAATCATATTAATGTATAATCTAGATTATACAAAATATGAATAATACTGACTGTGGGAAAAGATGGAGTTTGTTTGACAAACTCAATGATTCATAGCAGACTTGTTTCTTACCTCTTAAGTACTGGTGAGCTTTTGAGGGCCATGTGCATATGATACACATTGAGACGTGTATATGATACCGTTGATTGGCACTAGATCAAGTGGGAGAAATTGTTGGGGTTGGTGCTCAGAGTGCCAATCCGGACCGTATTTATGTCTGATTCATGAATACGAACATCCCCTTATTCCATAATATTACTTAATTGTGGTTGCACCTATTGTTCTTATATACGTATTAGATCTAATTACTATTAGATTGAACTAAATGTGATTTAGTGATATGTGTATATTAGACAAAGGCCCGATAATATATAATGCAGTACACAGTTACAAAGTTAGTGTAATTGACATTGGGAAGTGTCACTGCTAAATGTATAATTTGTTGAGATTCAATCAATTCCCAAGGATCATAAATCATGCATAAAACAAGTTGAATACAACCAAATGAGGTGCGGAAAAGACTCACATGGATCGGTTGGATGCGGGGTGATGGTGGACCAAATTCGGCCTTGGTGTTGCTACCTCCCTCCAAGCTCGGCAATGGCAGTAAAATGCAGTCCATTTTCGGCTTTGGGTGGTCCTCCATGGATGCTCAAAGTTCCAAGCTTCACAAGGTGATTCCTTGCTCATGAACTCACTTCCCTATCACCTTAGAATGCCTCCAAGAGTGTGCTAGCACCAAGATCTTGCAACAAGATCAAAGCTTCTCCAATTAATTCGGTCAAACCAGAAAGATGGAGAAAAATCGGTCTTGAGACCTTGAGAGAAGAAGATGAAGTTTTGGCTCCAAAATGAGCAAAACCGTAAAAACCTTGGAAGAGAGAGAGAGTTTCGAATTTGGTGAGAGAAAAGAAAAAGAAATGTAATTGGTTTTTATAATTTCAAAATTATTAAACCATTTACCAATTTTCAATAATCAAAAGTCAAAAGTACATGTCTTTTCACCTTTATTTCCATCACCACTCTCTTTTCACATCAAGTCACTTCACATCACATGTCAATCTAATCAATTGTCATATCACTCAAAGTGACATGATTTGACGCTTGATGTGACGCTAGATGCGACTAGCGATTTGACGCTTGATGTGACTTGCGTCGCCGCACTCGAATTCGAAATACGAATGCGCTCGCAATCACACTCGGGCTCGGGTTCGCTAATTCTAAATTAACGATTTTTCCGTTGCGTCGTAATTAAATGATTACGCCTAGCGAATTCACTATTCACGTCGCTAACGAATTAATTCTAAATTAATTCGTTCGCCCGAATTAAAATCTAATTTCAATTCCGCGTCGAAATCTAATTTCGTTATAATATATCGAATATATTTATTTATCGATTAATCCCAAATTAATCGTTCTCTCTCTTTAACGATATTTTATCCGAGATAAAATATCTCCGTAATTAATCCCAGATTAATTTTCATCTCTCATCGAATTAATCCCAGATTAATTAAAGTGCGAGTCATACGTCATCGGTGAATCTTCAGGAACCGACCCATGAGATCTCCGGATATGTTGGCAGTAAATACGATCGTCGGACTGTCCGAACACGTAAGTACCTTGTACTACGTTTATACCGATTTACAAGACAAGGTTGGCTTCTAGCAAAGCGCCATGCCTACCCAATTCTCCAGAAATATTCTTACAGGAATATATAGATCTATATCAAGCGTAGTATACCGCAGTATTGTGCATATCGGCCCAGTATCGGATAGTCACGTGTTAGGGCTGGGGCTGGATAAGTGTCTGCCCCGTCCGAAACACATATCGGATGTCTGGTAACTAGTCTCTATAATCGGATATTCATGACCTAGTCATAATATCACGATTGGATGCGCATCACTTAAGAGCACTAATACCGTATCCTGCGTGACATCATCTCCACTATGACTGGAGTGATACTTCCGTCTCGACATCACATCCAATACTCTACGACTCTCTGATAAACCCAGAAGTGGTAGACACAGAACCTTTAAAGCCCCCAACCACCAAATCCAAAGTTTATCGATTATCGTAAGTATTAGCGATGCAAGTCTCAGGTTAAGACTATACACACCTACCTCGATTTCGGCCTCCCATAGACACCTATTCATAATACCAATGGGATTCCGAAGGGGTCTATCCAGAGCGAAGCTGTTTCCCGTACCATCGGTGAAACACGACCTCCTATCGCACTTGCATAAGTCTCCAACACTTATATATATGAGAACTATGCCGTTGTGCCCTCACAACGCGCACAAGTGCAATACTAGCCTATTCCGCATTATCGATGTCCAGTCTCGATAATACTACGGCTAGGGATATTTAATGATTAATCCTTTCGTGGATTGATACTGTCTCATATCATCTCAATCCAGGAACTAATCATAGGGACCTCTCTTCATTTATATATCTATGGTGATCTAATCACAAATGATGAGAGTGCAATTTCCTTGTTACATAGTTAATTTGCTACAACAACACAATGTTCTGTGCAAATAGTGACGCTATGGGTCATATTATCCAACAATCTCCCACTTGGCACGTAGCGAGTCACTCAAGTGTTCCAACACTTGAACTATGTAAGGTTCGCTCAAATTGCTGAGGAAAGGGTTTCGTCAGCGGATTTGTTTTTTTTTTTTTTTTTTTTTTTTCTTATCGTCTGACGCGATTTACACGATCATCACATCGCCACGATGTATGATCCGAACGAATCAGATGATATAGAAGTATATATCTGGATCGTCGATGAGACCTTTAATTCCTTAGCCTGTGCTGACGCCTAGTTCAGCTGCTAACAGAACTATATCTAATCTAATTAGATTTATGTTCGATCCAAATGGCTTCTTTTGCTGCCTCAGCTGCAGCAATAATCCGCATTAGTTGTTTATTCGGCAACAGTTATCTTGCTTGGAAGATTTCCAGCTCACTGTCCCGTTATTCAAACTTTATAGTACCGTAGTATTTAATAGTTTGGAAACTTGCAGCGGTGATCCCAGTCACTTCAAGTTCTCCTTCTCCATAGTTTAAGACAGCATCTTCAGTTCTCTAAGATACTAACAGATGTTCTCAATTTCAATTTAGTGACTATCACTAGGATTGACCCGATTGTGACTCCATATGCTCGAAGCGTATGAGACACCAATACAAGTACATTTTAAATGTACGATTTCCCAGAGAGTGTTAACAAACTCCAAATCTATCCCAGTAGATCTTTATTCCTTGAATAAAGGTTGTTACTCTCCAGAATTCTACGGAGAATTTCTATTGAAAGAATATCTATGAAAGCCAAGCTTTCACCAATTGCATTATGGGAATTTCACTGTCAGTGCGTTCTCCCACTAACCTTCTTATATACACAAGAATTATTTCGTTTTGAGTCAAATCATAAACCATTATGATTATTTCAAAACGACAGTTCGAAGAACCTTATGCTTGTTTCAATCCAAACATGGATCGAATAACCTGCAAACCTTGTTTGTCGGTTATACAAAATCGTCAGAATGTTATAAACATTCTCCAAAAGGTTTCCTTTTCAGGAAAGCGATTTTGATTTATAACTGACACATTTCATAAATGAAATATACAGTTATCTTCAAGCATTTTCAAAATGGATTTACCATGGCAACAGGTAAAAGGTTGAACCGTTATTAACACAATGTTGATAACGACACCTTTCCGTCAAAAGCCCAGCTTTGTACGTTAGTATGTTGCCTTCCATGTATGTCTTCCTTGAAGACATTTAATGTACCAATAGGCACAATGCCTTGTGGTACAACAACTAGTATCCAAAATAGTTGTAACACGAAATCCATTTCGGATTCATGGCACTTTGCCATAACCGGGAGTCGATACCTCGTATCACTTCCTCTAAACGTAGTCGGATGGTACACCTCCATAAGATTTCCATCTTCATGGGGCGAGATCAGAAACCCATACCCTAGGTTGTTTTCTGACTCTATCCGATCTACTAGTTTCTGTGTGTATTGAAGATTAATGGTATAGATTCATCATAGATGAACTATTTGTGTTCCATTAAGGACTTCGTGCCTTGAATAGTGTTACTCCGATTTTCATCGAGTATCACTATCCTCCCACTGACCACTGCTATCGGTATTCCTCTTAGGAAAACCGCATGGTGAGCAACAATTAATTGTTCTCATGTGGGATTATAAGGACTATACTTAAGGTTTCCTTAGGATAACCTATAGGCACTTATCCAATTTGGGTCTTTAGTTCGGCATAAACAAAACGTTATGCCTGGCATACCCAAATTATCAGGATGAGAAAACCCCGTTTCTTTCCTGTTCATATCCTATATGATATCTGTCTAACAGATTTATATGGAACCTATTCTAAATAAGTTTTGCACTGTTAATACATATCCCATTGAAGGAAATAGTAGCTCAGAGCGACTCATGATAAACCTTATTCTGTCTAACAAATTCGATTTTGGTTCGGACACACCGTCTAACTGACGTGGTCCCGGGAGGAGTCCTCATATGAAAGAATGTTTGTACTCTTGATGCACGTATGAGACTTACTGCTTAAGTAATTTCCATTACGGTCTAACCGTGGCGGAATAATACTATAGTCGATCTGTTTATATACTTCGTGTCGAAAACTTTAAAAGTTTCCGATCTGTGTTCTTCAAAAGGAACACATAACCACAACGTGATGCCACATCCGTTAGGTCACGAAATATTCATATTCACATCTAGCCTAGCTAGATATGGGCCCACTAACTTCACCATGAATAGGGCTAACAGATCGGTGGCCCTTTTATTATTACCAAGTAAATAGTATTTTAGGTATTTGACCTAATGAACTAGATTCGTAGACTTATTTGAATAGTCAAATCAGTCCTAGTACCCACTCTTCAAAAGTGTGGATATACGAGTCTTGTTCAATTGTGTCCCAGACAACAATGCCACAAATAAGTCTCATTGATCAAATCAATTTGAGCTATTTATTTGTCTTTTATAGTTTGAGATTTTATCATATTCAAAATATAAATTATGTTATTTACATCTAATGTATTTACCTCAGTATCATCTTTATAAAATGAAAACACTTTAGTGTTCTAGAATATAAAGGTTTTATCCGCATCGGATTAAACACTGATATAGAGATAATGTTTCTAGTCAAACTAGTTACATTATAACATTTCCTAATTTAAGTACATATATTTTATGTATCACACTTAGTATTTAAAATCCAATTTCAATACTAGTAGCGAACATAACTTTGACAAATATTTTTAAAGTTAGAGCCGCCCTTTCTTTATTCCTTCGTGTCTTCCATATCCAAATGGTAGTCACTTTGGGATATGTCAATTATCTTTTCAATATTCACAAACCTTTGGCCAAGCTTGGGTTTGGAATATCGAAACGATATGCACCTTGTGCAACATGCCCAATTGCAAACTTTGTACTTTTCAAATCTAAAAATAGATTTATTATAAGTATTTTAATTAAGCACCAAAGTCATCATCACTAAATCTTCCAAAGATTTATGCTCTTCTATTTGCCTTAATTATGGACGTAATCATAATAAGTTATTTTATCAAATTAATTAACCTATTATTTCCAAGACCATCTTGAAATTATTCCAATTTGAAAATTAAATCATTTAAAATATTTTCATCCAGATTCTATTTAAATAACCAACTTTTCAATTTTATCTTGATTACAATAGTCCAACCATTTAATCAACGATTAGTGGTACTATTTATTATAATGATTATAATAGTCCAACTATATAATCAAATATAATCCAAATTATTAACCTCAATTACATTGATTACTATAATCCAATTATAAAATCAACTGTAAACTGAAAATTAATTAATTCAATATATTGATTGATATAATCCAATTATATATAATCAAATATAATACAGTCCAACTGTTTATTAAAACAACAATTTAAATATTAGTCCAACTAACATTAATAATATGACGAAATAATGTTTGAGCGCGTATGGCGAGTAATTGAACGAATGTTGCAAATTCAATACTTGCCTCCCACTATTTTCGTCGAGCCTCTAACCCTCTGTGGAGATCGGGAAACCGTGTTTCCTAGTGGGCTGAGATCCTGTTAAATAACATAAACCTTGACTTTGGCCAACAAGCTGTATGCTATTTAACCAGGTAGATCTCACAGATCAATTGGATCCAATCCAATTCCCAGATCGGTTAGGTGGACATCCAAGTCCTAAACATATTACATATGCCAATATCTAATACATTTTCCTATCCTTATCCTCCGAATCATCTAGGCCTTGGCTTTGGCACACAACAAACCTAATGACTCCAGTTAAGCGGGACCCATTGACAGGAAAGTTTCGTAATCAATGTCTTTGGACAAGAAGGATCTTGACTTTGGCCAACAAATCACAACTTGGACTAGACACCGATGTGGAAAAAACCCTCATGATTCAATACATCCAATTGACAAGGTCTTGACTTTGGCCAACAAACCAATGCCAATCAGATCTTGAACAAGAATCATTCAATGGAAGGATAATCGCTTAATATAAAACGAGGGTTTTTCGCGTGCAAATTGGCTGCCAATTTAATTATCTTGTTAAGGTCTCATCATCATACACCCTTAAACATGCATTCTAAATACGTAATAAAGCGAGTATGAATAAAATAATAATGATATGCGGATGGATACTTTACACATTGATCCTAGATCAAATCTCTCACTTCTCACTCAAGCTAGCACTTGTACTACTCTACCCGTACACTACACTTCTAAAGAAACCTCATATACATAGAGGGGAATAGGTGTGAGAAGAGAATACAAGAGAAAGAAGGTGATAAGGCTGGACACGCAGGTCCAATTTAATAAATCAAATTTATTACAACAATTTCTAAAATTGCCCACCCATCTAATATCCATCCGATATACATTATTCATACATCACAACCATGTATTCATACAAGCATGTTATCAATCAATCTAATCAATTAATTAATCTGATATATTAGTGATCATCCAATGTTCAAACAAAGATTTGATTTTGTTCGAGTCAAACTCGTATTGTGAACATGTACTCAAAGTACGATCTCTCAAATAAAATTAAATTACATAATTAAATCCAATTTAATATGTATTTAATTCTAATTGATTATTAATTCCAAAATTAAAATATTACACTTTATAAAATAAACCTTTACGACTTAAATTCCAAATTTAATCGTTACGGGTCTCAAAGCCCGATTAATATCCAATATTAGTTTAATTAAAGTCCAATGGGCTTTAATTAATTTCTAGAGCATGGACTTTTGGTTAACTCGGATAAAACCGATAACCAAAACCCAATCCGGGAGTTACCCATAGCCCATAATTTAATTTAGGCCCATTAGGCCCAATTAAACGTTTAAAGGTTCATTAGTCGCATTTGGGCTTTTGGAAGCGGTTTTGGGCCTAATGGATTCCAACCATTTTGGCCTAAACCAACTTTGTACAACAAAGTCCAATAAACCCAATAACAACTTTAAAAGCCCAAATCCAATTTTAAGCCCAATAATTTAATTCCAAAAATTCCAAATTTCCAAATTAATTACCTAAAGTGTATAGCATTATTAATTACCCAAATCAAAGTTTCCAAAACACTAAATTTGTCCATTAATCATGCTTAAACATTAATGAATCATGTCCAACATAATTTGATCAAAATCAAACCCAATTTCATGCTTCAAGTGTCTCGGCCAAAGAGGGAAATTATGCCCAATCAAATTCAATCCAATTGAACCAAATTAAACATAAATTCAACATTCCCAAATGATTTGCAAGTCATCCAATGAACAAAAAATCAAAATCCAAGAACATTAGGGTTCAAATTTTCGGCCATCACAACCAAATTGGGGAAAAATGTTCCAAACACTTTTCATCAAATTGATCTAATCAATCATCAATTAAAACAAACATTTAAGCATTCTAATTCATCCAATTTCATTAAAAATGCTCAAAATCAAGTTTTCCCAAATTAAGTCTTGACCAACAATAAGAAAATTGGGGAAAAATCAATCCAATTAATTTTTCTTTAAATTGATTACATATAACTCTAAGTTATTCATATACAAACATTCTTAAACAAACAATTTGTCAAAATCATGCTTAAATCAAAAAGCCCCCAAATTTGCTAAGAACCCTAATTCATTTTATGCACAAATGGCTCTTGATACATTTTTGAGTTTCAATCAATTCCCAAGGATCATAAATCATGCATAAAAACGTTGAATACAACCAAATGAGGTGCGGAAAAGACTCACATGGATCGGTTGGATGCGGTGATGGTGGACCAAAATTCGGCCTTGGTGTTGCTGCCTCCCTCCAAGCTCGGCAATGGCAGTAAAATGCAGTCCATTTTCGGCTTGGGGTGGGTCCTCCATGGATGCTCAAAGTTCCAAGCTTCACAAGGTGATTCCTTGCTCATGAACTCACTTCCCTATCACCTTAGAATGCCTCCAAGAGTGTGCTAGCACCAAGATCTTGCAACAAGATCAAAGCTTTCTCCATTTATTTTGATCAAACCAAAAAAAAGGGGGAAGAATCGGCCTTGAGACCGTGAGAGAGGAAGATGAAAGTTTTGGCTCCAAAATGAGCAAACCGTGTGTGTATGTATTTCAAAGAGAGAGAAGACCGAAAATTGAGTGGTGGGGGTGAAAAGAAAAATTGTAATTGGTTTTATAATTTCTAAAATTATTAAACCATTTACCAATAATCAATAATACAAAAGTCAAAAGTACATGTCTTGTCACCTTTATTTCCTCACCACTCTCTTTTCACATCAAGTCACTTCACATCACATGTCAATCTAATCAATTGTCATATCACTCAAAGTGACATGATTTGACGCTTGATGTGACGCTAGATGCGACTAGCGATTTGACGCTTGATGTGACTTGCGTCGCCGCACTCGAATTCGAAAATACGAATGCGCTCGCAATCACACTCGGGCTCGGGTTCGCTAATTCTAAATTAACGATTTTTCTGTCGCGTCGTAATTAAATGATTACGCCTAGCGAATTCACTATTCACGTCGCTAACGAATTAATTCTAAATTAATTCGTTCGCCCGAATTAAAATCTAATTTCAATTCCGCGTCGAAATCTAATTTCGTTATAATATATCGAATATATTTATTTATCGATTAATCCCAAATTAATCGTTCTCTCTCTTTAACGATATTTTATCCGAGATAAAATATCTCCGTAATTAATCCCAGATTAATTTTCATCTCTCATCGAATTAATCCCAGATTAATTAAAGTGCGGAGTCATACGTCATCGGTGAATCTTCAGGAACCGACCCATGAGATCTCCGGATATGTTGGCAGAGTAATACGATCGTCGGACTGTCCGAACACGTAAGTACCTTGTACTACGTTTATACCGATTTACAAGACAAGGTTGGCTTCTAGCAAAGCGCCATGCCTACCCAATTCTCCAGAAATATTCTTACAGGAATATATAGATCTATATCAAGCGTAGTATACCGCAGTATTGTGCATATCGGCCCAGTATCGGATAGTCACGTGTTAGGGCTGGGGCTGGAGTGTTGCCCCCGTCCGAAACACATATCGGATGTCTGGTAACTAGTCTCTATAATCGGATATTCATGACCTAGTCATAATATCACGATGGATGCGCATCACTTAAGAGCACTAATACCGTATCCTGCGTGACATCATCTCCACTATGACTGGATCCAATACTCTACGACTCTCTGATAAACCCAGAAGTGGTAGACAGAAACGGATTCGGTTAAAGCCCCCAACCACCAAATCCAAAGTTTATCGATTATCGTAAGCATTAGCGATGCAAGTCTCAGGTTAAGACTATACACACCCTACCTCGATTTCGGCCTCCATAGACACCTATTCATAATACCAATGGGATTCCGAAGGGTCTATCCAGAGCGAAGCTGTTTCCCGTACCATCGGATGAAACACGACCTCCTATCGCACTTGCATAAGTCTCCAAAAAATTATTATATAGAACTATGCCGTTGTGCCCTCACAACGCGCACAAGTGCAATACTAGCCTATTCCGCATTATCGATGTCCAGTCTCGATAAACTAACGGCTAGGGATATTTAATGATTAATCCATTCGTGGATTGATACTGTCTCATATCATCTCAATCCAGGAACTAATCATAGGGACCTCTCTCATTTATATATCTATGGTTGATCTAATCACAAATGGAGAGTGCAATTTCCTGTTACATAGTTAATTTGCTACAAACAAACACAATGTTCTGTGCAAATAGTGACGCTATGGGTCATATTATCCAACATAGGATCCCGTTAAATATCACACAATCTTGACTTTGGCCAACAAATTGTATGATAATTAACTAGGTAGATCTCGAAGATCAATTGGATCTCATCCAACTCCTAGATCCAGTAGGTGGACATCCAGTCCCAAAATATTATTATATATGCCTATATATCGAATATAACCCTAACCATTTTCCTCTGAATTCACTAGGCCTTGGCTTTGGCACTACAAACCTAGTGATCCCAGTCAAGCGCGGACCCATTGACATGGAGAGCTTCGTAATCAATGTCGATGGACAAGAAGTGGTCTTGACTTTGGCCAACAAAACCAAACTTGGACACGCACCGATATGGAAACAAAGCCTCGTGATTAAAACACATCTTTGACGGACAAGGGCTTGACTTGGCCAACAACCCCTGCCAATCTCGGATCTTGAGCAAGAATCACTCAATGGAAGGAAAATAAACGTTTGATATTTAATGAGGGATTTTCGCGTGCAAATTGGCTACCAATTTAATTATCTTTGTTAAGGTCTCATCATCATACACCCTTAAACATGCATTCTAAATACATAATAAAGCGAGTATGAAAATAAATAATAATGATATGCGGATGGATACTTTACACATTGATCCTAGATCAAATCTCTCACTTTCTCACTCAAGCCAGCACTTGTATTACTTCTACCCGTTACACTACACTTCTAAAGAAACCTCATTTACATGGAGGGGAATAGGTGAGAAGAGAATACAAAGAGAATGAAGGTGATAAGGCTGGACACGCAGGTCCAATTTAATAAATCGAATTTATTACAACAATTTCTAAAATTGCCCCACCCGACTAATATCCATCCGATATACATTATTCATTCATCAACCACGTATTCACACAAAAGCATGCTATCAATCAATCTAATCAAATTAATTAATCTGATAATTAAGTGATCATCCAATGTTCAAACAACGATTTGATTTTGCTCGAGTCAAACTCGTTTTTGCGAATAAGTACTCAAAGTACGAATTCTTGAATTAAATTAAACTACATCATTAAATCAATTTAACATGTATTTAATACTATTCACTATTCAATTCCAAATAAATATTACACTTTTATTTAATAAACCCTCTTCGACTTAAATTCCAAATTTAATCACTACGGGTCTCAAAGCCCCGAATGACGTCCAACGTCAATTCAATTCAAGTCCAATGGGCTTTAATTAATTTCTTTAAGGCATGGGCTTCGGCAACTAAAGCCCAATCAAGGAGTAACCCCATAAGCCTAGAAATCAATTTAGGCCCATTAGGCCCAATTGAACTTTAAAGGTTCATTAGTCGCATTTGGGCTTTATGGTTAAGGTTTTGGGCCCAATTGGATCCAATCCATTTGGCCTAAACCCAACTTGATAAATCAAGCCCAATAGGCCCAATTACAACGTTAGAAGCCCAATATCAAAAATAGGCCCAAATAATTAAATTCAAAAAAAATCCAATTTTCCCAATTTATTACCAAAGTGTATTACATGATCCAATTACCCAAATCAACATTTCTAAAACATGAATTTACATAATTAATCATGGTCATTTTCATCAATTGGTGTCCAACACAAATTAATCAAAAATCAAACCCATTTACATGCTTAAAGGTCTCGGCCAAGGGAGGGATTTTTATCCGATTCGAATTCAATCCAATTAATTTCACAATCGATATTAAATCCTTATCCCGAATGATTTCCAATACATCCAATGTTCAAAAATCAAAAGATACCAAGACATTAGGGCATGATACCTATTCGGCCAAGGTGATCAATTTGGGGATTTTATGTTCAATTCAAAATCCAATCCAATTAGTTCCAAATTAACATTATCCTTAATGATTCCAACTCATCAAATGAATCAAAAATAAAAAAATTCCAAGAATCCAAAAAACATCACACATTCGGCCAAGATAACACATTTGGGGAAAATTGTTCTAAACACGTTTTCTTGAAATTGATCAAATCAATCTTCAATATTACATATACTAAGAATCATCCAATTTTATTAAATCATGCTCAAATACAAAATACCCAATTTTAAGCCCTACATTTTCATGCTTGAACCAATAGCTCTGATACCATTGTTGGTAATAATCTAGGTCCCAAGATCAAACAAGACATGAAATACATGTGTGAACACATCAACGGAGGTAGCAGAATACTCACATCGATCGGTTGAGAGACACGGAAGCAACAAAACTTGAAAAACCCCACTGCCAAGGGCGTGAACTGCAGCAGTCCACTGCCTCCAAAAACAGAATTTTGAGATGACAAACGGAGCTCCAAGCCTTGTCCGACGGATCCCGGCTCATGGGCGAACCTCCCTACCACCTTCGCAAGTCTCGTAAGTGTGCTAGCACTTGGATTTTCACCATGAAAATCCACTCTTGGCCTCTCTTTATTCACGCCATTTCTGGTTCCAAACCAGTGAAAAAAATCAGTTTGGGCGTGAGCTTGAAGGAGAGAATGAGAGAGATGAAATGTGTTAAGTTAATTTGATTTGCATTTGAAGTATATCTTATATACTTGTGTGAAATTCAAATGAATTTCACTTGAATTTGCATTTAAAAAGTCAAACAATAAAGGCAAATACTATGCACATCATGTCCATCACTATTCACATCAACTTTATTAAAGTGACATGTTGTCAAGTCACATCACTCAAAGTGACAAGTGATTTGACGCTTGATGCGACTAATGATTTGACGCTTGATGTGACTTGCGACGCCGCACTCGAATTTGAAATACGAATGCGCTCGCAATCACACTCGGGCTCGGGTTCGCTAATTCCAAATTAACGATTTTTCCGTCGCGTCGTAATTAAATGATTACGCCTAGCGAATTCACTATTCACGTCGCTAACGAATTAATTCTAAATTAATTCGTTCGCCCGAATTAAAATCCAATTTTAATTCCGCGTCGAAATCAATTTCATTTAATATATCGAATATATTAATTTACCGATTAATTCCAAATTAATCGTCATCTCTCTCTAGACGATATTTATCATAGATAAAATATCTCCGTAATTAATCATAGATTAATTTTCTCTCTCCTCTATATAATCCCAGATTATTCAAGGGTGCGAGTTATGCGTCATCGGTGGATTATCGGGAAGCGACCCATGAGATCCCCGGATAAGTTGGTAGTAAATACGGTCGTCGGAGTATCCGAATCACGTACGTACCAAGTACTACGTTCTACCGATTTACGAGACAAGGTCGACTCCTAGCAAAGCACCAAGTCTACCCAATTCTCCGGACATATCCATTTAAGAATATTAAGATCTGTATCAAGCGTAGTATACCATTGTATTGTGTGTATCGGCCCAGTATCGGATAGTCATGTGCTAGGGCTGGGGCTGGATAAGTGTCTGCCCCGTCCGAAACACATATCGGATGTCTGGTAACATAATCTCTATAATCGGATATTCATGACCTGGTCACAATATCCCGATTGGATGCGCATCACTCAAGAGCACTAGTACCGTATCCTACGTGACATCATCTCAATTATGACTGAAGTGATACTTCCGTCTCGACATCACACCCAATACACTACGACTCTCTGATAAACCCAGAAATGGTGTACACAGAACCGGTTAAAGCCCTGTACCACCAAGACCAAAGTCTACCGATTGTCGCAAGTATTAGCGATGTAAGTCTCAGGTTAAGACTATACATACCTACCTTGATTTCGGCCTCCCATAGACACATAGTCATAATACCAATGGGATTCCGAGGGGTCTATCCAGAGTGAAGCTGTTTCCCTACCATCGGTGAAACACGACCTCCTATCGCACTTGCATAAGTATCTGATACTTATATATATGAGAACTATGCCGTTGTGCCCTCACAACGCACACAAGTGCAATACTACCCTATTCCGCATTATCGATGTCCAGTCTCGATAATACTCCGGCTAGAGATATTTAATGATTAATCCTTTGGGGACTGATACTGTCTCATATCATTCTCAGTCCAGGAACTAATCATAGGGACCTCTCTTCATTTATATATCTATGGTGATCTAATCACAAATGATGAGAGTGCAATTTCCTTGTCACATAGTTAATTTGCTACAACAACACAATGATCTGTGCAAATAGTGACGCTATGGGTCATTTTGTCCAACACAAGCATGTATGTGTTTGAGGAATTACTTTTCGGACATTTGGTAAATTCCCAGCAGATCTGATATAGAAATCATTTCTTGTATCACTCCAAATAGCCCTTAGTATTTGACCTATAAATTTTTCATACGATCTCCGATTCCTATGAATTTTATTGTTGGGATATATGCCCATGATTATAATGTAATATGTAAACGGGATTATATTTTAAGTAATAAATAATGCGGTTATTCATTTATTAAAATTTTGATAATAAAATTGCATATTATAAATTATCATGTATGCCCTAGGATACTAAATGTACTTTCAGATTTAGTGTATAATTATTATACACAAGAGGATTTAATTATGAAATTAAAAATCCTAAATAGTCCTAGAGAACGAATGAAGATGGGCACTTTGATTGTGGTTTATCTATAGCTGCGTCTATTCAATATTGTATGACGACTTTTATCCGGGTTCGTTCAGCTGGTGACATGGGAATGGAGACACATTATATGATACGATCATGTAGGACTGGACCAAGACAGAAATGAATTTCTTTTAATATCCATTAAACAAAGAAATTTATATCAGTCTAATAGATGATCGTATATAAGTTGATCTTAATCATGAGTGTATTACGAACTCCTGCATGACAGATTATGTCCTTTGATTTACAAAGGTGAGGTTGGTAAAGCACTCGAAGAATAGCTACGTATTTTGGGGGCATGATTTGGTATGTAGCTGAGGATATGTTACATAGATATGAAATCCACTTATTCTTGCAAGAAGTAGATGAGTATCTTCCTTAATGGTTGATTCGGTACTTAAACGGTTAGAGCGCTCTAATCTTTCTATTACGAATGGAAAAATTAATATTCATAATAGTTATAAATAAATCGTTTATTAAAAAATCAATGGTATTTATGGCACAAAATAATTAGAGGGGTATAATAGATATTATGACCCGACTTTAATTATGAGATACTCGTGGGGGGTCAATCTGTATGCAGTGATTATATCGGCGAACGCCATTGGCTTTCAATATAAAATATATCTGCAGTGATGAGAGTGCAACTTTAGGTTCTTAGTGGAAGGTTTTTTAGTGGAATAACCTAAAGTTAATAATTCAGAATATTTAATTAAAGAGTTTTAATTAATATTTCGAGATTATTGGAGCTCAGAACTGTAGGTCCATTTGGTCTGTGTGTTAGCTCGTTACACTATAGGAATCCATGGAATAATTGGATAGTCTAATTATGAACTCACTTAAAAATAATAAATAATTGAGAATTATTTATTGATATAATTAATTTGATTAATAATTATATAATGTCACACCTTGAAATTATATATTAAAGTGTTTATTATATAGTTTTTATATTAATGATTACTAGATAATAATTTAATATAGAATTTGATTTAATTCAAAATAAATATGTAATTTATATCATGATATAAGTTACATGTTAAATTTTAATTTCAAAATTAACTAATATTTGATATTATATTTAATTTTTGAAATTTTGTTGTAACAAAAATGCCATTGACCAATACTTGTGATTAAGGTTAGGGTTAATTTTGTAAATGTACATTTAATTAACCTAAATCCTACATATAAAAAGGAAGCTTTTCTCTTGTCAAGCAACCCTAGCCAATTTGTAAATGTACATTTAATTAACCTAAATCTACATATAAAAAGGAAGCTTTTCTCTTGTCAAGCAACCCTAGCCAATTTGTAAATGTACATTTAATTAACCTAAATCCTACATATAAAAAGGAAGCTTATAAAAAGGAAGCTTTTCTCTTGTCAAGCAACCCTAGCCTCCTTTCTCAACTTCTCAATGAGATTGAAAAGAGAGAAAAATAAAAGAAAACAATGGTGGTGGAAATTTTCTCAAGAAAGTTTTCAAATAAGTGAGTAGATCCAAGCCCACTCTCACGGATTTTTGGTGGTCAGTCATAATACGGAAGATCGAGTGATGGATTTGATAATATTCATATGGTTCACGGCAATTGATCTTGTTCTCATTCGTTGCGCGCATGGAGGGCACGATAATGATCAAAAGGGCTGAATCAAAGCAAGTATAGCGCAGGGCTGGATCAAAGCAAGTATAGCGCATGGTCAAAGCAAGATGCACATGAGTTCAAAATTAATTGCATAGACGTGGCTGATTATGATAATGCGCATGATCAAAAGCAAGATCAAATATGATCGACGGACATGATGCGTGACTGAAGGAAATTGATTAAATCAAATGGCGTGATCAACTTGCTGTGTGCGTGGCTGTGATCTGGATCAATTACCTGGGACGTGGATGGCGTTGCATGGGAGATCAAGGGTCACAATATTTTATGGATCGTGTGTGACGAGCAGTGAATAAAAACGGGACTGGTTCGGATATGAATTTTTTAGAAGAAAAATTTTGGATTAAGATGAGGAGAGCAGAAAATATTTTCAAGGTCGAATCAGGGTGTCTAAGCCGCTTCCGCTGCGCAAGAGAAAGTGTTCCCTACATTTATATCGTCGGAAAGTTAAAACCGAGACCTATAAATTCCGCGTTGAATAATATTTTTCCAAATTCGAACAAGAAATAGGTCGAAAATACAACTTAGAAATTCGGTTGAATAGTGACTGCGGACCCATCTAGAGAATTCCAAAGTTCTCTCAAAACTTTTGATTTTTCTTCAAAGAAAAATATTAAAAATTTGTCACATTAGCCCCTACTACATATATATATAATCCCCAAATTAGAAGAAAGAAGAGAGGGAGGCGTGAGAAAGAGAAGAGGAAGAAGAAGAAGAAGAAGAGAAGAAGAAGAAGAAGAAGAAGAAGAAGAAGAAGAAGAAGGAGCAGGAGGAGGAGGAGGAGGAGGAGGAGGAGGAAGAAAGGAAAAGGAGACCAACTCAAATAAAACCACCACAAGCTAGAAGGAAGGAAAAATCAAGCCCAAGACAAGCCTTAAAAGAGAGGGAGTTGGATAATGATTGAATTGATCTTGAGGTAAGAAAAATCTTATTTTATATCATACAATTTTAGTTTGGTTGCAGAAAATAATTATGTGAAAATGGATGATGATAATGTTGTATTGGTGTGGTAACTGTGAACAAATGATTAGGGAGTGTGATATGGGTTGTAGTATACCCTAGAAGATTCCTTGAATTAGGGATCATGAGTATGAGTAAGGTTATGGTGTTGAAATGGAGTGTGTCTAATGGGTTAAAAAGGGCGGAGAGTAAAGGCAAGTACCAGTGGATTCTGTAAACAAGTGTAGCCTGGACAGACCTCACTGTTTCGGTAATTAATTGGATTCTAGACCTCCATTTGACACATCATAAAATTCTACAATAACTAGACATAATAGAGTCTAATATATTCAAATATTAGAATTTTTAGACTTAATATGAATTTATGTCGAATTTGTACAAATTCGCTACCTTGCAGTTTCATTAGTTTCTGTTCATTCTAAACTGCCTGTATTTATTTGCTTATAACTTGAGTTTTGGAAGTCGAAATCAATATATGTAAAATTCTGATAAACTAGAAATATTATAGATTAATATATCCAAAATGCATAATTTTTGGACTTAAGATGAGGCCGGACCGAATTTTGGAAGTCGGGCTATCTGCTGCCCATGTGCCAAGTTCTTCCAGTTGCATAGCCTATGAACTTTAGTCTATAACTTAAGTTCTAGGAATTGAAATCACAATCTGTAAAAGCCAACATAAAATAGACACCTAAATGAGTATTCTATAAAATTTCAGCCTCAAATTCAATCCCGATTAAGCACACCAAATTTTCAAAGTCTGTATTAGTGCACTGAAATTTTCTGGAAAGAGGGCAGAATATGGAGTTTTGTGAAGTAGCTTGTGAGATACTCGAACTAGCGTAGTAAAATTTTTTAGAACACCCTAAAATATTAGTAACATAGTGAGGATGAGTTATCATAAATAAAGAATAAATTTTATTACGAAGGGATATAATTCATAACTTTGATACTACGGAATTTTGCTAGTTCTAGATTATCACCAGAAGATGCGGTTTCACCACCATCGCAAGGCGTCACTAGCAAGTTCCGAATCTGTGAGTGGATGCTTTGTTTTATGTTTTCTTGACTTATGTTTTATAAAAATTCTTTTCACGTTTTGAAGTTTTAAATTGATGAAGAATATGCATGATATTTATATGTTTCCGTTTCAGCACTCGTTTACTGTTCTTATGATTTCTCAACTATCTTTATGTTTCCGCTGAAATGATCGATTGATGATATATTTCTATTCCACCGCTTGTTGCATGTCTTATTTTTTTGAAACTCATCGTATGTTTCTGCTGGCGTTCTTGTTAGGGTCTCATCCATCTGAAATGGTATGACCCGCTACCTTATCGACAGAGGATTATTCGTTCCTCACTCATTCTATGCGCGCGACTTGGGCATTGACCGCTTGATATGTTTTTGAAGATGCATGCATGGAAAATGATTTATGGATATGTTTTGGATTTTTCCTATAGTTTTGTTATTTTTAGTATCCACTCATCCGGTGGTTCAAATGATCTAACCCACCACTTCTAGATTCTTTGTTTTGCCGGCTTACCCAGAGGGCGAGTTCGAGGGGATGGATACTGATGGCAGTTACTAGGGTTTTCGATCCACCAGGTTAAGTTAAAAAAAAGTTCATTTCAGTCAGATTCAAGAAATATCGTGTATCATATATGTTATATAGTGAATAACATATATGTAATGCATCATAGTGTTCAATGTCAAAGTTATAATGTGTAGTAAACTGAGTACTTAGTATTAGGAGTGTTATGCATGATGGTGAGTAGGGCATTGGTCCCATGCATGAGTTTATATATGAAATGAGATTATCAGTTGTCAAAGAGTCAGAGGCTTAGAAGGATGTGATGGTCTATTCCCTGTTGGTAGTTTGCATTTTGATCATTTTAGTCCTAATTTGTCAAATAAAAATTTAAGTGATTCCAAATCACTATCAAAATGATTTATACATGTCTTACACATGAAATTACACATTTCAACTCAAAACCGAATATTTCTAGCAATTGCCGAGAGGTCCTAACATTTTCCAGATTTTACATTTTGGTCCAAATTTGTTCAAAAAATATTAGATAATATCCACTCAATACTAAATTAAACGTAGATAATATCCACTCAATACTAAATTAAACGTACATCATATATACATCATTATACAACACATATAAGAAAAACCCCAATTTTGGTTTAGGGTAAAACTCTAATTTCTGAAATTAGTCCAATTTACAAAATTAACCTAATTCAACACTTTAATTTAATCTATACAACACCAAATAAGTCTCACCACTTTGAAAAAACTCAAGAACAATTCAAGGTCACCAATGAATGGCCTAATAACTCTAGAATGACAACACGATTATCAAATAATCAAATGTGTGCTTATAACCGTTTATAAGCATACTTTGTTAAACATACATGCATACATCTTTCATTCATGCTTCCAACCATCATAACACAAACACAAGAGAGTAGAAAAACTTAAGAACAACATATGTTGTAGCCAAGAACAAAAAGAACAATTTTCCTTCGAATAGAAAGTTGGAAATACTTACTAAATTCCAAGCTTTCTTGGATTTCTTCTTAGTTTCTTCTCTTTTTCTCTCAAATCTCCTTTTGTTTATGTTTTGGATGCTTGAAATTGTGAATCAAAATAATAAAAAAAAAAACCTTTAAATACTTAGGTCGAGTGGCTGAAATTTGGTAATAGAAAATGATAGATATTTTGCTTTTTTAATCTAATTAGAGAAGCACAAAT
This sequence comes from Zanthoxylum bungeanum, assembly GCA_019454045.1. Lineage (NCBI taxonomy): Eukaryota > Viridiplantae > Streptophyta > Magnoliopsida > Sapindales > Rutaceae > Zanthoxylum > Zanthoxylum bungeanum. The sequence continues at coordinate 170,715 of SKCR01037500.1, read as the reverse complement.
CAATTTGATAACCATTTTCATTTATTGTAAAAGTCAACATTTATACATTAATCATTTCATTTAATAAATATCAACTTAGATATTTTATATTTTATATTTTTAATTACTTTAATTATTTAATAATTGAATAATTATTTAAATATAAATATCCAAATATATGTATTATATTTACTTTAAATAATCCAAATACATATATTAATGATATATGTCAAATATTATAATTTGATAATTAATTAATATGTATTTAATATAATCAAGTATTAAATACAAATATACATTAATTAGGAAATGACCAAAAGACCCCTTGTAGGAAATGTTTTTCTTGTGCAATGGAAGCACGTTAGGCACTTGGATCGGACTTGAAAATTTTTTCTACCATTCCATTTGCGTAACCGAATGCAACTAGTACCACCACTAGAATTTTTTCTTATATTTTAGACAAAATTCAAGCACTGAAATAGCCCCAAAATAGTCCCCGAACTGCCCCGAAGAGCCGAAAAATTGGACTGTTTTGGACCCAATTTGCACCCAGCGCACTACCGAAACAACCCCTGAAATGCATGGATAGTGGCTGTGATTCAATTATGATTTTTCACTTGAAAACAGCCCCAAAACAGCCCCAAAATACCTATATATGTTTTTCAAAAATTTTGGATTAAAACAAAACCAAACCGAGTTTCGTTTTCACAAAACTTTTTGCGGCAGTGACCAAAATAAGCCTCACTACCGAGTACCAAATAAAAAGAAGATGAAGATTATTTTTTGTTCGAAACCACAAAGTCTTATGAGCTATATCTCGTTACCAATGGAAACTAGTATGGGCTAAACTCACAATATTAATCCCTAAACTATTTAGAGATTAATGTCACACAAGTATTTTGTTTTTTTTTCTTCTTGTTCTTTCTTTTGGTTTTTCTCAACTTTTGAGAGAGAATGAAGAAGAAGAAAATGGAGGCTGGGGTTAGAATGAAAAGTCCTTACAAAAGAAAAATATATTTTTCTTTTTATACTTAGGGTTATTTTATTTTCAAAAAACAAAACCTTTTCCCCTTCTATCATATGCAAGTTTCGGTCATAGGTAATTTTTTTTTTCTTAATTTTGTAACATCTAATTCAATTATCATAATAGAAAAGATGTTACAAAAACAAAAAGGTTAATGCCTTTAAAATTTGTAACTTCGAAATTAAATCCGAGAGTTATGCAACCTATCATAACTCACTAAGTGTTTCCAGATTTAATGCAAAAGTTTTACAACCTAGCATAACTCACATAGGGTTTCCAAAATCCAAGATTGGAATTTCCAAATTTGGCCTCATTAAATTATATCATATATAGTTTAATATTAAGCATTCAATAATTATCATATAATTATTAAAACCATCTATTAACTTTTAATATATAGTTTCAAGTGTGACAAACTAATATTATTAATCAGATTAATAATATTTTCATTTGTGAATATATAATTGGACTATCTAATTATACTAAATCTGCTACAGTATATTAAGCTAGCACGGGGACCAAATGGACTTAAGGTTCCGAGCTCCAGTAATCTAGAAATATTAATTAAGCTCTTAATTAAATACTCTGAACTATTAACTCCTGGTTTTTCCACTAAAAACCCGAAGCTGTACTCTCATTACCGCAGATAGTATATTAAGCCGAACCATATCGGTGTCCATCGATATAGTCATTACATAAAGATTAACCCTTAACGAGTATCTCGTAATTAGAGCCCGGCCATAATGTCCATTATACGCCTCTAATTATTTTTACCTTAAGAACTATTGATTCTCTAATGAACAATTTATTCATAACCATTATGAATTTTAATCTTTATATTCATAATAGATTGAGCGCTTTAACCATTCAAGTACCGAATCAATTCTTTAGGAAGATACTCCTCTACTTCTCGCAAGAATGAGTGAACTCTATGTCTATGTAAAACGTGCCCAGCTGTACACCAGGCTATGCACCCAAAGCACGTAGCTATTGGCCTGGACTGCTATACCAACCTCACCTTCATAAATAAAGGAAATAGCCTGTAATGCAGGAGTTCGTAGTACACTCAGAATTAAGATCAATCCATATATGACCATCTAGTAATGAATTTCTTTATTTAACGGATATTATAAGAAAGTCATTTCTATCTTGGTCCAGTCCTATATGATCACATCATACAATGTGCCTCTATTCTCATGTCTCCATATGGACGATCCCAGATCAAGGTCGCCATACAATTATATAATGGAACACAGCTATAGATGAACCACAAATAAAGTACCCGCTTTGTTTGCTCTCTATGGACTATTTTAGATTACCAACTTCAGACTTAAATCCTCTTGAGTATGACACTCATACACTAAGTCTGAAGGCAAATATGTAATATAGGGTAATCAATATAATTTACAATATGCGAAATTTTAAAAAAAAAACACTTTGATGAATGAATAATGCATAGTTTTATTTCATAACATATAAAATCGTTTACATTACATGAAGCTCTAGGGCATATATTCCAACAATCTCCCACTTGCACTAGAGCAAATGAGACATGTCCCATAATCCTAGACAATCTAGATGACATGATATTTGTAAATGGATCAACCAGGTTGTTATGGATGTAATGTTTGTGACAGAAACGTCTCGTTTCTGCACTATCTCCTTGATAAGATGATATTTCGTCTCTATATGTTTTCTGTAGGCATTGCATTTCTGCATGTGAAACCCGATGATGAGCCTCATTTGGAGGCACTATCTTTTAAGTCGCGGAAATTGCGGAAAACGGATGTCGGAAGGGAAAAGTCAGGAATTGACGGTTTTGTTGGATTTAGTTCACGTGTTTAGCTTCGGGTTCGCTGTTGGATCTCCGTTTTAAAACTTAACCTTAGCCCAAGCCCATTAAATCACATCCAAAGATAATTAAAACATTTAAAATATATAACACAAATTAAAGTAAATTAAAACCAATCCAATTAAACACAAATTAAATTGAATTAAAACCAATTAAACACAAATTAAATTAAATTGAATTAAACTAAAATCCATTGAAACCAATTAAATTAAAACCAATTAGATTAAATTAAATAATTGAAATTAAATTAAATAACTAAATCGAAATTAAATAACTAAATCGGAATTAAACAACTAATTAAATTGAAATTAAACCAAATTTAATTAAAACGAATTAAAGTGGAATTAAAATAACTAAATTGAAATTAAATTAAATAACCTAAATTAAATTAATTAAATGATATACCAACTAAATAAAATATTAAAATTAAAAAAATTAATTAAGTAATATACCAATTTAAATAAATCATTAAATAAATCATTTAAACTAAAACATTAAATAAAATCATATACCAAATTAAAATAAAACAAATTAAATAATTAAATAATAACCTACCAAAATAATAAAAATACTTACACAAATTAAAGAAATTACATGCCTAATTAGCACAAATCAAATAAATATATTCCTAAATTTAATAAAATCACAAACAATTTAAGAAATCACCTCCTAAAATACACAATTCTTTCCCTAAATAACTAAATTAAATCCCTCCCTTAATAATTTTATTTCTTTCCTTATTCAATAAAATCCATGCATGCAAACCCTAATTTGATAAACTATATAAACAACCACCCTTGCAACCCTTGGCTCCTCTCTTAGCCTCTCTGACCCTCTCTTGGCCTCTCACCTCACACGGCATAAACAAAAACAAAACAAATAACCCTAGGCTCTCTTCATGATGATTCACCATACACGGCAGTGACCAAAAGAAGTCACTCAGCCATTTACCCCTCCACGCTGCAGCAGCACAAACGCCCCTCATCAGACCACTTTTATTCTCCAAAACTAAAGCTTCACGTACATCACGCCTGAACCAACAGCCTCAGCTCTCGCCCTTCAACAGCCCCCTTAATTCTTCATAATAGCTATAAGCATCAACGCAACTGACCCTTCATTCACGAAACCAACCTTCACAGCCTACCTACTCACGGCTAAAACCACACCTTCCACTCACATTGAAGCCACGCCTATCAAGCCTGCTCCACTAACAAGTCTTTCACGCCATCTGCCAAGCCCCACTCACGCATCACAAATCACCCATTCACCCATGTCCAGCAGCCTCACGTTAATTGCCAACAAACTACCGAGCAACACAACGCCCCTATTCACTGCCCAAAACTGAGCACAAAAATCCCCCTCACTGCCAGTAATAAGCACACCATATTACCCTTGAAACTGCCGCACAAGTCATCAAAATTTCTGCCCAAACACAGCCCCAAACTTGCCAGTAAATCACGCCCAAACTACTCCCTATTCAGCCCCTCAAACTGCTCAAAATAGTGAACAGAAACTGCCCCCCTAAACCGCATAAACAGTCCCATAAAACGCAATAATAAGACCTGAAATAGTGAGCAGAAAATGCATCCAAAACAGCAGCAAAACGAAGCCTAAACAGCAAGAAAAACAGTGGAACGACGAGTTGAAACGCTAAGCTAGTGAACCGGAAGAGTAAGGAGCTTTTACCCCTTCCGACCTCCGTGAAACGCAAGTCCGAAGACGACTTAAACGGTTAGACCTGAGGGTACTTTTTCACACTTATTTTTTTTCTGTTTTATTTTTTATTATTTATTGAGTATTATTTGCATGATTATTATGGATTGATGCATGATTGTGGCCCTTGATTAAAATGAAAAATGTGTCGCCTCTCGTGGTATATAGGATGGAAACCCGGACGTAAATTTCATAGCCGATTCCAAATGGACGGTAGTATGATCTGCACTCGGGATACAACTCCACGTACCACTTGAGCAAACGGCACATATTTTGTTTTATGTTGTTTTGATGTCTTTAATTATTCTGTCATTCAATTTTCTGCACGTTATTTATTTATGTAATGATGAGAAAAGCGCATTGGCTTAGTAAGTGCGATGAAAGGTCCTCTAATTGAAGAGGTTAAAATCCTTTGCCATGATGCTTCGCCGCGCCGAGTATTTTTTTGTTTACTTTTATCTTTATTTATGCATATTATGTGTTTATTACGTATGGGCTTAGTAAGTCGGGTTAAAGGCCCTCTGTTTCACGGGGATAAGATCCTTACCACGATACTTCACCGCGCCGGATGACGTACATTCGATTGGACGTGAGATGTGTTCAATCGGATATACAAAGTCTGATATCTTGTATTTGTTATTATGCCTTTATTTATGTGTTTATTGCGAATGGGCTTAGTTAGTCGGATTAAAGGCCCTCCGTTTCACGGGGACAAGATCCTTACCACAATGCTTCACCACGCCGAGTATTTTTATGTTTACTTTTGTCTTTATTTATGCATATTTTATGTTTATTGCACATGGGCTTAGTAACTCGGGTTAAAGGCCCTCCGTTTCACGGGGATAAGATCCTTACCACGATACTTCGCCGCGCTTCTTGTCATGTCACTGATTCTTTTGTACATCATTGTCTTATTCATGCATGTATTATGGAATTCCATATAGTTGCATCATCTACCTTAGTCTTGGCTTAATGTATTACAATTTATGCATCCATGTTGTGAAGGCGTGTGGACATTATTTCTTGTGGTATATCGGATGGAAACCCAGACGTAAATTCCGTAGCCGATTCCGAATGGACGGTAGTGCGGTCTGTACTTGGGATACAATTCCACGTACCACTTGGAAAAGTATTCACATGCATGTCTGTGCCCATATTAGTTATCATCTTTCGCATCACATATAACATGCTTAATCAGAAATTTGTAGTGTCTATATGTGTGCACTTGCATCTCTCTCATTCTTTGTGTTTTTCTTCTTCCAATCATGATTAATCACATTCTTTGGCATTATATCATGGCACGTTTATCTTTAATGTACGAGTGCATCTTTAGTGGTTTATCTTTTGCGTGTTTAAATTCGCATCTTTCTTAATCTCTTCAAGTTATGCGTTTATGTTGATTTTGTTTATTATGCGGTTATTTTGATCTTGTTTCATATGCCTTTATAATTCGCTTATAACATGAGATGTTCGCTGTTATTTTGACTTCCTTTATATTGCATGCCAATATTGCTATGGTTGTCTTGCGTTTATGTTTACATGAATATTGAATGCTTATGATGTAACATGTTTGCTATTGAAAAAGACTTTATCTTCATGCATGTGAACTTATGATTATGGTGCACTCTTGGAAATAAGTGTTATTTAGGCTTGATTAAATTATTACACAAATCCTTTCATTACAAGTGACATAAGTAAGGGACCATCACGAACCCAACGGTTTGAGGTCTTCCCTTGCGAGTGGTGAGTGCGGCCTTAAATCTCATTTTCCCGGTTCACACCGGGTGGCGACTCCATTATTCTCCGGTTTAGTCCCCCGTGGCTACTCCATACTCCCAACCGGGCCGCGAGCCCGGAACAGCATGCATCACCCAGGTTCTGCTGTGTCACCACACTTTCTCCTCTTCTGGCTTGTTGGTTCTTTTGAATTTACCATTGCACCACTATTATTGCAATAAAGTGTGAGTGGTTTATCCATATCTATAACAACTTCCAGATCTGCCAAGAATTTACGGAGCCAGACTATTTCCTTAGCTTCTTCACAAGCTGCTATATACTCCGCCTCCATGGTAGAGTCAACAATGCAATATTGCTTTATACTCCGCCATATTCTAGCCCCACCACCTAAGGTAAACACTGATCCAGATGTTGATTCCTAGAATCAACATCTGTCTGAAAATTAGAATTCGTATATCCCCTTAGGATCATATCTTCACTGGAATATACAAGCATATAATCTCTCGTTCTTTTAAGATACTTGAGAATGTGTTTCACAGCCGCCTGATGATCAAATCTTGGGTTAGACTGAAACCTAATTGTTACTCGCACTGTAAAATAGATGTCCGGTCTCGTGCATAATATATCATACATGAGACAACCAACTGCTGAGGCACATGGGATATGTCTCATTTCCTCCACATCTTGAGGTTTCTTAGGAGACTATTCTTTTTATAAGTGAATTCCATGTCGATAAGACAAATTTCCTTTCTTGGAATTCTGCATCCCAAATCACATAAGGATTTGAATCCCAAGAACATAACTGGCCTCTCCCAAATCTTTCATTTGGAATTGGTTGTAGTATCAAATCTTATAGTCCAAGATCAAGATGCATGCTTGAGTGTTGGACAGTTATGACCCATAGCGTCACTATTTGTAAAAGACATTATGTTTTTGTACAAAATTAACTATGTAGTAATGAAATTGTCTTTTACCGTTTTGTATTTATTTACTTTGATATATAAATGGTAGAAGTCCTTATGATTAGTTTCGGATTGAGATGATATGAGACAGTATCAATCCATAAAGGTTTAATCATTAAATATCCATAGTCGTAGTATTATCGAGATTGGACATCGATAATGCGGAATAGACTAGTATTACACTTGTGCGAGTTGTGAGGGCATAATGACATAGTTTTCATATATTTAAGTATTGGATACTTATGCGAGTGTGATAAGAGGTTGTGTTTTACCGATGGTACGGAAAACAGCTTTGCTCTAGATAGACCCCGCAAAATCCCATTGGTTCTCTATTGTGTTGTAACCATCGGGATAATATGACAAGGTCATGATTATCCGATTCAAAGAGACTAGTTGCTTGATATCTGATATATGCTTCGTACGGGGACGACACTATTCTAGCCCCAGGCTGGATCGCAATACGCAATACTTTGGTATACTACGCCTGATATAGATCGTATATTCCATTAAGAATATTTCTGGAGAATTGGGTAGGCATGGCGCTTTGCTAGAAGCCAACCTTGTCTCGTAAATCGGTAAAAATATAGTACGAGGTACGTACGTGTTCGGATAGTCCAACAACAGAATTTACTGCCAACATATCCAGAGATCTCTTGGGTCGCTTCCCGAAGATTCACCGAAGACGTATGATTCGAACTTAATTAATCTGGGATTAATTGCGGAGAGACTTTATCTTAGATAAAGTACTTTTTGAAGAGAGAGAAAGATTAATTTGGAATTAATCGACAAAATAATATATTGGATATATTAAACGAAATTGGATTTCGATGCAGAATTAAAATTGGATTTTAATTCGGGCAAACGAGTTAATTTAGAATTAATTCATTAGTGACGTGAATAGTAATTTTACTAGGCATAATTATTTAATTACGTCGCGACGGAAGTTCATTAATTCAAAATTAGCGAAATCGAGCCCAGAAGTGTTTGCAGGCCCACTCGCATTTCGAATCGAGTGGGGGCCCATAAGTCACATCGTGAGTCACATCACTTGTCATTTATTTATGATAGATGTCAAAGTCACTTTTTGGTGAGTGTCATGTTACCACTATTCATGATGGAGTTTGGTGTGGGCATTTAATGCCAAATTAGAGCCAAGATGGTTGTTGACTTTTTGAAAGCTAATACCAAACTTTTGGTAATGTTTTTTCACAATTGTTTTTGGAAAACAAAATAGAAAACAAAGAAACCATCTCTCTCTCTCCCAACTCTCCTTGGCCGAGAGTTTCAATGAAGAACTAGGAAGTGTTTTCTTTTTCTTCAAATTTGCTAGCACATCTAGAATCCATACAAGGTGATAGGGAACCGAACTAAGAGCTTGGAATCCTTTAAAGCTTGGAGCTTCATCATTTCATCAACATACTTCTCTTGGCAGAATACATCTAGCAAGGAGATAAAATTTTATTGAGCATCACATCCAAACCGATCTTTGTAAGTATATTTCTGCCATATTTCTTAGTAGTATTAATTCTCATTTCTATGCTTATTATGATCTTGGGACTAACCTAGAAACCCAATAATGGTATCATTGAGCCACTTTGAGCATGAAATGAATTAGGGTAAAATTTAGGTAAAATCAATTTGAGCATGATTTGATAAAATTGATTGATTGAGTATGCTTGAATGTTGATATATTGAGGTTGTATTGGATCAATTTCATGAAATATTGATTGGATCAATTTTTTACCTTATGATTGGCTTGGCCGAATGTATAGATTACCATAGGGTCTTGGAATTTTTTGTTTCGTAGATCATTGGATGACTTGAAACGATTGGGATATGTCGATTTAAAATTCAATCGGATTGAAAAATGATTTCGGACAAAATTTCTTACCATGGCCGAGAGCTTGTGAGCATGTAAAGAGTTGATTTTTGATTCAAGAATGTTGGACATTAGTTGAACAATAGGATACATAATTAATTAGTTAAATTGTATTTTGGAAATATTAATTTGGGTAATTAATTGATGTATTACACTTTAATTAATTGGATTATAAAATTTGGAATTTTAAAATTTGGTTAATTGGGCTTAATTTTGAATTGGGCTTAAAATTATTGTATTTGGGAATAATGGGCTTCGTTGGGCCAAGTTGGTTTAGGCAAATTGGATTGGATCCAAATTGGGCCTAAATCATTCCATTAAGTCCAAATATGACAAATGGCCTTTAAAAGTTTAATTGGACCTTATGGGCTAAAATTGTTTTCTTGGCAAATGAGGGTGATTCCTTAATTGGGCTTGGTAATTGGGTTTGACCCACATTGACCAAAGCCCATGCCTTATGAAATCAATTGAAAACCCATCGGACTTTAATTAATCGAATATTGGATGTTAGTTGGGCTTTGAGACCCGATAAGATTAGATTTGGAATCTAAGTCGTTAAAGCGCATTAAAAAGTGTAGTCATTTAATTTGGAATTAAATATATGAATTAATATTGAATACAAATTAAATTAGATTTAACGAGTAGTTTGATATAATTCAAGAATTCATACTTTGAGTACTTATTATTAAACGAGTTGGACTCGAGAAAAATCAAATCATTGTTTGAACATTGAATGATCACATAATTAAAGACTAATTAATTGTATTAGATTGGTTGAATTGCATGCTATGAATGAATACATGGATGTGTTGAATGAATAGCGTATATCAGATGGATATTAGAAGTGAAAGTGAAATTTTAGAAATTATTATAAATTTGGAATTTATTAAATTGGACCTGCGTGTCCAGCCTTCTCTCTCATTATTTCTTTGTATTCTCTTCTCACCTAATTCCCCTCAATGTTAATAAGGTTTCCATTATTGTATTATGTAATTGGGTAGAAGTAGAATATGCTAGCCGGGGAGAGGAAATGGAGTGATTTATTCTAGGAACAATCTATTAAATATCCATCCGCATATCGTTATTAATTTACTTTCCATGCCTTATTATGCTTTTAGAATGCATGCTTAAGGGTGTATGATGAGACCTAACAAAGATAATTAATTGGTTGCCAATTACGCAAAAAACCCTGAAATCATATTAAGTGTTTTTCCTTCCGTTGAGTGATTCTTACTCAAGATCCAAAGTTGGCATTTGTTTGTTGGCCAAAGTCAAGGCCTTTGTCAATTGCGGATGTGTTTGAATCATGAAGGCTTTGTTCCACATCGGTGTCTTATCCCAGTTGTGATTTGTTGGCCAAAGTCAAGATCACTTCTTGTCCATCGACATTGATTACGAAGTTTTCCATGTCAATGGGCCCCGCTTAACTGGAATCATTAAGCTTGTTGTTCCAAAGCCAAGGCTTAGTTGATTCAGAGGAAAAATGTTAGGCAAATATATTGGATATATTGGCATATATATTGTATATATGTTTCGGACTTGGATGTCCACCTACCGGATCTAGGAATTAGATAAGATCCAATTGATCTTCGAGATCTACCTAGTTAAATATCATACAGCTTGTTGGCCAAAGTCAAGGTTGTGCGTTATTTAACGGGATCCTAGCCCACTAGGAAACTGGATTTCCCGAGTACTCGACAGAGGGTTAGAGGCTCGCCGAAAAATAGTGGGAGGCTAGTATTGAATTTACAATTTCGTTCAGATACTTAGCTTTACGCGCTTTCAAATTATTTCGTCAAAATTATTTTATTAGTTTGACTAATATAATGTAATTTTTCTTATAACAGTTAGACTGTACCTATATATCATTGATTAGATAATTGGACTATCGTAATCAAGATGACATGAAAGGAAAATGTCCGAGACATTATCATGGGTGAAAACGTCTTTAAGGGCACGAACTTTGCCGATTAGGAAATGAATTCGAGGATAGTCCTTGGAGCCGAGAAGCTGCTATATACTATCAGTTACTTGAGCTGGAGCTTTGGAAGACTCACAACGATGACAATTCTATTGCTCAATCAATTATGCTTGCTGATATGACTCAGTTGTTGGACAGTTATGACCCATAGTGTCACTATTTGTACAGATCATGGTGTTGTTGTACAAATTAACTATGTGACAAAGGAGATTATGCTCTTATCATTTGTGATTAGATCACCAAGATGTATAAATGATAGGAGGTCCTTATGATTAGTAGCTGGATTGAGATGATATGAGACAGTATCAGTCCATGAAGGTATAATCGTTAAATATCCCTAGTCAGAGTATTGTCGAGATTGGACATCGATAAATGCGTAAAAGACTAGTATTACACTTGTGCGAATTGTGAGGGCACAATAGCATAGTTCTCATATATTTGGGTATTGGATACTCATGCAAGTGTAAAAGGAGGTTGTGTTTTACCGATGGTACGGAAAACAGCTTCGCTCTGGATAGACCTCTTCGGAATTCCATTGGTAGTATGACTATGTGTCTATGGAAGTCCGACATCAGGGTAGGTATATTTGGTCTTAACTTGAGACTTGCAACGCTAATACTTGTGACAATCAATATGCTTTGGTTTTGGTCGTTTAGGGCTTTAACCGGTTCTGTGTACGCCTCTGCTGGGTATATTGAGAATCATAGTGTATTGGGTGTGATTTCAAGACGGAAGTTTCGCTCCAGTCATAGTGGAGATGATGTCACGTAGGATACAGTACTAGCACTCTTAAGTACTGCAGTCATCGGGATATTATGACTAGGTCATGTATATCCGATTATAGAGACTAGTTACCAGACATCTGACATGTGCTTCGTACGGGGCAGACACAATTCCAGCCCCAAGCCTAACACGTGGCATCTGATACTGGGTCGATATATACGATACCACGTATACTAAGCCTGATATAGATCACATATTCCTGTAAGGATATTTCTGAAGAATTGGGAAGGCATGGCGCTTTGCTAGAAGCCAACCTTGTTTTGTAAATCAGTATAAACGTAGAACTAGGTACATACGTATTCGAATAGTCCGACGACCGTATTTACTGCCAACATATCCGGGGATCTCATGGGTCACTTCCCGAAGATTCACCGATGACGTATGACTCGCACTTTATTAATCTGGGATTAATTACATGAGAGAGAAAAATAATCTGAGATTAATTACGGAGATATTTTATCTAGGATAAAATGTTATTTAAAGAGAGAGAACGATTAATTTGGAATTAATCGATAAATTAATATATTTGATTTATTAAACAAAATTGGATTTCGACACGGAATTGAAATTAGATTTTAATTCGGGCGAAGTTATGACGTGAGTAGTAATTATGCTAGGCATGATTATTTAATTAACTTAGATTTAATTACAACGCAACGGAAAAATTCGTTAATTCAGAATTAGCGAACCCCAGCCCGAGATTATTTGCGAGTGCATTCGCATTTCGAATTCGAGTGCGGCACGCAAGTCAAATCAAACGTTAAATCACATGTCACTTTTAGTGATGTGATGTGACAACTTGTCACTTGATTGATTGAGTGATGTGACTTGATGTAGTGGTTGGAAAGCTCTTTTGAAAAGCTTGATTGACATTTACAATTGTTTATTAATTGTATATGTTTATTTTTGATTTTTAAAAGTATAAAAAAGTGTATTAGATACACCAATCCATCCAACAACCACACAACACTCTCTTTCTCACTTCATCTCTCTCACACGCCCAATGGGCTGAAATTCTCTTCTACTCACTGCCCAAAAACCGTGAGTTCAAGGGGAAGATAGTCATGATTTTGTTGCAAAATCAAAGTGTTAGCAAACCATTGGGACATACGAAGGTGATAGGGAAACCCACCCGTGTGCATGGAATCATTTCATCACATGCTTAGAGCTTTAATGGAGGATCAAAGCCGAAAATGGAGGACTGCAAACCAGTCCACTGCCGTGACCATGATGGAGGGAGAAAATAATATTTGTTCCTCAATGCATCGCTTCTACCGATCGATGTAAGTATTCTGCAACTTCCTCGATGTATTCGTATGATGTTTCTATGCTTTATTCGATCCTCGAGACTTAGAGTTTTCCCAACAATGGTATCAGAGCTTCTAAAAGCATGAAACTTGATTTAGGAATTAAATAAATGGTTGGCTTGGCCGAATCATACTATGCCCTAAATGTCTTGGAATTTTGTTTTTTGATTCATTGGATGAATTGGAGATGATTTGAATTGTTGATTTAATGTCGATTGTCAATTTAATTGGATTGAAACTGAATCGGACGAAAAATCCTCATTTGGCCGAGACATGTAAAGCATGTGATGGGTTTAATTTTTCATAAATTGTGTTGGACATGATTTAATGTTAATAAACTTAATTAATTGGGCTAATTGGTGTTTTGGAAATATTGAATTGGGTAATTAATTATGTTATACACTTTATGTAATTAAATTATGAAATTGGGTTTTTGTAATTTAATTATGATGGGCCTAATTTTGGAAATTGGACTTTAAGTTGTTATTGGGCTTTAATGGGCTTGGTTGTACCAAGTTATGTTTAGGCCAAATTGGTTGGATCCAATTGGGTCAAAAACCACTTCCATTAAGTTCAAATACGACTAAAGGACCTTTAAAGTTTAATTGGGCCTAATGGACCGAAATTGATTTCTAGGCTTATGGGGTAACTCCTTGATTGGGCTTTGGTTGCCGAAGCCCACGCCTTAAGAAATTAATTGAAAGCCCATTGGACGTTAATTGAAAGACATTGGATGTTAATCGGGCTTTGAGACCTATAACAATTAAATTTGGAATTTAAGTTGTAAAGGTTCGTTAAGAAAGTGTGATATTTAATTTGGAATTAAATAAATGGATTAGTATTAAATACAAGTTAAATTAGATTTAATGTTGTAGTTTAATTTAATTCAAGAATTCGTACTTTGAGTACTTATTCGCAAAACGAGTTTGACTCGCGTAAAATCAAATCGTTGTTTGAACATTGGATGGTCATTAATTATCAGATTAATTAATTTGATTAGATTGATTGATAACATGCTTGTGTGAATATATGGTTGCGATGCATGAATAATGTATATTAGATGGATATTAGATGGGTGGGGCAATTTTAGAAATTATTGTAATAAATTTGGAATTTATTAATTGGACCTGTGAGTCCAGCCTTATTACCTCCTTACTCTTTGTATTCTCTTCTCACCTATTCCCATCAATGTAAATGAGGTTTCTTTAGAAGTGTAGTGTAACGGTTAGAAGTAAATACTTGCGCTAGCAAGAGAGAGGAAAGTGAGAGTTTTGATCTAGGATCAATGTGTTGAGTATCCATCTGCATATCATTATTATTTATTTATACACCCTTTATTATGTGTTTAGAATGCATGTTTAAGGGTGTATGATGATGAGACCTTAACAAAGATAATAAATTGGTTGCCAATTTGCACGCGAAAAACCCTCAAACAATATTAAGCGTTTTTCCTTCAATTGAATGATTCTTACCAAGATCCAAGACTGGCATTGGCTTGTTGGCCAAAGTCAAGGCCTTTGTCAGTCGAAGATGTGTTTGAATCACGAGAGCTTTGTTCCATATCGGTGTCTTTTCCAAGTTGTGGTTTGTTGGCCAAAGTCAAGACCACTTCTTGTCCATCGACATTGATTACGAAGCTTTCCATGGTCAATGGGTTCCGCTTAACTGGGATCATTAAGTTTGTTGTGCCAAAGCCAAGGATTAGTTGATTCTGAGGAAAATGGTTAGGGAATATATTGGATATATTGGCATATATAAGATATATGTTTCGGACTTGGATGTCCACCTACTGGATCTAGAAATTTGATTGGATCCAATTGATCTTAGAGATCTACCTAGTTAAGTATCATACAATTTGTTTGCCAAAGTCAAGATTGTGTGTTATTTAACGGGATCCTAGCCCACTAGGAAACACGGTTTCTCGAGTACTCGACAGAGGGTTAGAGGCTCGCCAAAAAATAGTGGGAGGCAAGTATTAGATTTGCAATATTCGTTTATTTACTTTCCATACGCGCTCAATCAAATATCATTCGTCAAATAAATTAAATGTTAGTTGGTCTAATATTTAGATCGTTGTTTTAATTAAACAGTTGGACTGTATTCAAACTAATTCAATAAATAGTTGATTTTATAATTGGATTACAGTAATCAATATAATTGAATTTAACCAATCAAAGTATAATTGATTAATATAGTTGTACTATAATATTCATTATATTTAATAGTACCTAAATCGTTGATTAAATAGTTGGACTATTAGAATCAAGATGAAATTGAAAGTTTGACATTTAAAACATAATCCTAGGGAAAATGTATTTAAATGGTTTAATTTTCAAATTGGGAATAAAATTTCAGGATGGTCCTGGAAACTAATAAGTTACTTTATTTGATAAAATAACATATTAGGCCTAAGCCCGGAGTAGAGCAAATAGTAGAGCATGATCTTTAGAAGATCATGTGATGATAACTTAAGTGCTTAATCCATTAAGCTTGTCATAATAGACTCCTTAATTTCTTAATCAGAACTAAGGATTAGATCCTTAAAGTATGCTGTTGAAATTGAAGGATCTTCACATGTTTATATTTAAATCTTAGAAGTACTAAATTGCAATAAATAACTCTTGGAGAGTTAATGACTATTCTCAATGAGATAAAGTCAAACTTTGCAATTAGGTAAATAGCGCAAGGCGTACCTTACTTCGATATTCTAGAAACCCGAGGCTTGGCCAAAGGCTTCTGGGATATGGAAAAGGGGCAAAGGCAAAATCATTATAATCTTCTAGGAAGATAAAGGACATATCCCAAAATATCTACCTAATTTAGGCAAACAGGATCGCGGAAGCGTGACTGTCGTTTAGACAAGGCAGACATGAAGGAACTGAAGAGGGGCAAGGCTCCGGCTTCAAGTATGTTTGTCAAAATTATGTTCACTTCTATTATTGAAATTGGATTTTAAATACTTAGTGTGGTACATAAATATATGATTATTTAATTAAATTAGATTTAATTATGACGCAACGGAAAATTCATTAATTTGGAATTAGCGAACCCGAGCCCGAGATTATTTGCGAGCGTATTTCAAATTCGAGTGCGGCACGCAAGTCAAATCAAGCATCAAATCATTAGTCGCATCAAGCGTCAAATCTCTAGTCGTTTCAAGCGTCAAATCACTTGTCACTTTGAGTGATGTGACTTGAAAAATTGATTGATTGAGTGACTTGACCACTTGATGGATATGACTTGATGTGAATAGTGATGGCTTTTATTATTTGAATTTTTGAAAGCCAAATTCAAGTGAAATTCATTTGAAATTCACTAAAGTGTATAAGATACACTTAAAGCCAAAATGAAAATACACTTTACACATTTCTTTCTTTCCTCCCAACTCTCTCTTCTCTCTTTTCTCTCTTCCATTCACGCCCAAGGGGCTGCAGAAACTGCCCAAACCGTGAGCATCAAGGGTGTTAAGGAGTTGATTTTGTGGCAAAATCGGAGGTGCTAGCACACTTAGAAGACATACGAAGGTGATAGGGAAACCCACCCATGAGCCAGGAATCGTTTGACGAAGCTAAGAGCTCAAAACTTGGACTCAAAAACTGAAAACTTGGAGCAGTGGACTACTGCAGTGGCGTGAGCTTCATGGAGCAGAAATTTGATTTTTGTTCGTCGTAGCGTCGCAAAACCGATCGATGTGAGTATTCCGCAACTTCGTTGATATGTATTCGCACTTATTTCATGCTTATAATCGATCTTGGGACCTTAATAGAAACCAACAATGGCATCTAGAGCAAGGTTTGAGCATGAAAAGTTTAGGCCTTAAAATTTGGGTAAAATGATTTTGAGCATGATTTTATGAAATTAGATGATTGAGTATGCTTAAATGTTGTTGAATTGAAGACTGATTGGATCAATTTCAAGAAAATATGTTTGGAATAATTTTCCCCAAATTTTCTATGTTGGTCGAATGTAGGAAGCCCTATAATGTCTTGGATTTTTTTATTTTTGATTCATTGGATGAGTTAGAATCATTCGGGAATGTGATTTAATGTCGATTGTAGAATTAATTGGATTGAATTAGAATCAGACACAAATCCCCTCCCTTGGCCGAGTCCTTAAAGAATGTAATTGGGTTAGATTTTAATCAAAATGTGTTGGACATGTGATGATGAAAATGAGCATGATTAATTGTATATATTGATGTTTTAGAAATGTTAATTTGAGTAATTAATCATGTTACACACTTTATGTAATTAAATTGGAAAATTAGATTTTTGGAATTTAATTCAATTGGGCCTTAAAATTGGATTTGGGCTTGTTATGTTGTAAATGGGGTTATTGTGCTTTGTTTTACAATGATAGGTTTAGGCAAATGGACTGGATCCGATTGGGCCCAAAACCACTTCCGTTAAGCCCAAATGCGATTTAATGGACCTTTAAAGTTTAATTGGGCCTAATAGGCCAAAATTGATTATGGGCTTATGGGGTAATTCCCGGATTGGATTTTGGTTATTTGGTTTGACCCGAGTTGACCAAAAGTCCACGCCTTAAGAAATCAATTAAAAGCCCATTGGACTTTAATTGAATTGACGTTGGACGTTAATCAGTTTTTGAGACGCATTATGATTAAATTTGGAACTTAAGTCGTAAAAGGTTTATTATTAAAGTGTAATATTTAATTTGGAATTAAATAACGAATTAGAATTGAATGCATATTAAATTGAATTTAATGATGTAGTTTAATTTAATTCGAGAATTCGTACTTATTCACAAAACGAGTTTGACTCTAGCAAAATCAAATATTTGTTTGAACATTGGATGATCACTAATTATCAAATTAATTAATTTGATTAGATTGATTGATAACATGCTTGTGTGACTACGTGGTTGCGATGCATGAATAATGTATATCGGATGGATATTAGATGGGTGGACAATTTTAGAAATTGTTGTAATAATTTTGATTTATTAATTGGACCTGCGTGTCCAGCCTTATCACCTCCTATTCTTTGTATTCTCTTCTCACATATTCCCCTCAATGCAAATGAGGTTTCTTTAGAAGTGTAGTGTAACGGGTAGAAGTAAATACTTGTGCTAGCGGGAGAGAGAAAGGGAGAGATTTGATCTAGGATCAATGTGTAAAGTATCCATCCGCATATCATTATTATTTTATTCATATGAACTTTATTATATGTTTAGAAAGCATATTTAAGGGTGTATGATGATGAGAACTTAACAAAGATAATAAATTGGTTGCCAATTTGTACGCGAAAAACCCTCGTAATATATTAAGCATCTTTCCTTCCATTGAGTGATTCTTACTCAAGATCTAAGACGGCATTGGTTTGTTGGCCAAAGTCAAGGCCTTTGTCTGTTGAAGATGTGTTTGAATCACGAAGGCTTTGTTCTATATCAGTGTCTTGTCCAAGTTGTGGTTTGTTGGCAAAAGTCAAGACCACTTCTTGTCCATCGACATTGATTACGAAGCTTTCCATGGTCAATGGGTCGTGCTTAACTGGAATCATTAAGCTTGTTATGCCAAAGCCAAGGCTTAGTTGATTCAGCGGAAAAAAGGTTAGGTAATACATTGGATGTATTGGCATATATAAGATATATGTTTCGGACTTGGATGTCCCCCTACTGGATCTAGGAATTGGATTGGATCCGATTGATCTTAGAATCTACCTAGTTAATTATCATACAATTTGTTGGCCAAAGTCAAGATTGTGTGATATTTAATGGGATCCTAGCCCACTAGGAAACACGGTTTCCCGAGTACTCGACAGAGGGTTACAGGCTCGCCGAAAAATAATGGGAGGCAAGAATGAATTTGCAATATTTGTTTAATTACTTGCCATACGCACTCAAACAAATATCATTCATCAAATAATTAAATGTTAGTTGGACTAATATTTAAATCGTTGTTTTAATAAATAGTTGGACTATATTCAAACTATTCATTTATAGTTGATTTTATAATTGGATTATAGTAATCAATATCATTGATTTTAATCATTATAATAAATAGTACCAAAAATCATTGATTAAATAGTTGGACTATTAAAATCAAGATATAAAATTGAAAGATTGACGTTTAATACATAATCCTAGGGAAAATGTATTTAAATGGTTTAATTTTCAAATTGGGAATAATATTTCAGGATGCTCCTGGAAAAAATATATAAGTTACTTTATTTGATAAAATAACTTATTATGCCTAAGCTCGGAATTAAGCAAATAGTCGAGGATAATCTTTGGAAGATTTATGTAATGATAACTTAAGTGCTTAATCCATTAAGCTTGTCGCAGTAGACTCCTTAATTTCTTTATCAGAACTAAGAATTAGATCCTTAAAGTATGATAATGAAATTGAAGGATCTTTATAAATCTATGGTTAGATTTTAGAAGTACAAAATTGCAATAAATAACTCTTGGAGAGTTAATGACTATTCTCAAGGAGATAAAGTCAAACTTTGCAATTAGGCAAGTAGCGCAAGAAGCACCTTACTTCGATATTCTAGAAGGCCAAGGCTTGGCCAAAAGCTTTTGGAGTGTTGAAAAGGGCAAAGGCAAAATCATTATAATCTTCTGGGAAGATAAAGAACATATCCCAAAATGTCTACTTAAATTGTGGCAAACGGGATCGCGAAAGCGTGACTGCCATTTGGATAAAGCAGACATGAAGGAATTGAAGACGAGCAAGGCTTCGACTTCAAATATTTTTGTCAACATTATGTTCACTACTAGTATTAAAATTGGATTTTAAATACTTAGTGTGGTACATAAATATATACTGATGTGCAGAATCTGCTGTGAACAGGATACTGACTTCAGTTGAGATTAATCTGTGAATTGAAAACGGGACGAAAGTCGCTGTTTTAAGCGTAGATACCTATGTTTGGGAACTACCCTCGGGTGTGTACCTAAATTAGGAAACTGTTATAATGTAACTAGTTTGACTAGATACATTATCTCTATATCAGTGTTTAACCCTCTGCGGGTGAACCTTTATATTCTAGAACACTAAAGTGTTTCATTATATAAAGATGAAATTGAGATGTACACATTAGATGTGAATAATAGTATTTATATTTTGAATATAAATAAATCTCAAACATATAGCATGACAAACAAATAGCTCAAACTGATTTGATCAAAAGAAGCTAATATGTAGCATTGTTGTCTGGGACACAATGAAACAAGACTCGTATATCCACACTTTTGAAGAGTCGGTACTTGGACTGTTTTGATTCCAATCAAATAAAGTCTACGAATCTAGTTTATTGGGCAAAGTGCCTAAAACACTATTATGGCAAAGTGTCATATGAATCCGAAATGGATTCCATGTATATCAACTATGTTTGGATACTAGTTGTTGTACCACAAGGCATTGTGCCTATTGGTCCTATAAGTCTTCAAGGAAGACATACATGGATGGCAACATACCAACGTACAAAGCTAGGCTTGTAGCGGAAAGGTATTGTTGTCGACATTGTGTTGATTACGATTCAACCTTTTAAATTTTGCCACGGTAAATCCATTTGGATAATGCTTGCTAGAGCTGCATGTTTCATTTATGAAATATGACAGCTGAACGGGAAAATCGCTTTCCTGAAAAGGAAACCTTTTGGAGGATGTTTAAAACATCCTGATGGTTTTGTCGTACCAAAACAAGCAAACAAGGTTTGCAGGTTATTCGATCCATGTTTGGATTGAAGCAAGCATATGTTCTTGAATTATCGTTTTGATGTAATCATAATGGTGTATGATTTAATTCAAAACGAAAAATGATTCTTGTGTATATAAGAGGGTTAGTGGGAGCGTACTGACAGCGGCTTTCCTATAAATAATGATAATATGTCATTTCTTGGAAATGATATTCCCAAAAAAAAAATAATCGGTGAAAGCTTGGCTTTCGAGAAAACTCTCCGAGAAACTCATACATTGAAAAATACACATGACCTGGTGTCTCATACGCTTTGAGCATATTGATTCACAAACAGGCCAATCCATGTGATAGTCACTGGATTGATGTTAAGAACATCCGTTAGAATCTTAGAGATCTAAGGATGGTGTCTTAATCTGTGGAGAAGGAGAACTTGAAGTGACAGGGATCACTACTGTAAGTTTCCTAAACTGATAAAATGACTAAAATTCGCAAACAGTACTATACAATTTGAATAACGGTATAGTGAGCTGGAAATCCTCCAAGTAAGATACTGTTACCGAATAAATAACAAATGCAGGTTATTGCTGCAGCTTAGGCAGTAATAGAAGTCATCTGGGTCAATAACAAATCTAATTAGATTAGATATAGTTCTGTTAGCAGCTGAGCTAGCTTCAGCACAGGCTAAAGAATTAATGGTCTCATTAACGATCCAGATATATACTTCGACTATTTATCTGATTCGTTCGGATCATACAGTGTGGCGATGTGATGATCGTATAAATCGCATCAGACGATGATCATGCAAATCCGCTGACGAAAGCATTTTCTCAGCAATTTGAGTGAACCGTACATAGTTCGGGTGTCAAGCACTCGAGTGACTGGCTATAGGCCAAGTGGGAGATTGTTGGACAATTATGACCCATAGCGTCACTATTTGTACAGATCATGGTGTTGTTTTACAAATTAACTATGTGACAAAGGAGATTGCACTCTTATCATTTGTGATTAGATCACCTAGATGTATAAATGATGAGAGGTCCCTATGACTTGTTCCTGGACGGAGAATGATATGTGACAGTATCGGTCCACGAAGGATAAAGCATTAAATATCCAAAGTCAGAGTATTATCGAGATTTGACATCGATAAATACGTAAAAGACTAGCATTGCACTTGTGCGCGTTGTGAGGGCACAACGACATAGTTCTCATATATTTGGGTATTGGATACTCATGCAAGTGTAGTAGGAGGTTGTTTTTCACCGATGGTACGGGCAAAAACTTCGCTCTGGATAGACTCCCTCGGAATTCCATTAGTAGCATGACTATGTATCTATGGAAGTCCGAAATCAGGGTAGGTGTATTTAGTCTTAACCTGAGACTTGCACTGCTAATACTTGCGACAATCAATATACTTTGGTTGCGGTCGTCCAGGGCTTTAACAGGTTCTATGTACGCCAATGCTGGGTATATTGAGAATCGTAGTGTGTTGGGTATGATGTCAAGATGAAAGTATCACTCCAGTCTTAGTGGAGATGATGGTCACGTAGGATAAGGTATTAGTACACTTAAATGCTGCAGCTATCGGGATAAAATGACAAGGTCAGGTTTATCCGATTATAGAGACTAGTTACTAGACATCCGACATGTGCTTCGTACGGGGCAGACACAATTCCAGCCCCAGGCCTAGCACGTGATCATCCGATACTAGACAGAAATACGCAATACTACGTATACTACGCCTGATACAGATCCTTTATTCCTGTAAGGATATTTCCGGAGATATGAGTCCATGGGTGACATATTTGTTGTACATGATTTAGCTATCTCTGTATGGGAGGAGATTGTTGGATAATTATGACTCATAGCATCACTATTTGTACAGATCATGGTGTTGTTGTACAAATTAACTATGTGACAAATGAGATTGCACTCTTATCATTTATTATTAGATCACCTAGATGTATAAATGATGAGAGGTCCTTATGATTTGTTCCTGGAATGAGAATGATATGAGACAGTATCAGTCCACGAAGGATAAATCATTAAATATCCCTAGTCAGAGTATTATCGAGATGGGACATCGATAAATACGTAAAAGACTAGTATTACACTTGTGCGCATTGTGAGGGCATAATGGCATAGTTCTCATATATTTGGGTATAGGATACTCATGTAAGTGTAATAGGAGGTTGTGTTTTACCGATGGTATGGGAAACAGCTTCGCTCTGGATAGACCCCCTCTGAATTCCATTGGTAGTATGACTATGTGTCTATGGAAGTCCGAAATCAGGGTAGGTGTACTTGGTCTTAACCTGAGACTTGCACCGTTAATACTTGCGGCAATCAATATACTTTGGTTGCAGTCCTTCAAGGCTTTAACAGGTTCTGTGTACGCCTATACTGGGTATATTGAGAATCGTAGTGTGTTGGGTGTGATGTCAAGACGGAAGTATCACTCCAGTCATAGTGGAGATGATGTCACGTAGGATATGATACTGGTGCTCTTAAGTACTGCAGTCATCGGGATATTATGACTAGGTCATGTATATCCGATATAGAGACTAGTTACCAGACATCTGACATGTGCTTCGTACGGGGCAGACACAATTCCAGCCCCAAGCCTAACACGTGGCATCTGATACTGGGTCGATATATACGATACCACGTATACTAAGCCTGATATAGATCACATATTCCTGTAAGGATATTTCTGAAGAATTGGGAAGGCATGGCGCTTTGCTAGAAGCCAACCTTGTCTTGTAAATCGGTAAAAGTAGTACAAGGTACTTACGTGTTCGGATAGTCTGACTATCGAATTTACTGCCAACATATCCGGAGATCTCATGGGTCGCTTCCCAAAGATTCACTAATGACGTATAACTCGCACTTTAATTAATCTGAGATTAATTAGAAGAGAGACAAAATTAATCTAAGATTAATTGAGGAGATATTTTATCTAGGATAAAATATCAATTAAACAGATATATCAATTAATTTGGAATTAATCGGTAAATTAATATATTCGATATATTAAACGAAATTGGATTTCGACGCGAAATTAAAATTCGATTTTAATTCGGGTAAACGAATTAATTTAGAATTAATTCGTTAACGACGTGAATAGTAATTATGCTTGGCATGATTATTTAATTAAAGTAGATTTAATTACGACACAATGGAAAATTCGTTAATTTGGAATTAATGAACCCGAGCCTGAGATTTTTTTTAGTGCATTCGCATTTCGAATTCGAGTGCGGCACGCAAGTCAAATCAAGCGTCAAATCATTAGTCGCATCAAGCGTCAAATCACTAGTCACTTCAAATGTCAAATCACTTGTCACTTTGAGTGATGTGACTTGACAACTTGAGTGATGTGACTTGACATTTGAATGATGTGAAAAGTGATGGAAGTGGTTGGAATTAATTGCCAATTTTTGGCTCCAAAAGTTGTTGACTTTTTGAAAGCTTTTACAACTTTTGGTAAATGATTTTAATTAATAAAAAGGGTATTTGATACACCTTTCTCTCAACCACCAAAAACATGATCTCTCCTCTCATTTTCTTCTCTCTATCTCACGCCCAAATGGGCGTTTTGTTTGTTCAGTTTTCTACCCAAAACCGAGCAGTGAAAGGAAGCATAAATTCATGATTTTGTGGCAAAATCAAGAGTGCTAGCACATTACGAAGTCATGCGAAGGTGATAGGGAAGTCCACCCATGAGCCGGGAATCGTTTAACGAAAGCTTGGAGCTTGGAACTTGGCTTAAAACTGAAAAATGGAGGACTTATTCACTGCCACTGTCGTGACCTTCTATGAGCAGAATTTCAGTTTTTGTTCGTCAAAGCGTCGCTCAACCGATCGATGTGAGTATTCCGCAACTTCGTTGATTTGTATTCACACATGTTTCATGCTTGTTTAATGATCTTGGGACCTTAGCAAACACCAACAGAGATTAGATTAAGTTAATACTTTTGCGCCTTTTTTAATCAGAGAATTAGTAAAAATGAGATAGTACCAGTATAGGGCCTTTGTGAGGCTAGAGGACTCGAGGACAGAATCAAAATAGTACAGCTAAAGATAAGAACCATATCAGTATAGTTTGAGTTGAGAATCATACCAGTATAGCTAGTTTAAAGTAGTAGATGAGCTCTTAAGGATCATGGTTTATAGACAGTGATTAGTTAACAGTTGATACGAAGAAGTTTTATCTTTGAAGTATAGAGTAAGGTAGTTTCTGCACGATCGACCGAGTTCGAATCAACAGTTATAAGGATGGAGAAATTTCGAGGATGGAATTTTTATAAGGAGGGGTGAATGTAACATCCCAGATTTTTGGGACTGTTCTGGAAGATTCCCGGACCGGTGTTATGGTCTCGGAATAGAGTGATAATGAAGAATAAGAGTTCAATCGACGTTATATGGGTTAGAATAATATTTTATGAATATTCATCGCGTTGGGAAATGCGTGGGATCAAAAGTCAGTTACGCGAATTTTGTAAAACACGTAAAGTTTACAGTTTTTGCCACAGAATTGGCAAACGAACTCTGATCGAGTTAAGTTTTAGACCATCAGACTCGTTTTTCCGGGACGAACAACTTTCGTGTTGAACACTTTTCGAGAATCGCACCAGAAGGGCTTCATAACTTTAGATTTCCGAAAATACCCTTATTAGTAGGGACATATTGGTAATTTCCAGAATTAGATATTTCATTATTATTATATATTATTAATATTGTTCAGTATATGCAAAAAAAACGAGGGAAGCACGCACGCATGCACGCGTGAGAAGAGGGGGAGAACTCCGGTGAGTTTCCGGCGACTACTCGGCGGCGCACCGGCGGTGCCGGCTTCGTCCGGCAAAGGTGAGTCGAGTGATGGCCGGGCCGACATCTGGAACGCTGGAAATGGTGATATTTGGGAGAGATATACGAGCAGCTTGGGTCGCACGATCCCGACTCCTCGCTTTGAACCACGGCCCGAGCCACCTACCAAATCGAAGCCCTCGGAGAGTACTATGAGTATGCGGAATCGATTTTGCCAAACAACAGCCGGTTGCACGTGAAACAATGAAGAAAGTGGCATATGAATAGTATATCTAGATGAACAGTAACTCCGATCGGAGTTCCGTCGACACCAGCGCGTTCTTATGGCCGAGGAGAGTCCGAATATGGCCTTGGAATTTTGGTACGACTCTTTTAGAATTCGTTATTTTAAAGTTTACAGTTTTATATTAGTGTAGCGAATTAGCATGAAATGAATTGGATATATTTTAGTAGATTGAAACGATAAATATGGTAGAATCCGGGGAGAAATGGAATAGATTAGATCGATCCAGTAGAATTAGCGAGTTTCCGGTAAAACGGAGTTTCTCACGCGATTGAGCTTTGATGGCCGTAGCCACATTTAAGATATAAATATGATATTGCGAGGGTAATTAGGTATTTCCGGATTAGTTCGGAGGGTTCGAGACCCTTCCGTGGCGTTTACGAAAA
This sequence comes from Zanthoxylum bungeanum, assembly GCA_019454045.1. NCBI lineage: Eukaryota > Viridiplantae > Streptophyta > Magnoliopsida > Sapindales > Rutaceae > Zanthoxylum > Zanthoxylum bungeanum. The sequence continues at coordinate 144,339 of SKCR01037500.1, read as the reverse complement.
CTTTTCCGCAAGTTTTACCGCAAACGCGTAAAGTGAGAATCTGAACCATCTAGCAAGTTTAGAATAGTATATATAAGCATATATTAGAGTAATGAAGTTTAAATAGTAGAATAAGAAAGATCTCGTGTATTCCGAGAAAGTCCATAGTTTAGTATAGATGAGTTGAAAGTTCCACAAATAGCGGTTCTGACATATGTTGTGATTTATTTTGACAGATCGGACCGGGATTAGGAGTGTTCGCCTAGCCAGGTAAGTAACTCATGCTACGAGTACTTAAGAGATTTAATATTGTTCGGGATTACTAATATAATAAAGTTGTGTATAGTATACATATGAAACCTGTACATATATAAAGATGAATATAGAATGAAGAAGTAGGTATATGAGCAAAAGATAAACATGAGCATACGAAAGTAAAGAGATGCATATCTAAGTACAACCAGTGTGTGTGTGTGTGTATATATATATATATAGATAAAGTATATGAATGATGCCATGTTTATAATTATAATTTATTGAGACTTGGGTATCATGGATGTAGAAATCTTCACCCTAGGGAATGGGATCAAAGTTTAAGAATGATAAATTATCAAAAAGTAAGCACATAAGTACAAAAGCGGGTAAGTATGCATGGAGAAATAAGTAAGTTAGTATATGGTAGGTATGTGTTTTGTGAAAAAGTATCTTGATGTATGATTAAAGTGAACAGAGAATTGTGCATAATAACATATGTAAATGAGATCTCGAGCATGTTGGTTTGAATACATGTAAGCATATAAATAGGTATGACTGTCAAGATAATTTGTGAGAGCATAGAGTTTGCATGTACATGGACTAAAGTGTTTTAAATTTCAATGTGTTACAAAGACTAGTTTTCAAATATTTTGACAAAGATATTCTTAACAGTTTGGGATTTGATTTAAGTTTTTAAAAGTTTATTTGCAATTTCGTGTTTTCGGGGCATGAGGTTATGTAACTTGAGATGCATATGGAATTGATGTATTCAGAGACATGTGCACATGTAGAGAGTCAGGACGATGGCTTAGGTTCGTGTACCTGGACTTTAGTGGTGGCTATGTCCAGTTGAGTCGTTTTCCTGGACATAGAGTTCTACGTTCAGTCGAGTCGTTTTCCTGGACGTAGGGCACCACCAGATTCAGAGGCACCCAGTTGAGTCATTTTCCTGGGTGTAGAGAGACATCCAGTTGAGTCGTTTTCCTGGACGTAGAGCAGTTTTCAGATTTTCAATACACAGTTTTCAAATCATCAGTATATAGTTTTCAAAAGTCAGATTTTAGAAAACAGTTTTCAGAGAAAGTTTTCAGATATAGTTTTTAGTTTTTAGATACATATCCCAGATTTCAATTGTAGCTTTCAGTCTTCAAATACAGTTTTCATAAAGAGCTTTTCCAGAAAGAGAAAATTAAGTAAAGTTCTCAACAAATAATTTTCAGAAGGAAACTTTCAGAAAATAGTTTTACAGAAAGAGTTTTCAGAAAGTATCTTCTAAATGCATAGCATGTTTAAAGTTAGTATAGTTACAAGTCGTGCATATGACTTATATTCTAGTATTCACTTGAAAATACATATAGTTGATTTTATGCATGAAAGCATTAGTACATTCATTTGTAAGTTTTTCAGATAAGGTTTAAAAGTTATAGTTATAAAAGCATGGCATGTGAGTAAAATATAATTCACAAGATAAGTATATAGATCATACATCCTAGAAATCATTTGAGATGCTTATAGTAATCATTAATGCATGAGGGCAAGATTACATTTAATTGTAGTTATGATTTATGAATGTAGGAGTTATATATACTTACATAGAAGAAATCCTTTCTGTAAATACTATTGTATGTTAAGTGTGATTATATTTATTTACGTAGTCATGATTGATGGTAATGTGATAAATGTTGAAATAAGAATAGTTAATAATTCCGATTTGATGATATTTCAAGAAAATAAAAGAAAGAAAGCTGTGATAGACGCCTGAACTGAACTAGCAGAGAGTATAAAGGGACATAATGAGATATCATAGTAGCGCAGGGAAAGCATGGTTGGATTTTGACAATGATATATAAACTTGATGTTGGCTAATGTAAGTGGTAATAGAATTTGAAATATATGATTAATCAGATAAAGGAATCAGTATCAAGCAATAAGTTTGTAAATGAAAATAGCAAAGAGAAACTAAAAGTATGTTTGGGGACAGATAAAAGACAGGTAATACAGTTTGTACTTTGCTAAATAGTTAGAAAGACTAGTAGTGAGTAATATGGAAATAAATAAAAGTTAAAGTACGTATGTAGGTGTTCAGATGCAAAGACTAATAGCAAGTAATGTGAGAATAAATGGATATAAGTTATAAAGTTAAATCAGATTTGTTAATGTTTGCATGATTACTTACTGAGTTTTTATGACTCACACCACCACAGTTTGTAGTTCTGCAGGTCATTAGTTTTCATACTGAGCCAACAGGATTTATGTGAAGACTTTGAAGACAACCGATCGCCCCATTTGCAGTCAGGGAAGTCATTGAGTCGTGGGTGGAGTTATGGGTCATCAAGACTCCTTGTTTTGTATATGTGGTTCTATTGTATATGTAAAAGCATAGTTTATTTTGAGTTCTGGCTAGAAGCCAAGCATTTGCATTTGTTCATTGAGTTTAGGCCTGAGGCCTTGATAATGTTTACATGTGTGTTGAGTTGCATAAACAGGTTGTCTCATGGTGCTAGCTATAAGCCAAGTTGCATGATGCTACGAATACATCATGCCGAAATTTCATCAGAATAAGAGGCTTATGGAGGTAGGGTTAGCCTGTCTCTTACCGGTAGCATCCTGGCTTAGGCGAGATGTTACAATAATTAGAATCAAATCTAATCTGACGTTATGGTTGTAGACTGAATTCTCCATGAATAAAAAACTCGTTCTTAATATCTCAAAGATCATAGAACATGTTTTAAGACCCATCATACGGTCTACAGCATGTCAAAATAACTTGTAACAATTACGATTAAATTGATATCTATAATCGCACATAATATAGCATTCATTACGCCATCATCTTATGATGCATAAAATCGACTAGACATTCTAATCAATCTCTCTTTCGACAAAGGAATCATACTTTACGAAAGATGAATACTATATTTTATAAAAGACATATAACTGTCAAATAATTATACCAACTGTTATACAGATAGTTCTACTGTGTTCTTTATTAGATCATATCTAACATGCGATAAATGGGAGTATCTCACAAGTCTCTTAGTTTGATATCATATATGAAACTTTATATCAAATGTAACAGAAACTACTCCCACTACTTTCATGGCGAAAAAAAGATTTAGGATAAATATTACTAGAAAGAAAGTTGTACTCTCCCACTGACCCTACTGAAGAATACGTATTTTCTATATTTCGATAAAACCAGACAATCTGACTGATATCAAAATCAGAGAACACATATTTCCGAAAAGCTTATCTAAGTCTATAATAGGCTCCATAAGCTAGAATATCAAACTATGATCTTAGTAGAATACAAACTCTATGGCCATTCTAGAATGAACTCTTCAAACAAAGAAATCACGACGGATCTCTCATTCGAAGAAATCACTCAAGAACGACACTTTGCATTCTTTAGCCAAAATACAGTTTAATATCTACATTAACCCACAGACCTTAATTGTTCAATTAGTGTGACTTGAGACAAGTTTCCTCAGAATCTACAATAGATTACTGAGTATAAACTTTCTCAAGACCATATTATAAAGGTCAAACCTTTATCAAGCTCACTTTGCTTTTGCTGCGCAAATAATTTCATAACAAAAGCTTAATCAAGTTCAAAACTTGATCGTAGCAAGCTATGAATAATCTTAGATCTATGGTTCAATGGTAATTTCCAGAATCGATATCAAATATCGCTCCCACTATAAGTTATAGGATAATTTTCTTCGATAAGAAAACAACAAAATCATTAAGTATCGATACTTTTTAAATTATTCTGACATCCTATTAGACTTATACAAAAGATGTCCAAGGGTCTTTTCATCTTATTAATTATGCAGTTCCATTACAGTTTATTATTCTCACATTTGACTTCAATAAGTCAAGTCTTTTCTGTAATCGTCAACATCTAATGTTAACCACTAAGTAACAAAACAATTTTATTACTTCGGATCGTAGAAAACATATTCTATCAAATAGAATACAATATTCCATTAAATAGAATAAATGATAAACTTTTCAATCGTACCTCCGAGGCACGAGTACTTTCAATTATATAACAATTATATAAAAGAAAGTTTCAAATCTCAAACTTTTCAAGATTCGAATTTTCTACCTATACATATCATATATGAAACTGTAGGAACGAATGGAACCTTAATTAAAGAGATCAATTAGTGTTACTGGAGCATAATCCCAAGAGTATTGAACCTAATTCGGTAACACTCAATATCAAAGAATCAAATTATATAAGATTCAATTACTCCCACTAACTAATTCCATCAAGATGGAATCGTGGAAATTTAATATTTAGTAAGAATCACATTCACTAACTTTAGGATTTAATTGCCTTAAATTCATGCATTTGATCATATCAAACGTCTTCGAACAATTCAAAGACTCATAATGAATTTTATAGTTTTCAACACAATAAATAGAATATCTATGAACCATTCAAAATATTCTATCCACGTTTCATCAGAGACATATTGAAAGTTCTCGAACCATTCAAGACGTTCAACACGTTCTCTATTAGAAACACGTAACTAAGTCATGACAAATCATTAACTAAGTTACGGAGTAAAGAAAACTATCTACGGTAATTTTCAATTTATTAAACTACATACATCCAATGTATTAGTCTCATAAATCTTATGGTCCAATGATGATCATCAATTAAATAAGATTTAGTCACATCCTGAATACAATATTCATTAAATGGATAAGGATATATAGTGTGATCTCATATCAGACCATTCTTTACTATACGGAACAAGCATCTGATGCTTTTATGATAAAATCTCATAATGCATAGTTCTAAGTTATTTATTTTACCGAATATTTTCTTAATGTTTATCTTTCATTAATGATACTACTAGTCGTCTTAAAATATGTAACAACTGTTTTTACAGAACAAGTAACTATCAAATAGTCACAAGTTCTGATATCAAAAATCAAAACAGTTATTAAATAATACTTTAAATAACTAGATGGGAGATCTAGTATCAAATACCTACAGTTATCGTATTGTGAGAATCGATATTCTCTATACATAACTATACATATCCTTTCTTAATCTTTATAATTTGCGTTCAATTCACAACAATTACAAATGATTGATTAGCAAACAGTTTCAGACACGTGACTTCTAAAAGTCACTAAAAGCCAAGCAACGTCATTATAGGACAAACAAATAATAAAGGAGTTTTCTTAATGCCAGTCAAGAATCTTGAGACATAAACTATTCAAGTCAATTCTTACTGCATACAAAACAATTCTTTCTAGACAATTATATCATAAACCAGATGTCTATTTAGATTTTTGATCATGACTTAGTAACTAAGTCACTAACCATCTTGATTTTCAAGGAATGGTATGAACTAATCTAACAATATCTAAGTCTACTATCTTTCTAGAACTTATTCTAGAATTATGCAACCATAAGTAAAGTCAGAAAACCTATTCTAGTAATAAGCATACAGTGGATTAGAAGTATAGATCTATAAACAATATAGAATGAAAGGAAAACAAAGCAGAATTTTCCAAAATATTACACACTGCTTAAGTTATGGATTTTAAAACTCAGCAGTGTCTCCCACTACTTTATGTAATACCGTAATCCCCAACGGACAATGAGAATTCAATAATTAAATCAAATTCCATAGTGCGAGTAGGATCATATGAATATATTTCGACTCACAGTTTTGACACAATCTCGCCTATGTATATTCATTAGGTAGACAACCTTTTGTCAATCACTCACCAGTGACTCCTGGTTTTGGTCATACTATTTCTCATTATGATAAATTTGGCACGTTCACAAGGAGGCGTATCAAGGCTTCACTTGTCAATGAAAAACTCAAGCTACCGATGTAGTCTTGACAGCTTTGGCACGTTCAGGATTTCCACTTTCACTTGAATTTTTCCAGTAGCAATATACAACCAGTATGGATAATAATTCTATAATCTACACCCTCACAGCTTTGTCACGATCTCAGATGCAGTTATAGAAAGATACCCATAGACCGTACTGACAAGACGAACTAAGAAACATGTATCCAATACATGTTACTTTACAGTCTTATTTCTAAGTGGGGATTTTCCTAATGAAGCTATACTCTACATCAAATGTAAAATTTTAATCTTAATCATTCTCTAAACATTTCAATTCTACCTTAGAATACATAACACAATTTAACTATTAAATTTAAGTTACATTCTATTATTGTAGAACCGAAAGGTAAAGAAATATATATAGATTGGAAGCATGTGCAAACATTAAAATTGGATTATATATCAAATATAAAGCATACATAATGTAATGGATTTGATACCATTTTTTTTGGGGTTTTAGGCGATGGGCACGGCGAAAGCGCGGTCCGGGCGAATCGTAATTTAAAACTTTTTCAAATTATCGAATAAATTATTCAATATTTAATATGAATAATTTATTCATATTTCACCTAAACTCATTTATTCAATATCAAATATTGACAAAAATAATGTTGAAACTTCACAAACTTTTACGAAAACTGTTTTTCGTAAAATGATGCAAAATGTATTTTCGACTGAACCGGCCACCCGACAGTTATGGGGACTGCCCAGGCCAGCCCAAATAGTGTCAGGGTAGTTCATGGGCTGCCTAAACAGTGACGAACTCACTGTTTGGACAACCGTCACCCGGTTGGCTCAAAGGTCACCCGGTAACGCCGTTTTTGGCTGTTTTTACTTATTTCAACTCGGAAACACTTCCCAGAAATTGTTCCAACTCTTAAAACACATCCATTATATTCATATGACATCAAATTCTTCAAAAAAATTTCCAATGTTCCAGAATCTGATACAGAAACCAAAAATTCCATTTTTCATGCTTTAAATCCAAATTTTCAAGATTAATCTAATTAATCATAACACCAACCAAAATCACGACATATGAACAACCTAAGAAAAATTCTAGGTGTCACAAGAGTGGTCATAACACTCTATAATAGCAACTCATCAACAATTAATTAATTTGGATATAAATTACACTAATTTCACCCAAATCTACTTCACACATGCATTTCACTTCCATATCCATCATCCACAAACAAAAGCCCCAAAAATTCAGAATCAAAAGAACCCTAGAACCCTTCTAACAACTCAAGAAATAAGAAACTAAATCTCCAAGCTTATGGTTATGGTAGATTACCTTTATCCTCCAATTCTTTAGCCTTTTTTCTTGAATTTTCCTTTGATTCTTCATGGATTCTTCCAGAAAAGTTGAAACCCATTTTTTTTATGAAGCTCACGGTAATGGAGAGTAAAAAATGATGACGAAAATAAATTTTCCCTTTAAAAACAACTTGACCGACTTTTTGAGGGTAATTTTGGAATTTTACATTATTAATTTCATTAAATTAAAAAAGGAAACAAGATAAGCTTAAAAGGTGGACAAATCAAATTTGAACATCTAAGCTTAATAAATTCATGCCATTGAACCGATAATAATTGGACAAAAAATCATAACATTTATGAAAATGTTTAATTAATTAATTACTTAAATATTTAACAAATAAATATCCAAATAATCAATTAACGTAATTATTATTATATATGTATTTTTATTTACAATAAATAACAAATACATATATTTATGGCATGTGTCAAAATCTCATTTGATGAATAATTAATGTGTATCTAATCGTATTATGTATCAAATGCAAATACACAATAATTATTATCGGACAAAATCCCTTAATACATGTGTTATCGTTTAACCGATTAAACGATCCGAATTAACTCATTTAATCCGGTGAAGTATTATGAATAATCATTATTATTCATATCGTGTTGCCCAAGTGCTCAACGTGTAAACTTTATATTGTGGGACCTCTAAGTCTAGGTTTATCTGTCATGAAATCTAATTTTGTGTCCATAATCCACCCACTCATGGATTATGCCAACTACGGATAATCTCGCTAAACTATACAATTCGAGGTCATTACATACGTATAATTTATCCGTCACAGGCTATCCATATTATACCTGTGATATAGATGAGACATCAACTCTGTTTGGTATAATACAGTCGATTTTCAATTTACGATCTCTAAATAACACACAGAACTGATTTTCAATGTTATACCACGGACAAGGATTTACTAGGTCGTAAACACGTGAGGATGCATTGCCATGTACACAGGACTGATGGATCCTCTTGATACGCACTAGGTATCATGAGCATTAGTCCACACCCAATGAAAAGGCGGAGGTCTGATCATGAATAGATCGGTGACATGACTTCCATCAAAGTATGGAGGAAATCTTCAGTAAGTCATTCAGTGTCTTATCAAATAAACACCTACATGTCTATACGAGTCTCCCGAAACTCATGGTTCATTGGAAAAATACCATTAATAAGGTATGAAATGAAAAATGTAGTTATTTTATTAATAAATAATAAAATATACAATTCGGATTGGCACTCCAAGCACCAACTCCATCAAACTCCCACTTGCTTAGTGTCAATCTAGATGGTACCGTAGTCTTATCTCCTCCACATGTTTATCGAATAACTTAGGAGGTAAAGCCTTTATAAGCGGGTCTGCTATGTTGTCTTGTCCTTGAACCTTCAAGATCACTATGTCTTTTTTATTCAATTATCTCTTTAATTACGCGGTATTTCCTTTCCACGTGTTTAGACTTGGAATGCGCCCTCAGCTCCTTAGCCACGGGTTTTTGGCTAGACCTATTTGTTTTTTGGTTTTCTTTACATTCTATCTATCCGGTAGCGATATCTTAGTAGTGAAGGTATAGATTAAAACAGGTGAGAGCTGGTGTCACTACAACAAAATAGTTTTTTTACCAAATGAATATCAATCGGTAAATAATAAATAAATAATATATTTTCGGTCAGAATGGTAAATTATCAACTAATTACTGACCATAATATTATGTCGGTAAATGTCTCGTCGGTACCAAAATACTGACCAAATATATTTCCATCGGTGATTTACAGACCAATTACTGATTAAATAAATTTATTGTCGGTAAGTGTTACTGACAGATTACCAACAAAAAATGAGAAGTAATTGGTCATTAAATAAATGAATTTTGGTCGATAATAACTCAAAATATTATCGACCAATATAAAATATAGTCGGTAAAAAAAAATTTACTAACCGTTATTTCAGTCGATAATATCTTGATTTACCGACCTTATAGTATTGTCATTAAGGTTTACACATTTTAATATAGTTACCGATCGAATTTTCAATAAGTAATTATATTATATTTTTAAAAAATTGATTTTTTCTATTAAATTAGATTTTATTTTTCAACTAAAATTCAATATTATAAATAAATAATTAAAAATAATTTATTTAAAAATGTTATAAAATAATAATGTTACATTAATGTATTGTATTACATTAAACAAACACTATGAGTAGGAGGATGAAAGGACCACCCGGAAGCAACTGCATCTGCTGCTGCATCAACTGAAGAGCTAGTAGAACCTGCTCTTGTATCTGCATATACTCATGATGTTTCTGCATTTGCTCTTGTATCTACTCATGTATCTGCTCCTACTATTGCCGCATTTGCTCATGCTGTTGCTGCAGCTGTTGGATCTCTTCCTGCATTTTCGCATGTGAAACCAAGGCAGTAAAAGATGAGAAACTACCCTCAGGTACATACTAGGATTCCAGACTGTAGACATGCTTCTTCCTCTCCCCTCCGGAAATCTCAATAAACAATCGGTCCTCATCTATCAACTTCCCAGTCTGCAACAACTGATCCCAGACAGTTGTATAGTGATCCTATGACAAATGTGAAAAATGTTAGACTGTAATAAAAAAAATTTAAAAGTAATAAAAGAAAAAAAAAAACGCAAATGAACATAAACATATATAAAACCTTACACGCATGTCCTGAGATTACTGATCGACGAACGTGTGGCTGTCGTTCTTCTTCGTGTGTGTATGCACAAAGAGCTCAAAGGCAATGGGCTGAAGACGCAATTGTTTCTCATATCCATTAGCAAACAATGTAATAGTAATTAATTATAAAAAAAATGAATAAGTAATTCAAAGTAAAATTTATATACTTACAAGATGGCGCCCATGGTCGTAATGCGATCCGTGCCTCCCGTATGCCTGACCATTTATATTCCTTCGATGGTGGATCGTCTTCAGTTATAGGAGGCCATTTCTGAACGTACCCAAAATCAGGAGATTCCCAATATTGATTAAAATTATTCCATAACGGATCGTCTATGAAAATGGTTGGTTCCCTTCTACAAGAAATCAGAGTTGCTCAGTGCGGTACACTATGATATTTGTGGTCCATTAGAGGTTAATCACTAAGCGGTAACAAGTACTTTCTGACGTTCATTGTTGATGCTTCTCGGGTTGTGTGGGTATATTTCTTAAAGACAAAAGATCAGGTTTTGGATCACTTCAAACTGTTTCATGCCATGGTAGAGCGTGAAACAGGGAAAAATTGAAATGCCTCGCACAGATAATGGAGGCTAGTACACATTCAGAGAGTTCGATGCCTACTATGAAAGACACAGCATTAGATATGAAATGATTGTTCCACGCACCCCACGACATAATGGTGTTACTGACATAATGAACTGCTCCATTATGGTGAAAGTCAGAAGCATGATATGCATGGCTAAATTGTCAAGTCATTCTAAGGAGAAGATGTTCGCACCGCCTGCTACCTGATCAACAGATCACCATCTGTACCGTTATATTTTGAGATTACAAAGAAAATGTGGTCAGGTAAAAATCCTTCTTACTCTCACCTTAGAACATTCAGCATGGGTGTACTTTTAAATATTTTAATGAAATACTCTCATCAACACTCTCTACCAAACGGTGCACTAAGGTTGACAATTTAACAAAGACACAATTAGCTAGGCAGTTGCCAATTAGTTCGGTAGCAATTGAGTTTACAGCAGGTTAAGCATAACAAATCATAATTTGACAAGCAGATTATGAATTTGGCAGGATCCATAGATAAAATATCCACCATCAAAAGTGATCAATTATCATGAGAAATTTTTACAAAGTATAGTCTGTTGCAGGGGATGTGTGTGGTTTCTGCTTAACAGATGCATTTCTGGGTTCCGCTATTCATTATCAGAACGAAAAAATATGCCCAAGAATTCATTTCACATGGGTTTTATTAATTCAGAATCAATCAGAGTACGTTTATACAAATGCATAGTGATATTGAGAAGAATTTCATCAATTTGACACCAATTATGTGCCCTAATACCTAAAATTTGGGCTGTCACCAGTGAGGAGAATAAATAACAGTGCTTTTTCTAGATCTTTAGGGCATTCATTTCAATTTGGGAGAACAGATTACAGCGGCTTTCATGGTTTCATCAGCACCTTTTTAACATAATTAAAGACTTCGTCCACATCGACTGTCCAAGCAACTGAAACAGGGGAATAGCCAGTCCACGGGTTGCTACTGTTCCATCTATACCAAAATTCCAGTAGCATTATTGCTACAACCAATAACAAATCGAAAACAGTTCTAAATTCATAAAGAGGGTATGTTTAAACTACACTCACCCTTTCAGTCCTTGATCCAGTAGTGTATGTCCCATACATACTCCCTGTGTCTCAACCCTGACGACTCCCTTCTTGAATGTGAAGAGATCTGGCCGAACTAATGCCACAAAACTAACTAGGTCGTGAAGGAAAATTCCTGCAACCAAATTTCAAGGAATTAATCGAGAAAATACTCGTTAAAGAAGTTAAAAAGGAAAGTTCAAGTTCAAAAGCATTATTGTATATTCATCTGAACTTTTAAATGAAACATTACCATGGACACCATCAGACTTCACATGCCAGTCCTCTGTAAAATTTGCAATGTCACTCAATAGCTGGGCATATTTTCCTTCAGATTGTCTCAATTCAAGCAAGTTGGCATCTAATGCATAAGCTATAGATTATCAAAGTTATTTACCACAAAATAGTAAAAGGCAAGCAAGCGCAGAAAAGAAGATGAAAATGAACTACGATCCACCTGTCATTTTGACTTGTGTTGTAATGTTTATTCCAACAATTGCGATGTTTGCCCCAGAGGTAAACACAACATCTGCTGCTTCAGGGTCTCCATATACCTGCAAGTTGGACAAATTAATGGTCATTCTGACGGCATCTGATTGGTGTGATTTCAGTTCAACACAAACCCAAGTTTCTAACAACTTGTTACTCAGAACTACAATTAACCATGTTTTAGAGCAGAACTTTTTTCTAAAAAATAAATAGACTCCTTTTGCTGCAGTGATAACCTTTTGCTACTGTAAAGATATAAAAGGGATAATGTGATGATGCTTTGAAACAAGAAACATCGAATATCAAGTATAAAGTTGAAAGCAACTTGTGCAAAATCTGCAAAGACAAGTTTCGCTTCAAAGACAAAACTTTTAGCTATGTTATGACTTATGAATATAGTTTATGGAGGCAACAACTCCACACCGGGAAAACATTTTCAATTTAGAGAAGCATTTTACTTTGCTTGGTGTATAAATCATATATGTTGGGAATGCTAGCTCTTACATTCGCTTCAGCGGCAGGATTAACATTTCCCAATGTGAAGAAAGCACCGCCAAGTATAACAATGTTTTTTACCTTGCTTGCAAAGGATGAGTCCCTTTTGATTGCCTGATTTCAGAACAGCAGTATGCAATGCATGAACTTGTGAATTCTGAAATCTGAAATATGAATTTCAAATAAGCAAACTGAGAGGCACAAAAAAAGAACTTACCAAAGCCAAGTTTGTTAGTGGTCCAAGAGCAAGTATAGATACTTCCCCTGGATATTCTGAGACCTTATCAACTAGATATTCAGATGCATTCTTATCACATTTCTTTGCTTTTGGAGGAGGAAGAGATATGTTTTCCCATTCCATCAGAACCATGAACAAAGTCAGCAACCCGAGGCTTCCATCCCTTTTCAAGAAAACCATGTTAATTAGGCTAAAATAACAAGAGGATGTCATATAACAAAAAGAAAAGTAGTTAGAAAAAGAAATTACAAAGTACTAAAACTAGTCCCAGTTAACCAGCTGACATGATAGACACAAATCTATTCACGGGAGGGCTTACAGAAGTACCATAAAAATTTAGCCCTAGCCAGATAGCAATGAAGTAATGAACTTGGGAAAAAATAAAAATAATCAGATAGATCATCTACTAGGGCTAACACATTACAAAAATAGAGGTTAAAAGAAGCTTAGCTGCGACATTTAGGACCTTTAACTAAAAGTAACATCAGGCAAGATCAACACAAACGTACAGCATCTAAGTTGCAAGTTGCAACTTAATAACCTATCTTTGGTCCAGGCAGCTAACACGAACAAGGTAATTACCTAACTTTGGTCAAGCTAGGAAATATTTTAATCATGGAACGAGAGAAGAGAAACATACATACCTTCAAAGGCCCAGGGCTGCCCTCTGCCACAGGAACACAAGGACAACCTGCGATCTCACACTATCCTTTTACAATCAAAAACAGGAAATTGATCATGAATATGTTCCAAAAAGAAGACAACCTGAAATATGGAGATATAAAACCAAGTAAAAACAAACAGAGTCAACTGAAACAAATACATACCAGAATCAAGGCATTGCGAGTGGCATCTTCAGTGGTGACATTACCAAAGACTGTTGTCAACCCTAAGATCTCCAACTCCGGAGTTTGAAATGCCATTAAGATTGCCATGCTATCATCTGTTAATTAAAGAAAACACATTCACGTCACCCATAAGAACCCTTTTTCACAAAATCATACCTATACAATAATCGACACAAAATGATTGATTGAACAACCTAAACGAAGTGGTCCTGAAATTCCCAAAGCATCGCAGTTAACACCCACTTTGAATATATTGATTATCAAAGAAATTTACTTCCCCCTTTTTTGACTCGATGTATATTCTCTTATTGAAAATTCATCCATTCCCAATTTTCAGCACTTGAAAGTCATTTTTTAAAAACATTTAAATCAGTTAATATTTACTAGTTTTTTGCAATTTAGGAAGTGTTGACGGCTGATTTTGGTCTCAGGGGCAGTAATGTTTTTTTTTAACTCCCAAGCCAATTCTCCTCCAACTCTGAATTTGTTTAGTTTATGGAAACCAAAGCAAATTTGGTAGAGATAATAAGTAAATACACCAATCAACAAGGAGATTTAACGTGGTTCGTCGAATTAGATCCACGTACATCCACGGGCACACAGAACGGATGGTATTTATTACTGAAATAGGCTTGATCAACAACGCTCTGTGTTTACAAGTCTAATTTTCTCTCTTGTTCTCTTCTCAGCTCTGCTTTACAAGCATGCTTTCTCCTCCTATTTATAATAGCAAAGAAACAGTTTTTCCTTTTCCCATAAGAATTCTTAGTCGAAGCTACCTTCGCTTCCTTTATCCTATTAGAACACTGACTTATCAATTTTCCCCATAAAAGTATGATACTTTATCTTCTTATCCGTAAAAATAGGATGTGTTATCTTCTGGAGCATATCTCGCCATATTCTCGGTCTTCACGGGGTCGGTCACAATAGTCTTTTGAACTGAGAATGCTGCTATTGATCTATCAATGCCCGATCATCCGGTCTTAAGTGGTCGGTTACCGATCATAAGGTGCTCGGTCCCTTACTGTTGGCTTTTAGTGATCGGGTTGGCATTAATGATATTGACCCAGAAGGGAATTACCTCTTTACCCCTGCCATACTGCTCAAATTTCACAAGGCCTGAAAACACCGACAACATCTGTTCTCTAGTTCTCGGTTCCAACGAGTATACAAGTTGGTGTGCCAGGTAGGGGTGGGCAAAAAAAACCGACCGAACCGAACCAAACCGCAAACCGAACCAAACCAGACCGAATTTACGGTTTTTTTTCTAACGGTTCGGTTTGCGGTTCGGATTGGCCTACCCCAAACGGTTTACGGTTCGGTTCAGGAGCTAATCCGAACCGCACCTGTAAAACCGAACCGAACCGAACCGTTATAATTAAAAAACATATTATATTTTTTATAAAAAAATTTGTATTTTTCTTTTTTATTTTATTCTATGTTTTCTTTTTATTAGTATGTTAATACTTTTATTCTTAAATTTTTTGTTAATATATTAATTTGTTAATACTTTTATTCTTAATTTTTTTTATTTTATGGTAGTATCATTATTCTTGAAAGTAAATGTTGGATTTGTCTCTTAATTAGAATGATGGTAGCATCATTATTCAAGGTATTTTTAAAAAATACAAGAATTAATTGTGCCTCATTTTTCAATCATTGATGGAGTGCATGTGTTTCCTAGAGTCACAACTTACACATTAGCACGTCATACTATTTGTTGGATAGACTAGTTTTTTTTTTCTACTTAAGTGGATGAAAATTTGTTTTAAATATAATAATTCGTAAACCGAACCGAACCAATCCGTAAACCGCAGGTTTAAAAAATTTTCAATCCGAACCAAACCGTTATTTAATGGTTTGGTTTGAGAGGTAAAAAATCCGAACCGTAAAATATGGTTTGGTTTGGTTTTTAGCAAAAACCGAACCAAACCGAACCGCGCCCACCCCTAGTGCCAGGAACTATATAAAAAGCATAGTTCTCCTGACGGAGTGATGGCTGTCCTTTGTGAGGAGAAGTTATATTGACCTGTCACCACCATGTCTTCGGTACACCCAAGATGCTCGGTCTGACTTCTTTTCCCGCCAAAACAAAATCTTTTCCCCGCCCTTCTGGAAACTCTCTCGAGACGCGCAACCGTCACATCCATTTAAATGCCCATCAAATCATCTCTAGGGTTTACTCCGAGCTTGACACTTGTCAAACATCAGCCGGCTTCCCGCCAAAAGCAAACAAAATCGATCGTTCTCTGCCGACACCAAAATACATCCGATCTCAACCGTTCATTTAATTCTATCGAATTGCTTCCGAAGTCGACACATGGCATACATCCGGGGCTCTTTCATGATCTAACAGTCACAAATGCTCCGACGTGACTTCAAGAAGATGAAGCAATCACCTTGCTTCCGTTTGGAAAAATTTTATCAACCGTAAAAACTCTTTTCTCTTCAACTGTGACCCGTCCGATCAGTGCAAACGAAGCTTTCCAACGCATTACTCCAGCCTTCAAAAAGAGTCAAGTAAGTCTTTTGAACGACCTCCTTGTTTTATGCTTGCTGTTTGCTTTCTCTTTTCTCTCTCTTCTCTTTGTGTATGTGGAGCATGTCTGGATTTTTGGGATGATGGGTAATAAATTAGGGACACTTTGGTTTTTTCTGGGTTCTGTGTTTTGCTCGATGTTGCTAGGGAGAGATTTATGGCTTGATGGATGTATCAGGGCATTTAGAACCCACAAGCTTAGTTTTCCCGTAATCTCAGGGTAACTGTGAAATCCTCGCCGTTTTAGATTAGCTATAGACTGACCTCCCCCCCTTTTTTATTTCCCGGGTGTCAGGGATGTCTGACAACAGGTCTTTCTCTACAAACACTTCTAGACCTTCGACTCCCCCTGCTGAAGAGCTCTCCTCGAGCTCGGGGCACCAAGCATAGAGGACCTCGACACACCACCCCCACCCCTTCCGAAACTGAACAAGATACTTACCAACAAGATTCCTCAGAAGGCCCAGAGCCCGGTGATTTTGACTGCTCGGCTTTAGACATGGATCGGCCTTCCAAGATAACTGAAGACGATCTAGAGCTGCTCCGGCAGCAATATGACATTCCGATAGATATTTCCTTTGAGGTCCCTGGCCCATTGGATCGTGCTAGTCAACCCAACGACGGTTCAGTGGCTCTTCTCCCGGCTTTCTTTGAGTGCGGACTCTGGCTGCCAATTCAATGTTACTTCGCCTGGATGCTGGCCGAGATGGAGATCGCCCCTTGTCAATTAAGC
The DNA here is from genome assembly GCA_019454045.1 of Zanthoxylum bungeanum. NCBI lineage: Eukaryota > Viridiplantae > Streptophyta > Magnoliopsida > Sapindales > Rutaceae > Zanthoxylum > Zanthoxylum bungeanum. Next base: position 127,193 of record SKCR01037500.1, on the reverse strand, counting down.
TTGAATAGTTGGAGGATCTTGGCCGGACTACGTGTGATTTGGCATCGGGCTGGACTCGGCGAACCCTCTCTTGAAGAAGTGAAGAGGTTGTATCGTTGAAGTCCAATCCAAGAACGCACCATGGTTGGTACTACCTTTCTGCTTACGCTGATTCTTCAAACGTTGTCGGCAAACTCCCCGACTCCAACAAGAACTTCAAAGATTTATGGTTCTGGGCCACCGAAGATTGGGGACGGGTGCTGAGATCCCACGAAGAGGAGATTTCAGTCCCGGATATCATCAGAGCGGAAGGTTAGGAATCTAACCTTTAGTGTTCCTGCTCTTGATTTTATGATAGGATTCTAACTTCTTTGACTCTTCCCAGCTTGTTGGAGGGAAGCTCCCAAGGTCTCCCATCAGATCCGGGTGCGGGTTCGCTGGGCTCGGCAATATGCCGACCATTGGAAGAAGTTGGTTAATGATGCGGCCTTTTTCGAGTCGGGCCTCATTCGGATCATTCCTCCGAAGGTCCCGGGGCAGATAGGTAGGCCTTACTAACCTTCTAACCTAACCCCTTGCTTGTTTGGTATGATGATGACTTGAAATTATTCAGATTCCGGACTGACCACCTTTTTTGCCTTTGCCTTTTGTAGGAATGTCAAGGAGGCCAAAATATCTTGATCAATTGACCGGTGCAGCGAAGAAAACCGGCCATACTGGAGCCGGAGCTTCTCGGAAACAGCCAGCAACTACCGAGGCCACAAGGGTGACTGAAGAGGCAGCCCCGCCGACTACCCAAAGCTTATCTCCCCCATCCAGGGCATCGCCAACAGTCACTGCCCGACCTGCCAGCCCCCCAAAACCTACTAGAAAAAAGAGACGTCTGATCAGGGCAGAGGAAACCGAACTGGTTCGGGAGTAGAAGAGGAACAGACCCTGAGCAAAAAGCAGCCAGCTCGGAAAGAGAAGAAAACGGCGGAGGGCCCTCCAGAAAGTTAAAAGGCACCGTGATTCTTGCGCCGAGGACCTTAGTCAGGACATCAGGGAGGCCACTTCTCACCTGGTGCCGGCAATCAATGAACTGGCCGAGCGGTTCCTCCGATGAAGATTCTGAGATACGAAGATCTCTCTCCCGAGGATGTGGTTACCGGGTTGTGCTCCCAGATGGCAAAGGTACCAGTCCTTTTTATTCCGTTCTGAGTTTTTTACTTGGACCTGATTTCTAAATTTCTACTCTTTCTCGGCAGGCGACCTATCTGGCGCCAAGAACAAGGATCTCCTCCTGAGCCTTCTATCCGAGGGTGGCCAAGCCCAGAGACTCCAGAACCGCCTCACTGAAATGGAGGTCGAGCTGGCTAATAAGGACGAAACGATAAAAAATCTGGAGCTGGTCGCGGTCGAGGCTCATTCAACAAATAAAGCTCTTAGGGTCGCCGCCTCTCTTGAGAGGAAAAACGCTGAGGCTGCCAAGGACTTGGAGGCTGCCCAGGCTGACAACAGGATCCTACAAGTGGGAATGTGCAGCGTTGAATCCAAATTGAGGGCAAAAGATGAAGAACTGGCACGGGTCCGTGATGAGCTTAAGAGAGAGGAGCGGAGTTGGAGGCCAAGAGGGACGCAATCAGACTCGAGGGGGTCGGGGACTGCGCCGAGATTATCCCGGTGGTATTGCCCGACCTGGATATGGGGCCTATCTATGCGGCCATTCGTTTCTGCAAAGGGGAACTCTCTCAGAGGGGTTTCAAAAATGGCTACCCCCTTATCCTGAGGAGGTGATGGATCCCGACCCAATTTCGATCGCCCCCGTGCCCCCATCTCCTGAAGAGAACCAACCTGAGGCTTCTGTTCCAACCCCCGAAGCCGTAATTGTCGGGGCCTCCCAGGCCGTCGATGTGGAAGCCATTGTCCCTCCTCCCGAGGCCGAGCCCAGCCATCTGCCACCCGGGCCTGTCGAGGAAGAAACAATTGCTCCTGCGCGAGCCGATCTTTAGGAGGTAACCCGAATGGGGCCCCGTGTAATCCTGAACAAGCTTTATTTTCCCTGTAATAACTTTTTTTTTTTTACAATCATATTTATATGAATATTTTTATGTGTTTCTATTCCACTTTTTTAGTCTTTCATAATTTGCTCTGATTGTTTTTCCGCAAACGATCACTCGAGGCCTGGCCGTGAGAGAACAACCCGAGCCGAAAATAAGATCATACAGTGGAACGAAACCCGACTCCGAGCTAGGAGAAACACTTGGTGGCTCTGGGGGAATGTTACGTCCCCAGCCTGAAAAGATAGACTCGGTGGGACGTAACCCGACCCCGAGTTGAGAGAAGAAATAACGGCCTCGGCGGAACGAGTCCAGCCCCAAGCCGAAATAACCAAGTGGCCTCGGCGGAACGAATCCAGCCCCGAGCCGACTAATCCTTGGGACTTATTCAAAAGGGAAGTGAATCAACCTTTGAAGCCCTATCGGACTTGGCATGGGCGCTCCCTTGCCAGACCAGCGAAAAACAAAAACAAAACTTTGGAAAATAAAATCAAAAGGTGGGGAGTGACTTAGCACTTATCTCGAACCAAAACATTTCGCAAGTAGTATGGGTACCTCAAAACAGCGTCCTGCCAGAGGTCTCCAAAACACGATTCTGAATCTTTCAATTCAGAGTCCCGGCGAACCAGGATTCTGATCAAAGAGCGTTTATAATGGTAAGGGCATATTCCTCTATACGTCAGGTCACTATGGAGCCTGCGTTTTGTTTGAGGGCTCCTCCTTGCAACGCTGGAGCAGGCATACGCTACGAGGGTACAATCCCTCCTCGTGCTATGCTTCTCACGGATCCGAATGACCAAATAAGTAGGGATCAAACAGTGTCCGAAACGTTAAGGGCATGCTCCTCTTTATGTTCGGTGACACTGGAGCAAGCAAATGCCACGAGGGCATAATCCCTCCTCGTGCTATGCTTCCACGGATCCGAAGACCCAAATAAGTAGGGATCAAAGAGTGTCCGAAACGTTAAGGGCATGCTCCTCTTTATGTTCGGTGACACTGGAGCAAGCAAACGCCACGATGGCATAATCCCTCCTACTATGTTCTCATGGATCCGAATGACCAAATAAGTAGGGATCAAAGGGTGTCTGAAACATTAAGGGCATGATCCTCCTTATGTTCGGTGGCACTGGAGCAAGCAAACGCCACGAGGGCATAATCCCTCCTCGTACTATTTTCTCACGGATCCGAATGACCAAATAAGTAGGGATCAAAGAGTGTCCGAAACATTAAAGGCACGCTCCTCCTTATGTTGGGTAATACTGGAGCAAGCAAACGCCACGAGGGCATAATCACTCCTCGTGCTATGCTTCTCACGGATCCGTTGGTCAGACAAAACGTACGGGAACATATTCCCTGTAGCCGTATTTCCCAAACCGGGCAGGTCGACCATCTTATGGGAGCACTCCCTCCCCGTGATTACCATCTCGAAATATTCCTCATAAATGCAAGTCATAGGGTAGTTATGCTCCGGCTTCGGGAGTTCGACTCTACCACGAGAGGTTCACGTGCTCCCTCATGCGTTTCATCCCTTGACGCAGTCCTGATCCTTTAAGAATGAAATGAGTCAGGTTGGAGCGCTTCGGTCCGGGGTTCTTATGGTAGCACTTGTGATTGGTGTGTCACGGATTTGGTGCCTTTCCGGATCCGAGATCATCCCTTCGCGTCAGATATGTCCCCGAAATATTGTATACGGCTTTCAAATTACCTTTCCTACAACTCCGCGAGACATTTTGAGAAAGGCTTTATTTGAGCTCCTAACCCCTGATGGGTTGTCAAAGAAGAAATAAATAAAAACCTACTGGAAGTATCTTCTCAACATCGCGGCATTCCAAGGCTTCCTTAACCGTGTGTCGTCCAGCTGTTCCAAAATATAGACACCCGGCCTCACCATCTCTATAATTTTATAGGGCCCTTCCCACTTGGCGCCTAGCGAACCTTCCTCCGGCCTTCGAGTGTTCAAGGTGACCCTTCTCAATAGCAAGTCATCTGGAAGAAAGATATGGGGTCCGAACTCTTTTGTTGTAGAAACGAGCCATTCTTTGCTGATAGATTGCCACCTTCATGGCCGACTTTTCTCTCTTTTCTTCGATCAGGTCGAGATGACTTCTGATGAGTTCTTCGTTCTGTCCGTCTTTGAAATGACGGACACTGGGGGTAGTCATCTCGATCTCCGCTGGAATGACCGCTTCGCATCTGTATGCTAAGGAAAACAGAGTTTCCCCTGTGGAATCCTTACAGGTCATCCGGTGCGCCGACAACACTTCCGATAACTCCTCGACCCATAAGCTTTTGCAGGCTCCGAGCCGAGCTTTAAGATCGGTTTTAATGGTTTTGTTTGTCGCCTCCACTTGCCCGTTAGACTTGGGATGGGCAGGTGAGGCGAATCTTAAGGCGACCTGGAGGTCTTCACAGAGCTTCTTGAAGCCTTTACTATCGAACTGTTTTCCGTTATCGGTGATGACGGCCCGAAGAATTCCAAATCTGCAGACAATATTCTTCTTCAAGAACTCCGTTGCTTTCTTCTACGTGATTGTGGATAGGGGTTCGGCTTCCACCCATTTGGTGAGATAATCTATGGCAACAATGGCGTATTTCGCTTGCCCTCGCCCCTTTGGCATCAGTCCGATGATATCCTGCCCCCACTGGGCGAACGGCCAAGGGCTGGACAGGGTGGTCAACTGTTCTGCGGGCTGGTGGTGAATATTGGCATCCTTCACATTTCCGGGCCACCCTAATACCGTCCTGACGCATGGTCGGCCAGTAGAATCATTGTCTTAAAGCTTTAAAGGCAATTGATTGTCCTCCGGCGTGACTCCCACAGATTCCCGCATGAATTTCCCTGAGCACATAGTCAGCCTCTTCCTCTACTAAACATCTCAGAAGGGGTACCGTATAGCCCCTTCGGTATAGCACCCCTTCGATCAGGGAAAACTTGGTTCTTTTAAATTTCAGTTTTCTGGCTTCCTTTTGTCTTCAGGTGTCTCCCCGGTCTCCAGATATCTCCTGATTGGTTGCATCCATGAAGATTTGTTTTCCATATCCAATACTTCTACCTCGAGCTCCCCCACGCTTTTTTCTCGGAGGCAGATTAGAGGGACTATTCTGGGATTTTCTGCCTTTATCGAAGATGCGAGCCGTGCTAAAGAGTCTGCCTCACAGTTGTTTTCCCAATCGACTTGCTCAAAATGCACGTTCCTTATTTTCCCCACCAACCTTTTTACCTCAGCCATATAGGCTATCATACTCGGCTCCCTGGCTTGGAATTCTCCCTTCAGCTGTTGAACAGCCAGCTGGGAGTCGCTTCTTACAACTACGTCGTGGACGCTTATCACCGTGCATAACCTTAAACCGACTAAAATTGCCTCATACTCAGCCTCATTGTTTGTGGCCTCGAAGGCGAATCTCAAGACGAACAATACTTCTTCACCTTTATCGTTTTTCAATACAATTCTGGCCCCATTACCTTGTGAGCTGGCAGATCCGTCTACCGAAATTTCCCATTTGTCTTCCCCAACGGTCAAAATTTGGGGTTCTGTGAATCCAGCAACAAAGTCTGCAAGAGCCTACCCCTTTACTGCCGCCCTTGGGAGGTAAGAAATGTCGTGTTCACTCAACTATACCAACCATTTCATTAACCTGCCCGAGACCTCCGGCTTCTACAGAATCTGCCTTAAAGGGTAATCGGTATAAACCCCAATAGAATGGGCCTGGAAGTAAGGTCGTAATTTCCGGGCCGCAGTGATTAATGACAAGGCGACCAGTTCATGTGCTGGATATCTGGTCTCAGCATCTGATAAAGCTTTACTAACATAATACACTGGCCTTTGAACTTTATCGGCCTCTTGCACTAATACTGAACTTACTGCACGCTCCGAAACAGCTAAATATAAGTATAAGGTCTCATCTGGGGACGGCTTTGCTAGAAGTGGGGGCTGTGTCAGGTATTGCTTTAACTGCAGGAAGGCCTCCTCGCATTCTGGCGTCCAGTTGACTTCCTTTTTTGCCTTCTTGACGACTTTGAAGAGGGGTGGCACTTGTCGGTTGCTCGGGAAATAAATCGATTGAGCGCGGCCACCCTACCGGTCAGGCTTTGCACTTTTTTTATGTCCTGGGAGATTTTAAGTCCAGAACGGCTTGGATTTTCTGTAGATTTGCTTTGATGCCTTGGGAGCTCACCATATAACCCAAAAAATTTCCCGAGGCCACTCCGAAAGCACACTTTTCGGGGTTGAGCTTTAAATTATGCTTCCTTAGCAATTCAAAGGTTTTCTTCAGATCGGCCATGTGACAACCTGGCTCTTTAGAGATTGTTATCATAACATCAACATATACCAGCATTGATGTGCCGATAAGTGGCTTAAAAATCTTGTTCACCAGCCTTTGGAAGGTTGCCCCGGTATTTTTCAATCCGAAGGGCATTACTTTATAACAGTACAGCCCCTGGTCGGTAACAAAGTATCCATAAAGCTTAGCAGTCCCTGGCAGGCCGTCGAATCCACCAACTGATCTACCTTTGGTAATGGGAAGCTGTCTTTCGGGCATGCTTTGTTGAGGTCGGTGAAATCCACGCACATCCTCCACTTTCCATTGGATTTCTTCACTAATACCACGTTCGATACCTACTCCGGGTATTTCACTTCTCTGATGAAACCAGCTTTCAACAGTTTTTCTACCTCGGCGGCCATTGCCCTGCACCGTTCTTGGTTAAAGGTTCTTCTTTGCTTGACCGGTTTGTGTGATGGGTTTACTGCCAAGCGGTGGTTGATGAACTTCGGATTAATCCCGGGCATATCGTCATGCCCCCAAGCAAAGATGTCTGGGTACTCCTTTAGACACTTCATCAGGTCCTGTTTCAGGACATTGTCTAATTCTCCCCCTATTTTTACATTCTTCCAATGTCCGAAATGTTCCATCACCTCTAATTCTTCGACTGCCCCTAGCCGGGCAACTTTCTTTGGTCGAGGACCCGGATCTTTACTTGCTCTTCCCTGTCTTCATTCCCTTGCCTTTTCCGGGTACCCGCTTCAATGCAGAGGGTTTCCTTTGAGAGGGTGGCAAAACAGCTCTGAGCCACCTTCTGACTTCCGCACACAATTCCAATCCCATCTCGGGTGGGGAACTTTAGCTTTAAGTAATAGCAAGACATTGCAGCCTTTGTCTTCATCATGAAAGGTCGACCAACAATGACCTGGTAACTGCTCATGCAATCCACCACCGTGAAATTCATCATAACCGTCCGAGTCCGGGGACGGGTTCCGATCATCATTGCCAATTGTATCCTTCCTAATGGAACGACCGTCGATCCCCCGAAGCCGTATAGGGGAGTCCCATTGTCGGTTAAAGCCGCATACTCCACTCCAAGGCCGTCCAAAGCATCCTTGTAGATTATATCTACTGCACTTCCGGGATCCACTAGGATTCTGTCTACCTCTGAACCGCCGATTGTTGCTTTAATTATCAACGCATCATCGTGGGGGAAACTCACCCCTCGAGCATCCTCGTCCGTGAACATTATTGGTACTGACCGACCGCCTTGCGTTCCCGAGGACCGCTCTGTTTCGAACACCTTCGGCCCCCGAGTCCGACTATAGTTTTTCCTTGGCCGGTTAAAGTCCCCGACCAATATCCTCCCCCCTTCAATGATATTCACCTGTCGGCAATGTGCTCTCTGCCTGGCCGCCATAACTTCATAAGAATAAAAACATGTTAAATCAAAATACATTCATTTCTTTATAATTCATAATATGTTCAACAAACTTAAGTTGTCCAATACATTAGTTTGCGTTTATAGATTTCTAACTCATGTGTAAGTATTAAAAAAAACAGTCATGTGATTGAAATGAATAAACACAGTCATGTGATTGAAATAAATAAACACAGTCATTAAAAAATAACTCATGTGTAAGTGAGCTTACACTATGTATAATGTGGATGACTTATATTGTCCAGGTACATGGGTACAATAACTGGCATAACTGATTCTGTTTCAAACAGAAATATTGCTGTTTCCTGTTAATTATGGGCAAATTTTTGTAATTACATCATGTTGTGATTCCGATTTTAAATTAAGAAAAAGGCATAATAATTTTTTCTGTATAAAATTACTTCTTAATTTTGGTACTTTTGCACAATGCCATTTTGCAGCAAGATTACAAATTAAGATTACTTCTTAATTTTTCTAGACGTTAATTAAGAATCTTATGGATATTATGCAAGTTTATTCTCATTTGATCATTGCTTATGTAATACTGTGAATGCTATATCAATTTTACAAGAAAAAATTATATGAACAAAATAACCACAACATGATTAATATAATCATAATTATAAATGAGATGAACTGATTCTGTTTCAAACACAAATAGCAGAAGCCAAGAAGAAAACAAATTCAAAAATGATGACATTGCAGAAGCCGAAAAGAAAAAAGAAACGAGTAGAAGGACCTCAAGAAGCCGAAGAGGAGACTGCAGCAGCCGAAAAGAAGATTGCAGCAGCCGAAAAGAAGAGGTTGCAGAAGTGAAGAGGAGGTTTCAGATGTGAAGAGGAGGTTGCAGAAGTCGTAACAGCTGGATTTGAGGTTGTAGAAGTTTTAACCCTAAAAGCCGAAGAGAAGAGGCTGCGATTTAGGTTTTATATAGTGAACCAAAACGACGACGTTTTGGAATAGCCAAAACGTCGTCGTTTAACCTTAAAAAAATGAAAATAAAAAAAAACAAACCAACTGCGATTGAGGCGGCCGCCTCACACCGATTTGGCGTGAGGCGGCCGCCTCTAAAAACCCGAAAGAGGCAGCCCCCTCGAAGCGCCTTCGTCGCGAGGCGGCGACGCGGCGCCTCGAGGCGGCCGCCTCAACTGAGTTTTAAAACACTGCCATTTGTAAATCTTTTTTACCACTACGGACCTCATCCCGTAGGGACCCTTCCTCCTAGGTTCATCGTCTTCGCTCTCATCCGCAACCCTTTTTCCTTCCGCTATTTCGCCTCTCCTCCAACTAGCTTCGGCTTCTAGTCTCTCATTATTCGTCTCTTCCATCCTCTCCCGTCTGTCCATCATGGATTTCAGAAGGATTTGATTTTCCTCCCTATCTTTCCTTATATTTTCTTCTATCTTCTCCATCCAATCTGCTGTTGAACTCCCTGACGACCGGTGATTTCCACCTTCTGCCATCGTCTTAATACGCGAGTTGCTTTTTGTTGGGCTCCCCATAGACGGCGCCAACTGTTGACGGCTGATTTTGATCTCAGGGGCAGTACGGTTTTTTTTTACTCCCGAGCCAATTCTCCTCCAACTGTGAATTTGTTTAGTTTATGGGAAACCAAAGCAAATTTGGTAGAAGATAAGTAAATACATCAATCAACAAAGAGATTTAACCTACATCCACGGGCACAGAACGGGTGGTATTTTATTACTGAAATACGCTTGATCGAACAGCTCTGTGTTTACAAGTCTAATTCTCTCTCTTGATCTCTTCTCAGCTCTGCTTTACAAACATGCTTTCTCCTCCTATTTATAATAGCAAAAAAACAGTTTTCCTTTTCCCATAAGAATTCTTAGTCGAAGCTACCTTCGCTTCCTTTATCCTATTAGGATACTGACTTATCAATTTTCCCCATGTAAGTAGGATAATTTTATCTTCTTCTCCGTAAAAATAGGATGTCTTATCTTCTGGAGAATATCTCACCATATTCTCGGTCTTCACGAGGTCGGTCACAATGGTTTTTTGAACTGAGAATGCTGCTATCGATCTATCAATGCCCGATCATCCGGTCTTAAATGGTCGGTTACCGATCATAAGGTGCTCGGTCCTTTACTGTTGGCTTTTAATAATCGGGTCGGCATTAATGATATTGACCCAGAAGGGAAGTACCTCTTCACAGGGCCTGAAAACACCACCAATAGGAAGTGATTTGCATTCCTTTTCCTTTCTAATGCAACAACCGGTAATATTGCTCTTTCAAATAATTTACCAATTTTTGTGCCTTGATAACAAAGTACATTTCAGTGACACAGTCTTATATCACTGAAATGGATAAATAAAGCTGTTAAATCTTTAAAACCTTAAATTAAAATGAATTTGTTCTTTCTCATTCTGGAAAAGTATTTTCATAATCTGTAGTCAAACCTCGCGTTTTCTGATTTTTACTTCCAAAAACAAAAGAAATAACTTTTAGATGTCATCCAAAAGATCCCGTATTGCTTTCAATAGTAGTTACTCAAATATCTCTCACTTTACAATCACCTTTAATTCTAAAACAAACAAAAGGAATTGGTGCTCTTAATATTCCCAGAACAGATCAACAACGAAATAATTATTTTAAAAGAAAAAGAATTTAAAGCTCCAACAGCCTATAAATTTATCTAACACAAAATTATACCACACAATTACAGTTGAAACATTTGATTTTACCTTAGTTAGACTAATCTAACAAAAAATGCAAAAGGACAGATAAATGTGTGTGTGTATTCAAAGAATGCAAAAGGACAGATAAATAAAAGCACAAAGTTGGCAACAACGAAAATGTAATCACAATCACATTCTACAAGCAGAAAGTTGTTTACAAATCTATAAGAATATCGAGAGAAAAAGGAAAAGGAAACTGACCGATTCCAGGGTCAGTATCGATAATGAGCTTGGCAGGCTTAGCGGAAGATCCCAAAACGCCGTCGCAGCCGTAAGAATTCTCATTCGCCATAACGCCTATATGTTATTATAAATAAATAAATAAAACAGACAAAAGGGATATGTAGACAGTGAAAGAAATAGCAGACGTGGTGATTTTAGGCTTCAAAGACGAGGAAGCGGAATGGGTGATGGCCCCCCCGCTCTCAAGTCGAGATTTGATTAGCCGGACCAATACCACAAATTAATTTCTACGTTTGTGATGGACTAACACGTGGATTCTTTTAACTGGCTGACTCTTCTAAATTTCTACTTTTTGACTCTTAGCATTTGCGATGCCACCACCAACCAACACCATGATCTCTGCAGTTTATATATACTAGTTTTTGTCCGTGCCTACGGCACGGTGTTACAGTATTTGGCCAATATCTATGGTACGGTGTTACATAATTAAATGATTTTATTTTTAATTAAATGATTTTATTTTAACTTTCTATTTTTTTATTTGAAAATTTTTGACCCATTCCACAATCAATTCACTTTATTTCCTCCAATTACTAATGAAATGATCTGGGCCGTCAATTAAACCACATAAAGAGAGCCGTTTAATACATTCTCTTTCCTCTAACACCATTCTCCTTTATTATATAGATTTTTATAAATAGCCAAGCCTAATATTATAAAATAAAATAAAGCAAATAAGAGAATGCCATGCGACTACTGGCCTGGCCCGGCAATTTTTATATATTTAAATTTTTTGCCTGAATTGAGTAAATATTTTTTCGGCATACAGTATATTCCAGAAAAGCGGGCTCTTAGAAACAAGATCTACAAGAAAGCAAGGGAAGATCCGTGACAGTGATAAAATTATGTTAAAATCGAATAATAGATTTGAAATCCTGGAATCAAACAAGAAGCATTTCAATTGAAAAAAATTGCTGTACATCTTGAAAGACGGAGCACATGCTGACAAGGAACCACGTCATTCTTATAATATGCTGCTCCATGTGCAAACACATGATTCATTCATTCTAAACTCTTTTATGGGTTTCAAGACCATATGATAATTTATCCCGCCACATGTGCTGTTATTCCCCTTCATTACAAGACTTCCCGGCAAGCATCATATTATCAAAATAAACTGCCTCTCCAATATCTTCGACAACAAATATCATATTGGTGCAACACAATTGTGGACTAAGATCACCAAATTTTTGTGCAAAATTCATTTTATAAAATGTCAATTCTCTTACATTTGCAAGCAATATGAATACAAAAATGAATGAATTTTGTAGCTTTCCGATAATGCAATTTTTAAATAATATCTCATTGCTTGAAAATTGGAAGTTGTGCTCGAAAAAATGCCCGTTAAAATGAAGTCATCATGGCACAAGACTAAGTTTGTAGAAGAGCAACGAAATTTCCATCTGGAAGCGTCTGAATGTAAACACATTAGTCTGCTATAGTTCTTCTGTAGCCTTGACTCACCATGAACAAGTCAAACTTATTGTACCATTGCCTTGGTGCTTGTTTGAGGCCGTACAAGATCTTCTTCAGCTTAAAAACAAAGTTTTCTTTTCCTGAAACCTTCTAGCTGCTTCATGTAGATTTCTTCATGTAAATCACCATAAAGAAATGTTGTTTTAACATTCATCTGTTCAAACTCTAGGTTCAAACTTGTTCATAGTGATTTTTGGACATCAGGCCCAGCAAGGCAAGAAGGGTATAAAGGGGATTTTCATTTTCAAGGTTCAAGGACTCGAGCCCAAGAAACAGAGACGTCACGTCCAACTCAGGGATTTGGGGTCGGTTCATATTTGTTGAAAGACCCAAGGAATGGAAGATGTTCAGAGTACGGAGGGGGTTAAGGCTGTTGGACAATTATGACCCATAGCATCACTATTTGTACAGATCATGGTGTGTTGTACAAATTAACTATGTGACAAAGGAGATTGCGCTCTTATCATTTGTGATTAGATCACCTAGATGTATAAATGATGAGAGGTCATTATGATTTGTTCCTGGATTGAGAATGATATGAGATAGTATCAGTCCACGAAGGATAAATCATTAAATATCTCTAGTCAGAGTATTATCGAGATTGGACATCGATAAATACGTAAAAGACTAGTATTACACTTGTGCGCGTTGTGAGGGCATAACGGCGTAGTTCTCATATATTTGGGTATTGGATACTCATGCAAGTGTAATAGGAGGTTGTGTTTCACCGATGATACGGGAAACAGCTTCGCTTTGGATACACCCCCTCGGAATTCCATTGGTAGTATGACTATGTGTCTATGGAAGTCCGAAATCAGGGTAGGTGTATTTAGTCTTAACCTGAGACTTGCACCGCTGAGACTTGCACCGCTAATACTTGCGACAATCAATATACTTTGGTTGCGGTCGTCCAGGGCTTTAACAGGTTATGTGTACGCCAATGCTGGGTATATTGAGAATCGTAGTGTGTTGGGTGTGATGTCAAGACGGAAGTATCACTCCAGTCTTAGTGGAGATGATGGTCACGTAGGATACGGTATTAGTACTCTTAAATGCTGCAGCTATCGGGATAAAATGACTAGGTCAAGTTTATCCGATTATAGAGACTAGTTACCAGACATCCGACATGTGCTTCGTACGGGGCAGACACAATTCTAGCCCCAGGCCTAGCACGTGATCATCTGATACTGGACAGAAATACGCAATACTACGTATACTACGCCTGATACAGATTCTTTATTCCTGTAAGGATATTTCTGGAGAATTGGGTAGGCATGGCGCTTTGCTAGAGGCTAACCTTGTCTTGTAAATCGGTAAAACGTAGTACGAGGTACTTACGTGTTCGGATAGTCCGACGACCGAATTTGTTGTCAACATATCCGGGGATCTCATGGGTCGCTTCCCAAAAATTCACCGATGACGTATGACTCGCACTCTGAATTAATCTAGGATTAATTAGAAGAGAGAGAAAATTAATCTGGGATTAATTTCGGAGATATTTCAGCTAGGATAAAATATCAATAAAAGAGAGATAACGATTAATTTGGAATTAATCAGTAAATTAATATATTCGATATATTAAACGAAATTAGATTTCGACGCGGAATTAAAATTAGATTTTAATTTGGGCGAACGAATTAATTTAGAATTAATTCGTAAGCGATGTGAATAGTAATTATGCTTGGGATGATTATTTAATTAAATTAGATTTAATTACAACGCAACAGAAAATTCGTTAATTTGGAATTAACGAACCCGAGCCCGAGATTATTTGCGAGCGCATTCGCATTTCAAATTCGAATGCGGCACGCAAGTCAAATCAAGCGTCAAATTATTAGTCGCATCAAGCGTCAAATCACTTGTCACTTTGAGTGATGTGACTTGACAACTTGTCACTTTATTAAAGTGATGTGATAGATGTGACTTGATGGATTTTGATCTTTGAGTGTGAAACACTCAAGGTTGTTGAATTTTATTTGTTTGACTTTTTGAAAGCTAAAAATTGTGTAAATGTTTTAATATATTTTTGGAAAATATATAAGGAAATCATATACACTTTTTCAACAATTATTATTTTCACATCTCTTTCAAATCTTCTTCTTCTCTCTCGGCCTTGGAGGCCATTTTTCTCCCTCTGGTTCAGCAGTTGGCGTGAAATTGAGAAGAAAATATGGTGATTTTGTGGCAAAATCACTTAGAGCTAGCACTCCAAGTGTTATACGAAGGTGATAGGGAAACCCACCCACTGTTGGACAATTATGACTCATAGCGTCACTATTTGTACAGATCATTGTGTTGTTGTACAAATTAACTATGTGACATAGGAGATTGCACTCTTATCATTTGTGATTAGATCACCAAGATATATAAATGATGAGAGGTCCTTATGATTTGTTCCTTGATTGAGAATGATATGAGACAGTATCAATCAACGAAGGATAAATCATTAAATATCCCTAGTCAGAGTATTATCGAGAATGGACATTGATAAATACGTAAAAGACTAGTATCGTACTTGTGCGCGTTGTGAGGGCACAACGACGTAGTTCTAATATACTTAAGTATTGGATACTTATGCAAGTGCGGTAGGAGGTTGTGTTTCACCGACGATACGGGAAACAGCTTTGCTCTGGATAGACCCCCTCGGAATCCCATTGGTAGTTTGACTATGTGTCTATGGGAGTCCGATATCAAGGTAGGTGTATTTGGTCTTAACCTAAGACTTGCACCGCTAATGCTTACGACAATCAATGTACTTTGGTTTAGGTCGTCTAGGGCTTTAACTGGTTCTACGTACGCCGATACTAGGTATATTGAGAATCATTGAGTATTGGGTGTGATGTCAAGACGGAAGTATCACTCCAGTCATAGTGGAGATGATGTCACGTAGGATACGGTATTAGTACTCTTAAGTGCTGCGCGGCCATCGGGATATTATGATTAGGTCATGTATATCCGATTATAGAGACTAGTTACCAGACATCCGACAAGTGCTTCGTACGGGGCAGACACAACTCCAGCCCCAGGCCTAGCACGTGACAGTCCGATATTGGATCGAAATACGCAATACTACGGTATATTACGCTTGATATAGATCACATATTCCTATAAGAATATTTCCGGAGAATTGGGTAGGCATGGCGCTTTGCTAGAAGCCAACCTTGTCTTGTGAATCAGTAAAACGTAGTACTTGGTACGTACGTGTTCGGATAGTCCGACGACCCGATTTACTACCAACATATCCGGAGATCTCTTGGGTCGCGTCCCAATGATACACCGATGAAGTATGACTCGCACTTTAATTAATCTGGGATTAATTCGATGAGAGAGAAAATTAATCTGGGATTAATTTCGGAGATATTTTATCTAGGGTAGAATATCAATAAAAGAGAGATAACGATTAATTTGGAATTAATCGGTAAATTAATATATTGATATATTAAACGATATTGGATTTCGACGCGGAATTAAAATTGGATTTTAATTCGGGCGAACGAATTAATTTGAATTAATTCGTTAGCGACGTGAATAGTGAATTCGCTAGGCGTAATCATTTAATTACGACGCAACGATAAATCGTTAATTTGGAATTAACGAACCCGAGCCCGAGTGTGATTGCGAGCGCATTCGTATTTCGAATTCGAATGCGGCACGCAAGTCACATCAAGCGTTAAATCATTCGTCACATCAAGCGTCAAATCAAACGTCACTTTGAGTGATATGACATTTGAGTGATTAATGTGATTGATTGATTGAAAGACATGTCACTTTAATAAAGTGAAATGAATAGTGATGTGTTTTGGTGGAATAGTGTAAATTGGTGGAAAGTATTTACCAATTGATTTTAAATTAATTATTTGGTTAATATTTAATATATATTTATGGTAAATATATAAAGCCTTTTTGGAAAAGGTTTGACCAAGCTTATAACACTTTCTCTTCTCCCTCACTCTCTCTCACCATTCACGCCCATTGGCAGTGAACTGCCTTGGGTTGGCCGAATTTTACAAGGTAAAATCATGGGTTTTGTGGCAAAATCCAAGCGAGCTAGCACTCCCGAGAGACATACGAAGGTGTTAGGGACACTTACCCTTGAGCCGGGAATCGTTCGACGTAGATTCGAAGCTCAAAAACTCAGCTCAAAACTGAAACTGTGAGACAGTGGACTGCTGTGATTGGCGCCACTTTGATGGAGGATAAACTTGTTTTGTTCATCATCAAATCGTCTCAACCGATCGATGTGAATATTCCGCAACTCCTTTGATATGTATTTCACACTTTATCATGCTTGTTTGATGATCTTGGGACCTAGATAATCACCAACAATGGCATCAAGAGCCTAGGTGCAAGCATGAAATTTTAGGGCTTAAAATTTGGGTAAATTTGTTTTGAGCATGATTTGAATGAATTGATTGTTTGAGTATGCTTATAACATGTTTAATTGCATATTGGTTGGACCAATTTGTTGAAAATTGATTTGGAATAATTTTCCCCAATATTTTATGTGTTGGCCGAATGTGATGTTGTATGGAATTCTTGGAATTTTTGATTTTGGTTCATTGGATGAATTAGAATCATGAGGATGATGTTAATTTGAAATAATTGGATTGGATTTTGAATTGAACAAAAATCCCCAAATTACCTTCACTTGGCCGAATGGAATAGCCCTTTAATGTCTTGGAATTTTTGATTTTATGAACATTAGATGTGTATGAAATCATTCGGGAAGTTAATTCGTTGTCGATTGTGTAATTAATCGGATTGAATTCAAATCGGACAAAATTACCTTCCTTGGCCGAGACTTAGAAGCATGTAAATGGGTTTGATTTTTTATTAATGTGTTGGACATGTGATGATGATGTTAAGCATGATTAATTGGACTAATTTGATGTTTCGGAAATATCGATCTAGGTGATTAATCATGATTTGCACTTTAGGTTAATTATATTATGAAATTGGATTTTATGAATTTAATTAATTGGACTTTAAATTGGATTTGGGCTTTTAAAGTTGTAAATGGGCTTATTGGGCTTTGTTGTACAAAGTTGGGTTTAGGCCAAATGGATTGGATCCAATTGGGCCCAAAACCACTTCCGTTAAGCCCAATTGCGACTTAATGAACCTTTAAAGTTTAATTGGGCCTAATGGGCCAAGATTGATTTATGGGCTTATGGGGTAAATCCCGGATTGGATTTTGGTTATTCGGTTTGACCCGAGTTGACCAAAAGTCCACGCCTTAAGAAATCAATTAAAAGCCCATTAGACTTTAATTGAATTGACGTTGGACGTTAATCGGTCTTTGAGACGCGTTACGATTAAATTTGGAATTTAAGTCGTAAAAGGTTTATTATTAAAGTGTGATATTTAATTTGGAGTTAAATAACGAATTAGAATTGAATGCATATTAAATTGGATTTAATGACGTAGTTTAATTTAATTCGAGAATTCGTACTTTGAGTACTTATTCGCAAAACGAGTTTGACTCGAACAAAATCAAATCGTTGTTTGAACATTGGATGATCACTAATTATCAGATTAATTAATTTGATTAGATTGATTGATAACATGCTTTGTGTGAATACATGGTTGTGATGAATGAATAATGTATATCGGATGGATATTAGTTGGGTGGGGGCAATTTTGGAAATTGTTGTAATAAATTTGATTTATTAAATTTGACCTGCGTGTCCAGCCTTTTCACCTCTATTCTCTTTGTATTCTCTTCTCACCTATTCCCCTCAATGTAAATGAGGTTTCTTTAGAAGTGTAGTGTAACGTGGGTAGAAGTAATACAAGTGCTAGCTTGAGAGAGAAATGGAGAGATTTGATCTAGGATCAATGTGTTAAGTATCCATCCGCATATCATTATTATTTATTTTCATATGCGCTTTATTATGTATTTAGAATGCATGTTTAAGGGTGTATGATGATGAGACCTTAACAAAGATAATAAATTGGTAGCCAATTTGCACGCGAAAAACCCTCATCAAATATCATGCGTTTTTCCTTCCATTGAGTGATTCTTACTCAAGATCCGAGATTGGCATTGGGTTGTTGGCCAAAGTCAAGCCCTTTGTCCGTCGAAGATGTGTTTGAATCACGAGAGTTTTGTTCTATATCGGTGTCTTGTCCAAGTTGTGGTTTGTTGGCCAAAGTCAAGACCACTTCTTGTCACTCGACATTGATTACGAAGCTTTCCATGGTCAATGGGTCGCGCTTGACTGGGATCATTAGGTTTGTTGTGCCAAAGCCAAGGCCTAGTTGATTCAGAGGAAAAATGTTAGGGTACATATTGGATATAGGCATATATACGATATATGTTTCGGACTTGGATGTCCACCTACCGGACCTAGGAATTGGATTGGATCCAATTGATCTTAGAGATCTACCTAGTTAATTATCATACAATTTGTTGGCCAAAGTCAAGATTGTGTGACATTTAACGGGATCCTAGCCCACTAGGAAACACGGTTTCCCGAGTACTCGACAGAGGGTTAGAGGCTCGCCGAAAAAATAGTGGGAGGCAAGAATTGAATTTGCAATATTCGTTCAATTACTCGCCATACGCGCTCAAACAAATATCACTCGTCAAATAATTAAAGTATTAGTTGGACTAATATTTAATGTTGTTTTAATTAATATAGTTTGACTATATTCAAATAAATTCAATAAATAGTTGATTTTATAATTGGATTATAGTAATCAATATAATTGAATTAATATTATAGTTGATTGAATAATTGGATTATTGTAATCATTATGATAAATAGTACCGGAAATAATTGATTAAATAGTTGGACTATTAAAATCAAGAAATATTGAAAGATTGGACATTTAAATATAATCTTGGATTACAATATTTAAATGGTTTAAAATTTTCAAATTGGGAATGAAATTTCAGGATGGTCCTGGAAATAAATAATAAGTTACTTTATTGGATAAAATAACCTATTATGCCTTAACCCAGAAGCAAACAGTAGAGCATAATCTTTGGAAGATTTATGTGATGATGACTTAAAGTGCTTAATTCAATATACTTGTAATAAATCTATGTTTAGATTTAAGAAGTATTAATTTGCAATTAATAATTCTTGGAGAATTAATGACTAATCTCAAGGAGATAAAGTCAAACTTTGCAATTAGATAAGTAGCGCAAGGCGCACTTTACGTCAATATTCTAGAAATCCAAGGCTTGGCCAAAGACTTCTGAAATATTGAGAAAGGGTAAAGGCAAAATCATTATGATCTTCTGGGAAGATAAAGGACATATCCTAAATCTGAATGTGGACTGTCGTCGTGATTGGACATGGCAGACACGAAGGAATTAAAGAAAGGGCAAGGCTCTGACTTTAAGAATGTTTGTCAATATTATGTCCATTACTAGTATTAAAATTGGATTTTAAAATGCTTAGTATGGTACATAAAATATATGTATTGATGTTCAGAATCTGCTGTGAGCAGGATACTGACTTCAAGCTGAGGTTAATCTGCGA
Source organism: Zanthoxylum bungeanum (assembly GCA_019454045.1). Lineage (NCBI taxonomy): Eukaryota > Viridiplantae > Streptophyta > Magnoliopsida > Sapindales > Rutaceae > Zanthoxylum > Zanthoxylum bungeanum. The sequence goes on along the minus strand of SKCR01037500.1, from coordinate 107,562 downwards.
ATCGGAAACGGGATGAAAGTCGCTGTTTCGACCATAGATACCTAAGTTTAGGAACTACCTTCGGGTATGTACCTAAATTAGGAAACTGTTATAATGTAACTAGTTTGACTAGAAACATTATCTCTATATCAGTGTTCAATCCGTTGCGAATGAACCTTTATATTCTAGAACACTAAAGTGTTTTATTATATAAAGATGATATTGAGATAAACACATTAGATGTGAATAACAGTATTTATATTTTGAATATAAATAAAATCTCGAACATATAATATGACAAACTAATAGCTCATACTGATCTGATCAGATGAAACTAATTGTGGCATTGTTGTCTGGGACACAATTAAACAAGAGTCGTATATCCACACTTTTGAAGAGTGGGTACTAGGACTGATTTGACTGATCAAATAAAGTCTACGAATCTAGTTTATTAGGTAAGGTACCTAAAACACTATTTACTTGGTAAAAGTGCAAGTGCCACCGATCTGATAGCCCTATTCATAGTGAAGTAAGTGGGCCCATATCTAGCTAGGCTAGATGTGGATATGAATGTTTCGTGACCTTAACGGATGTGGCATCACGTTATGGTTATGTGTTTCTTTTAAAGAACACAAATCGGAAACTTTTAGAGTTTCGACACGAAATAGACAAACAGATCGGCTAAAGTATTAAACGTCACGGTAAGACCGTAATGGAAAATACTTAAGCAATAAGTTTGCATATACTTGAAAGAGTATAGTATTCTTTCAAATGAGGACTCCTCCTGGACACGTCAGTTTGACGGTGTGTCCGTACGAGAGAAACCGAATTTTGTTGGACATGATAAGGTTAATCATGAGTCGCTCTGAGCTACCTTTTCCTTCAAAGATAAGCATAAACAGTGCAAAACTTATTTTGAATAAGGTTCCATGTAAATCTGTTTGACAGACTTCATATTAGATATGAACGGGAAAGAAACTGGGTTTCACACTCCTTTTATTTGGGTATGCTAGGCTTACGTTTGGATGATACCAAACTAGAACCCAAATCGGATAAGTGCCATATGTAGGTTATCCTAAAGAAAACCATAAGTATAGTACTTATACTTCTCACTAGAGAACAATTGTAATTGTTGCTCACCATGCTGTATTCCTTAGAGGATTACCGATATGCAGTGGTCAGTGGGAGGATGGTATAACTCGATGAAAATCAGAGTAATACTGTTTCAGGCACGAAGTCCTTAATGGAACACAAATAGTTCATCAAGGATGAAACTATACCGTTAATCTTCGTATACACAAGAAATGCGTAGATCGGAGAGAATCAAAAAACAACCTGGGGTATGGGTTTCTGATCTCACCTCATAAAGATGTCAATCTTGTTGAGGTATACCAACCGACTACGTATGAAGGAGTGATACAAGGTATCGACTTCCGTTATGGCAGAGTGCCATGAGCCCAAAATGGATTCCATGTATAACAACTATGTTTGGACACTAGTTGATGTACCATAAGGCATTGTGCCTATAGGTACTGTATAAGTCTTCAAGGAAGACATACATGGATGGCAACATACCAACGTACAAAGCTAGGCTTGTAGCGGAAAGGTATCGTTATCAACATTGTGTTGATTACGGTTCAACCTTTTACCTGTTGCCACGGAAATCCATTTGGAAAATGCTTGCAGTAGCTGCACGTTTCATTTATGAAATGTGTCAGTTAAAGATCAAAATCGCTTTCCTTAAACGGAAACCCTTTGGAGGATGTTTATAACATCCTGACGATTTTGTCGTACTAAAACCAGTAAACAAGGTTTGCAGGTTATTCGATCCATGTTTGGATTGAAGCAAGCATTAGGTTCTTGGAATCATCGTTTTGATGTAATCATAATGGTCTATGATTTAATTCAAAAACGAAAATGATTCTTGTGTATATAAGAAGGTTAGTGGGAGCGCACTGACAAGAATGTCCTTTAATAAAATAATGATAACATATTCATTTCTTGGAAATGAAATTCCCATATAAAATAATCGGCGAAAGCTTGGCTTTCGAGAAAATTCTCCGTAGAATTCTTGGGAGTGACAACCTTTAATCTAGGAATAAAGATCTACTGGGATAGATTAAGTTGTTAAAACTCTGTGAGAACTTGTACATTGAAAAATGTACATGACCTGGTGTCTCATACGCTTTGAGCATATGGATTCACAATCAGGCCAATCCAGATGATGGTCACTGGATTGATGTTAAGAACATCCGTTAGAATCTTAGAGATCTAAGGATGCTGTCTTAATCTGTGGAGAATGAGAACTTGAAGTGACTGGGATCACTACTGCAAGTTTCCAAACCGATAAAACGACTGAAAGTCACAAACGGTACTATACAGTTTGAATAACGGTACAGTGAGCTGGAAATCTTCCAAGCAAGATACTGTTACCGAATAAACAACAAATGCGGATCATTGCTGCAGCTGAGGCAGCAAAAGAAGCCATTTGGGTCATAATAAATCTAATTAGATTAGATATATTTTCTGTTAGCAGCTGAGCTAGGCGTCAGCACAGGCTAAAGAATTAATGGTCTCATCAACGATCCAGATATATACTTTGACTATTCATCTGATTCGTTCGGATCATACATCGTGGCGATGTAATGATCGTATAAATCGCATCAGACGATAATCATGAAAATCCGCTGACGAAACCTTTTCTCAGCAATTTGAGCCAACCGTACATAATTCGGGTGTTAGGCACTCGAGTGACTGGCTATAGGCCAAGTGGGAGATTGTTGGACAATTATGACCTATAGCGTCACTATTTGTACAGATCATTGTGTTGATGTACAAATTAACTATGTGACAAAGGAGATTGCACTCTTATCATTTGTGATTAGATCACCAAGATATATAAATGATGAGAGGTCCTTATGATTTGTTCCTTGATTGAGAATGATATGAGACAGTATCAATCAACGAAGGATAAATCATTAAATATCCCTAGTCAGAGTATTATCGAGATGGACATCGATAAATACGTAAAAGACTAGTATCGTACTTGTGCGCGTTGTGAGGGCACAACGGCGTAGTTCTCATATACTTAAGTATTGGATACTTATGCAAGTGCGGTAGGAGGTTGTGTTTCACCGACGGTACGGGAAACAGCTTCGCTCTGGATAGACCCCCTCGGAATCCCATTGGTAGTTTGACTATGTGTCTATGGGAGTCCGACATCAGGGTAGGTGTATTTGGTCTTAACCTGAGACTTGCACCGCTAATGCTTACGACAATCAATATACTTTGGTTGAGGTCGTCTAGGGCTTTAACCGGTTCTGTGTACGCCGATACTAGGTATATTGAGAATCGTAGAGTATTGGGTGTGATGTCAAGACGGAAGTATCACTCCAGTCATAGTGGAGATGATGTCACGTAGGATACGGTATTAGTACTCTTAAGTGCTGCGCGGCCATCGGGATATTATGACTAGGTCATGTATATCCGATTATAGAGACTAGTTACCAGACATCCGACAAGTGCTTCGTACGGGGCAGACACAACTCCAGCCCCAGGCCTAGCACGTGACAGTCCGATACTGGATCGAAATACGCAATACTACGGTATACTACGCTTGATATAGATCACATATTCCTGTAAGAATATTTCCGGAGAATTGGGTAGGCATGGCGCTTTGCTAGAAGCCAACCTTGTCTTGTGAATCGGTAAAACGTAGTACTTGGTACGTACGTGTTCGGATAGTCCGACGACCCGATTTACTGCCAACATATCCGGGGATCTCTTGGGTCGCATCCCAATGATACACCGATGAAGTATGACTCGCACTTTAATTAATCTGGGATTAATTCGATGAGAGAGAAAATTAATCTGGGATTAATTTCGGAGATATTTTATCTAGGGTAGAATATCAATAAAAGAGAGATAACGATTAATTTGGAATTAATCGGTAAATTAATATATTTGATATATTAAACGATATTGGATTTTGACGAGGAATTAAAATTGGATTTTAATTCGGGCGAACGAATTAATTTGGAATTAATTCGTTAGCGACGTGAATAGTGAATTCGCTAGTCGTAATCATTTAATTACGACGCAACAGATAAATCGTTAATTTGGAATTAATGAACCCGAGCCCGAGTGTGATTGCCAGCGCATTCGTATTTCGAATTCGAATGCGGCACGTAAGTCACATCAAGCGTTAAATCATTTGTCACATCAAGCGTCAAATCAAACGTCACTTTGAGTGATATGACATTTGAGTGATTGATGTGATTGATTGATTGAAAGACATGTCACTTTAATAAAGTGAAATGAATAGTGATGTGTTTTGGTGGAATAGTGTAAGTTGGTGGAAAGTATTTACCAATTGATTTTAAATTAATTATTTGGTAAATATTTAATATATATTTATGGTAAATATATAAAGCATTTTGGAAAAGGTTTGACCACCTTATACACTTTCTCTTCTCCCTCACTCTCTCTCACCATTCACGCCCATGGCAGTGAACTGCCATGGGTTGGTGAATTTTACAAGGTAAAATTCATGGGTTTTGTGGCAAAATCCAAGCGAGCTAGCACTCCCGAGAGACATACGAAGGTGTTAGGGACACTTACCCTTGAGCCGGGAATCGTTCGACGAAGATTCGAAGCTCAAAAAACTCAGCTCAAAACTGAAACTGTGAGCAGTGGACTGCTGTGATTGGCGCACTTTGGAGGATCAAAACTTGTTTTGTTCGTCTCAATCGTCTCAACCGATCGATGTGAGTATTCCGTAACTCATTTGATATGTATTTCACACTTTATCATGCTTGTTTAATGATCTTGGGACCTAGATAATCACCAACACCCACGGCCGGTGTTGGAGCGTTCCATTCTAGGTCCAAAGATCATCAACCAAGCATGAAGATGTGTGAATATATATCAAAGAAGTTGCGGAAATACTTACATTGATCTGTTGCAGTGTGTGAGTACGAAACGACGAACAAAACTTCAAGTTTTGGTCCTTCTTCAAATGGCGCCCAAACACTGCAGTCCACTGCTAAAAAATCTTTTGAGTCTTCAAGAATCAAAGGACAAAAACGATTTAAGCTCCGAGACTTCGTCGAACGATTCCGGCTCATGGGTGAGTTTCCCTAACACCTTCGTAAAAACTCTCGGTTGTGCGAGCACTCATGATTTTTGCATCAAAAATCAGTTTATTCCAGCCCTCATTCACTCCATTTGGGCAGTGAGCAGAATAGGGAGTTAAAGGAGAAGAAAGAAGATGTATATTGTGTTAAGGTTGTGTGTTTGATTTTTGTGTATTTTATATACATAAATGAATTTTAAAATCCATTTACCAAAGTCAAACAAGGTACAAAATCAATCACACATCACACTTGAGTGTTACACACTCCAACATCAATGTCCATCAAGTCACATCAAGTCTTTCAAGTTGTCAAGTCACATCACTTAAAGTGATAAGTGATTTGACGCTTGAAATGACTAGCGATTTGACGCTTGATGCGACTAATGATTTGACGCTTGATGCGACTTGCGTGCCGCACTCGAATTCGAAATGCGAATGCGCTCGCAAATAATCTCGGGCTCGGGTTCGTTAATTCCAAATTAATGATTTATCCGTTGCATCGCAATTAAATCTAATTTAATTAAATAATCATGCCAAGCATAATTACTATTCACGTCGCTAACGAATTAATTCTAAATTAATTCGTTCGCCTGAATTAAAATCCAATTTCAATTTTGCGTCGAAATCTAATTTCGTTTAATATATCGAATATATTAACTTTACCGATTAATTCCAAATTAATCGTTTTCTCTATTTAGATGATATTTTATCCCAGATAAAATATCTCCGTAATTAATCCCAGATTAATTTTCTCTCTCATCGAATTAATCCCAATTAATTAAAGTGCGAGTCATACCTCATGGTGAATCTTGGGAGCGACCCATGAGATCTCCAGATATGTTGGAAGAAATACGGTCGTCGGACTATCCGAACACGTACGTACCAAGTACTACGTTTTACCGATTCACAAGACAAGGTTGGCTTCTAGCAAAGCGCCATGCCTACCCAATTCTCCGGAAATATCCTTACAGGAATATGTGATCTATATCAGGTGTAGTATAATCGTATAGTGCATATCGGTCCAGTATCGGATGGTCACGTGCTAGGCCTGGGGCTGGAGTTGTGTCTGCCCCGTACGAAGCACATGTGAATGTCTGGTAACTAGTCTCTATTATCGGATATACATGACCTAGTCACAATATCCCGATGGCCCGCGCAGCACTTAAGAGTACTAAACACGTATCCTGCGTGACATCATCTCCACTATGACTGGAGTGATACTTCCGTCTTGACATCACACCCAATATTCTACGATTCTCAATATAACCCAGTATCGGCGTACACAGAAACGGTTAAAGCCTGGACGATCTTAACCAAAGTAAATTGATTGTCGTAAGCATTAGCGGTTGCAAGTCTCAGGTTAAGACCAAATACACCTACCCTGATGTCGGACTCCCATAGACACATAGTCAAACTACCAATGGGATTCCGAGGGGGTCTATCCAGAACGAAGCTGTTTCCGTACCATCGGTGAAACACAACCTCCTATCGCGCTTGCATAAGTATCCAATACTTAAATATATGAAAACTATATCGTTGTGCCCTCACAACGCGCACAAGTGCAATACTAGTCTTTTACGTATTTATCGATGTCCAATCTCGATAATACTCTGACTATGGTTATTTAATGATTTATCCTTCATTGATTGATACTGTCTCATATCATTCTCAATCAAGGAACAAATCATGAGGACCTCTCATCATTTATATATCTAGGTGATCTAATCACAAATGATAAGAGTGCAATCTCATATGTCACATAGTTAATTTGTACAACAACACCATGATCTGTACAAATAATGACGCTATGGGTCATAACTGTCCAACAATCTCCCACTTGGCCTATAGCCAGTCACTCGAGTGCCTAACACCCGAACTATATACGGTTGGCTCAAATTGCTGAGAAAAGCTTTCGTCAATGGATTTTCATGATTATCGTCTGATGCGATTTATACGATCATCACATCGCCACGATGTATGATCCGAACGAATCAGATGAATAGTCGAAGTATGTATCTGGATCGTTGATGAGACCATTAATTCTTTAGCCTGTGCTGATGCCTAGCTCAGCTGCTAACAGAAATATATCTAATCTAATTACATTTATTATTAACCCAGATGGCTTCTATTGCTGCCTCAGCTGCTGCAATTAATCTGCATTTGTTGTTTATTTGGTAACAGTATCTTGCTTGGAAGATTTCCAGCTCACTGTACCGTTATTCAAATTGTATAGTACCGTTTGCGACTTTTAGTCGTTTTATCGGTTTGGAAACTGTGCAGTAGTGATCCCAGTCACTTCAAGTTCTCCTCCTCCACAGATTAAGACAGCATCCTTAGATCTCTAAGATTCTAACGGATATTCTTAACATCAATCCAGTGACTATCACCTGGGTTGGCCTGATTGTGAATCCATATGCTCGAAGCGTATGAGACACCAGGTCATGCATATTTTTCAATGTACGATTTCTCAGAGAGTGTTAACAACTTTAAATCTATCCCAGTAGATCTTTATTCCTAGAATAAAGGTTGTTACTCCCAAGAATTCTACGAAGAATTTCTATGAAAGCCAAGCTTTCACCGATTATTTTATATGGGAATTTCATTTCCAAGAAATGAATATGTTATCATTATTTTATTAAAGGACATTCTTGTCAGTGCGCTCCCACTTACCTCCTTATATACACAAGAATAATTTTATTTTGAATTGAATCATAAACCATTATGATTACATCAAAACGATGATTCCAAGAACCTAATGCTTGCTTCAATCCAAACATGGATCGAATAAACTGCAAACCTTGTTTACTGGTTTTAGTATGACAAAATCGTCAGGATGTTATAAACATCCTCCAAAGGGTTTCCGTTTAGGAAAGAGATTTTGATCTTTAACTGACACATTTCATAAATGAAACGTGCAGCTACTGCAAGCATTTCCAAATGGATTTGTCGTGGCAACAGGTAAAAGGTTGAACCGTAATCAACACAATGTTGATAACGATACCTTTCCGCTACAAGCCTAGCTTTGTACGTTGGTATGTTGCCTTCCATGTATGTCTTCCTTGAAGACTTACACGGTACCTATAGGCACAATGCCTTATGGTATATCAACTAGTATCTTAACATAGTTGTTTTACATGGAATCCATTTCGGGCTCATGACACTTTGCCATAAAAGGGAGTCGATACCTTATATCACTTCCTCATACGTAGTCGGTTGGTATACCTTAACAAGATTAACATCTTTATGAGGTGAGATCAGAAACCCATACCCCAGGTTGTTTTCTGATTCTCTCCGATCTACGCGTTTCTTGTGTATACGGAGATTAATGGTATAGTTTCATCATTGATGAACTATTTGTGTTCCATTAAGGACTTCATGCCTGGAACAGTATTACTCCGATTTTCATCGAGTTATACCATCCTCCCACTTACCACTGCATATCGGTATTCCTCTTAGGAAAACCGCATGGTGAGCAACAATCACATTGTTCTCTAGTGAGATGTATAAGTACTATACTTATGGTTTTTCCGTAGGATAACCTACATTTGGCACTTACCCGATTTGGGTTCTAGTTTGGTATCATCCAAACGTAAGCCTAGCATACCCAAATACACAGGAATGTGAAACCCAGTTTCTTTCCCGTTCATATCTAATATGAAATCTGTCAAACAGATTTGAATGGAACCTTATTCAAAATAAGCTTTGCACTATTTATGCTTATCTTTGAAGGAAAAGGTAGCTCAGAGCGACTCATGATTAACCTTATCATGTCCAACAAAATTCGATTTCTCCGTACGGACACACCGTCAAACTGACGTGTTCTAGGAGGAGTCCTCATTTGAAAGAATACTATACTTTTCAAGTATATGTGAAACTTTTTGCTTAAGTATTTTCCATTTACGGTCTTACCGTGACGGTTTAACACTTTAGCAGATCTGTTTGTCTATTTCGTGTCGAAACTCTAAAAGTTTCTGATTTGTGTTCTTTAAAAGAAACACATAATCATAACGTGATGCCACATCCATTAAGGTCACGAAACATTCATATCCACATCTAGCCTAGCTAGATATGAGCCCACTTACTTCACTATGAATAGGGCTAACAGATCGGTGGCATTTACACTTTTACCAAGTAAATAGTGTTTTAGGCACTTTGCCCAATAAACGAGATTCGTAGACTTTATTTGATTGGAATCAATTAGTCATAGTACACACTCTTCAAAAGTGCGGATATACGATTCTTGGTTGATTGTGTCCCAGACATCAACGCCACAATTAGTTTCATCTGATCAAATCAGTATGAGCTATTAGTTTGTTATATTATATGTTCGAGATTTTATTTATATTCAAAATATAAATACTGTTATTCACATCTAATGTGTTTATCTCAACGTCATCTTTATATAATGAAACACTTTAGTGTTCTAGAATATAAAGGTTTATCCACAATGGATTAAACACTGATATAGAGATAATGTTTCTAGTCTAACTAGTTACATTATAACGTTTCCTAATTTAAGTACATACCCGAAGGTTGTTCCTAAATTTAGGTATCTATGGTCGAAACAGCGACTTTCGTCCCGTTTCCGATTCACAGATTAATCTCAGCTTGAAGTCAGTATCCTGCTCATATCAGATTCTGAACATCAATACATATATTTTATGTACCATACTAAGTATTTTAAAGTCCAATTTTAATACTAGTAATGGACATAATTTTGACAAACATCCTTAAAGTCAGAGCCTTGCCCTTTCTTTAATTCCTTCGTGTCTGCTTTGTCCAAACGGCAGTCACGCTTACTCGATCCCGTTTGCCACATTTAAGCAGACATTTTAGGATATGTCCTTTAATCTTCCCAGAAGATCATAATGATTTTGCCCTTACCCTTTTTCAATATTTCAGAAGTTTTTGGCCAAGCCTTGGATTTCTAGAATATTGATGTAAAGTGCGCCTTGCGCTACTTATCTAATTGCAAAGTTTGACTTTATCTCCTTGAGATTAGTCATTAATTCTCCAAGAATTATTAATTGCAATTATAATACTTCTTAAATCTAAACATAGATTTATTACAAGTATATTGAATTAAGCACTAAAGTCATCATCACATAAATCTTCCAAAGATTATGCTCTACTATTTGCTTAATTCTGTGCTAAGGCATAATAGGTTATTTTATCCAATAAAGTAACTAATTATTTATTTCCAGGACCATCCTGAAATTTAATTTCCAATTTAAAAATTAAACCATTTAAATATTTTAATCCCAAATTATATTTTAAATGTCCAACTTTTCAATGTATCTTGATTTTAATAGTCCAACTATTTAATCAATTATTTCAGGTACTATTTATTATAATGATTACAATAATCTAATTATTTAATCAACTATAATATTAATTCAATTATATTGATTACTATAATCCAATTATAAAATCAACTATTTATCGAATTTGTTTGAATATAGTCAAACTATATTTATTAAAACAACATTAAATATTAGTCCAACTAATACTTTTAATTATTTGACGAGTGATATTTTTTTGAGCGCGTATGGCAAGTATTTGAACGAATATTGCAAATTCAATTCTTGCCTCCCACTATTTTTCGGCGAGCCTCTAACCCTCTGTCGAGTACTCGGGAAACCGTATTTCCTAGTGGGCTAGGATCCCGTTAAATGTCACACAATCTTGACTTTGGCCAACAAATTGTATGATAATTAACTAGGTAGATCTCTAAGATCAATTGGATCCAATCCAACTCCTATATCCGGTAGGTGGACATCCAAGTTCGAAACATATATCCCATATATGCCTACATATCCAATATGTACCCGAACCTTTTTCCTCTGAATCAACTAGGCATTGGCTTTGGCACAACAAACCTAATGATCCCAGTCAAGCGCGACCCATTGATCATGGAAAGCTTCGTAATCAATGTCGAGTGACAAGAAGTGGTCTTGACTTTGGCCAACAAACCACAACTTGGACAAGACACCGATATGGAACAAAACTCTCGTGATTCAAACACATCTTTGACGGACAAAGGGCTTGACTTTGGCCAACAACCCAATGCCAATCTCGGATCTTGAGTAAGAATCACTCAATGGAAGGAAAAACGTTTGATATAAAGTGAGGGTTTTTCGCGTGCAAATTGGCTACCAATTTATTATCTTTTTAAGGTCTCATCATCATACATCCTTAAACATGCATTCTAAATACATAATAAAGCGCATATGAAAATAAATAATAATGATATGCGGATGGATACTTAACACATTGATCCTAGATCAAATCTCTCCATTTCTCTCTCAAGCTAGCACTTGTATTACTTCTACCCGTTACACTACACTTCTAAAGAAACCTCATCTACATTGAGGGGAATATGTGAGAGAATACAAAGAGAATAGAGGTGATAAGGCTGGACACGCAGGTCCAATTTAATAAATCAAATTTATTACAACAATTTCCAAAATTGCCCCCACCCAACTAATATCCATCCGATATACATTATTCATTCATCACAACCATGTATTCACACAAGCATGTTATCAATCAATCTAATCAAATTAATTAATCTGATAATTAGTGATCATCCAATGTTCAAACAACGATTTGATTTTGTTCGAGTCAAACTCGTTTTGCGAATTAGTACTCGAAGTACGAATTCTCGAATTGAATTAAACTACGTCATTAAATCCAATTTAATAGACATTCAATTCTAATTCGTTATTTAATTCCAAATTAAATATTACACTTTAATAATAAACCTTTTACGACTTAAATTCCAAATTTAATCGTAACGCGTCTCAAAGACCGATTAACGTCCAACGTCAATTCAATTAAAGTCTAATGGGCTTTTAATTGATTTCTTAAGCTTTTGGTCAACTCGGGTCAAACCGAATAACCAAAATCCAATCCGGGATTTACTCCATAAGCCCATAAATCAATCTTGGCCCATTAGGCCCAATTAAACTTTAAAGGTTCATTAAGTCGCATTTGGGCTTAACGGAAGTGGTTTTGGGCCCAATTGGATCCAATCCAATTTTCCTAAATCCAACTTTGTACAACAAAGCCCAATAAGCCCATTTACAACTTTAAAAGTCTAATTTCCAAAATTAGGCCCAAATAATTAATTACCAAATTCCAAATTTCCAATTTAATTAACCTAAAGTGTATATAATGATTAATCACCTAAATTAATATTTCCAAAACATTAAATTAGTCCAATAAATCATGCTTTTATCATCATCACATGTCCAACATACTTTGATGAAAAATCAAACCAATTATATGCTCTTTAAGTCTCGGCCAATGAGGGGATTTTATATCCGATTTGGTTTCAATCCAATTAATCCACAATCGACATTAGATGAACATCCTAATTGATTCTAACTCATCTAATGAATTAAAAAATCAAAATTTCAAGACATTAGGGCTATGTCATCATTCGGCCAATACAAGCATTTTGGGGAAATTTGTTCCAAACATAATTTCTTCAAATTGATCCAATCAATTATCAATTAAAGCATATTCAAACATACTTAATCATCCAATTTCATAATTACATGCTCAAATTCATTTTACCCAATTTTAAGCCCTAAAAGTTTCATGCTTGAACCTTGACTCTTGATGCCATTGTTGGCATTAATCTAGGTCCCAAGATCATCAAACAAGCATGAAGATGTGTGAAATACATATCAAAGAAGTTGCGGAATACTTACATTGCGCAGCACTTAAGAGTACTAATACCGTATCCTGCGTGACATCATCTCCACTATGACTGGAGTGATACTTCCGTCTTGACATCACACCCAATATTCTACGATTCTCAATATACCCAGTATCGGCATACACAGAACCGGTTAAAGCCCTGGATGATCTTAACCAAAGTATATTGATTGTCGTAAGCATTAGCGGTACAAGTCTCAAGTTAAGACCAAATACACCTACCCTGATGTCGGACTCCCATAGACACATAGTCAAACTACCAATGGGGTTCCGAGGGGGTCTATCCAGAGCGAAGTTGTTTCCGTACCATCGGTGAAACACAACCTCCTATCGCACTTACATAAGTATCCAATACTTAAATATATGAGAACTATGTCGTTATGCCCTCACAACGCGCACAAGTGCAATACTAGTCTTTTACGTATTTATCGATGTCCAATCTCGATAATACTCTGACTATGGATATTTAATGATTTATCCTTCGTTGATTGATACTGTCTCATATCATTCTCAATCAAGGAACAAATCATAATGACCTCTCATCATTTATATATCTAGGTGATCTAATCACAAATGATAAGAGTGCAATCTCCTATGTCACATTGTTAATTTGTACAACAACACCATGATCTGTACAAATAGTGACGCTATGGGTCATAATTGTCCAACAATGGGAACCTTTTCATGAAGCTTGGAGCTCAAAATCTTGGACTCAAAACTGAAAAATCAAGGCAGTGGACTGCACTGTTTGGGCGCCAAAATGGAGGGCAAAAATCAATTTTATTTGTTGCCGAATCGTCTTAACCGATCAATGTGAGTATTCCGCTATCTCCGTTGATGTATTCACATGTTATTTTCATGCTTATAATGATCTTGGGACCTAATTAGAAACCAACAATGGCATCAAGGGCCTAGGTTTGAGCATGAAAAATTTAGGGCTTAAAATTTGGGTATTTTGAATTTGAGCATGATTTTATGAAATTGGATGATTAAGTATGCTTAAATGTTGTTGAATTGAAGATTTATTGGATCAATTTCAAGAAAATGTGATTGGATCATTTTTCCCCAAATTGTTTGTCATAGCCGAATGGTTTAAGCCCTAGAAGTCTTGGAATTTTGATTTTTTGGACATTGGATGTGTTGGAAAGCATTCGGGATGTGGATTTAATATCAATTGTGAAATTAATTGGATTGAATTCGAATCGGATAGAAATCACCATCTTGGCCGAGACTTTAAGCATGTTTGGGTTTGATTTTTGTTAAAATGTGTTTGACATGTTTTAATGTTAATGGAATGATTAATTAGTGCTAATTGATGTTTTAGAAATGTTAATTGGATAATTAATTGTGTAATGCACTTTAGGTAATTAAATTACGAAATTGGATTTATGTAATTTAATTAATTGGGCCTTTAAATTGGATTTGGGCTTATTATGTTGTAATTGGGCTTGTTGGGCTTTGTTGTACAAAGTTAGGTTTAGGCCAAATGGATTGGATCCAATTGGGCCCAAAATTGCTTCCTTAAGGCCCAAGTGCGACTTAATGAACCTTTAAAGTTTAATTGGGCCTAATGGGCCAAAATTGATTTATGGGCTTATAGGTTAATTCCCCGATTGGATTTTAGTTATTCGGTTTGACCCGTTTGAATTGACGTTGGACGTTAATCGGTCATTGAGACGCGTTACGATTAAATTTGGAATTTAAGTCGTAAAAGGTTTATTATTAAAGTGTAATATTTAATTTGGAATTAAATAGCGAATTAGAATTGAATGCATATTAAATTGGATTTAATGATGTAGTTTAATTTAATTCGAGAATTCGTACTTTGAGTACTTATTCACAAAACGACTTTGACTCGAGCAAAATCAAATCGTTGTTTGAACATTGGATGATCACTAATTATCAGATTAATTAATTTGATTAGATTGATTGATAACACGCTTGTGTGAATACGTGGTTGCGATGCATGAATAATGTATATCGGATGGATATTAGATGGGTGGGGCAATTTTAGAAATTGTTGTAATAAATTTGATTTATTAAATTTGACATGCAAGTCCAGCCTTATTACCTCATTATTCTTTGTATTCTCTTCTCACCTATTCCCCTCAATGTAAATGAGGTTTCTTTAGAAGTGTAGTGTAACGGGTAGAAGTAAAAACATATGCTAGCGGGAGAGAGAAAGAGAGTGATTTGATCTAGGATCAATGTGTAAAGTATCCATCCATATATCATTATTATTTTATTTATATGCATTTTATTATGTGTTTAGAATGCATGTTTAAGGGTGTATGATGATGAGACCTTAACAAAGATAATAAATTAGTTGCCAATTTACACGCGAAAAACCCTCAAATAATATTAAGCGTCTTTCCTTCCATTGAGTGATTCTTACTCAAGATCTAAGACAGAATTGGTTTGTTGGCCAAAGTCAAGGCCTTTGTCTGTCGAAGATGTGTTTGAATCACGAAGGCTTTGTTCCATATCAGTGTCTTGTCCAAGTTGTGGTTTGTTGGCCAAAGTCAAGACTACTCTTGTCCATCGACATTGATTACGAAGCTTTCCATGGTCAATGGTTCGCGCTTAACTGGAATCATTAAGCTTGTTGTGCCAAAGCCAAGGCTTAGTTGATTCAGAGGAAAAAGGTTAGGTAATACATTGGATGTATTGGCATATATAAGATATATGTTTCAAACTTGGATGTCCCCCTACCGGATCTAGGAATTGGATTGGATCCAATTGATCTTAGAGATCTACCTAGTTAATTATCATACAATTTGTTGGCCAAAGTCAAGATTGTGTGATATTTAACAGGATCCTAGCCCACTAGGAAACGTGGTTTCCCGAGTACTCGACAGAGGGTTAGAGGCTCGCCGAAAAATAGTGGGAGGCAAGAATTGAATTTGCAATATTCGTTTAATTACTTGCCATACGCGCTCAAACAAATATCATTCGTCGTTTTAATTAAATGTTAGTTGGACTAATATTTAAATCGTTGTTTTAATAAATAGTTGGACTATATTCAAACTATTCATTTATAGTTGATTTTATAATTGGATTATAATAATCAATATAATTGAAATTAATCTATTAAATTATAGTTGATTAAATAGTTGGACTATTGTAATCATTATAATACCAAAATCGTTGATTAAATAATTGGACTATTGAGATCAAGATTGAATTGAAAGATTAACGTTTAATATATAATCCTAGGGAAAATGTATTTAAATGGTTTAATTTTCAAATTGGGAATAAATATCAGGACGGTCCTGGAAAAATAATAAGTTACTTTATTTGATAAAATAACATATTATGCCTAAGCTCGGAGTTAAGCAAATAGTCGAGCATAATCTTTGAAAGATTTATGCGATGATAACTTTAGTGCTTAATCCATTAAGCTTGTCGCAGTAGACTCCTTAATTTCTAAATCAGAACTAAGGATTATATCCTTAAAGTATGATACTGAAATTGAAGGATCTTCATAAATCTATACTTAGATTTTAGATGTACTAAATTACAATTAATAACTCTTGGAGAGTTAATGACTATTCTCAAGGAGATGAAGTCAAACTTTGCAATTAGGCAAGTTGCGCAAGGCGCACATTACTTCGATATTCTAGAAACCCGAGGCTTGGCCAAAGGCTACAGGAATGTTAAAAAGGGCAAAGGCAAAATCATTATAATCTTCTGGGAAGATAAAGGACATATCCCAAAATGTATGCTTAAATGTGGCAAATGGGATCGCGGAAGCATGACTGCCGTTTGGACAAAGCAGACATGAAGGAATTTAAAGAAAGGGCAAGGCTCTGACTTTAAATATGTTTGTCAAAATTATGTTCACTACTAATATTGAAATTGGATTTTAAATACTTAGTGTGGTACATAAATATGTACTGATGTGCAGAATCTATTGTGAGCAGGATACTGACTTCAGTTGAGATTAATATGCGAATTGAAAACGGGATGAAAGTCGCTATTTTAACCGTAGATACCTAACTTTAGGAACTACCTTCGGGTATGTACTTAAATTAGAAAACTGTTATAATGTAACTAGTTTGACTAGATACATTATTTCTATATCAGTGTTTAACCCGCTGCGGGTGAACCTTTATGTTCTAGAACACTAAAGTGTTTTATTATATAAAGATGATATTGAGATAAACACATTAGATGTGAATAACAGTATTTATATTTTGAATATAAATAAAATCTCAAACATATAATGACAATCAAATAGCTAGAACTGATTTGATTAGAAGAAACTTAATTGTGGCATTGATGTCTGGGACACAATCAAACAAGAATCGTATATCCGCACTTTTGAAGAGTGGGTACTAGGACTAATTTGATTATATTCAAATAAAGTCTACGAATCTAGTTTATTGGGCAAAGTGCCTAAAACACTATTTACTTGGTAAAAGTACAAATGCCACAGATCTGTTAGCCCTAGTTCATAGTGAGGCAAGTGGGCCCATGTCTAGCTAGGCTAGATGTGGATATGAATATTTCGTGACCTATACGAATGTGGCATCGCGTTATGGTTATGTGTTTCTTTTCAAGAACACAAATCAGAAACTTTTACAGTTTTCGACACGAAATAGACAAATAGATCGGCTAAAGTATTAAATCATCACGGTGAGACCGTAATGGAAAATACTTAAGCAATAAGTTTCTAATATACTTGAAAGAGTATAGTATTCTTTCAAATGAGGACTCCTCCCGGAACACGTTAATTTGACGGTGTGTCCAAACTGATAAACCGAATTTTGTTGGACATGATAAGGTTAATCATGAGTCGCTCTGAGCTACCTTTTCCTTCAACGGATAAGCATTAACAGTGCAGAACTTATTTAGAATAAGGTTCCATTAAAATCTGTTTGACAGACTTCATATTATATATGAACGGAAAAGAAACCGGGTTTCTCATTCCTGATATTTGGGTATGCTAGGTGATAAGTGCATGAAAATGTATTTTGAAACATCACTTATTCAGGTTATTGTTCAGTATTTAGTTTTATATTTTATATTTTATTATATATTTTTATCAGTGTATTAATTTAGAAAGTATCCATTATTTAAGTTAATATTAGTAATTTTTCTCTTATTATTTATAGGATTTAGAAAGAAATGATGCATTGAGCGTGAAGTGTGCATGCGCATAATGAAAAAGGAAAGCATGAAATTAATGAAGCAAATCACGTGGGCCCATAAAACTCATTACTTTTGTGTCATGAAGTGAAAGTGGCGTGAGAAGTTAAATTTGAAAGAAAGATTAGAGTTGCAAATATTGACCAGTCAACAAGAGCTTACACGTGGGGCCCATATGCATTAGCTTCCAATTTTTCTTTATTATTAAAACCTACACAATTGGTGGGAAAGAATAAAGCAAGGTGGGACTGATAATTGTAAGAAGAAAAAAAAGCTGGACGCGTGGAGACTAGAGAGAGAGAAAGTTGTTTGCCGAAATTGTGAAGACTTCACAAAAGTAAAAGAGAGAAACGTGTGCTACAATTGAATTAGGGTTAATATTGTTTATTATAAAAAGCATGGAAGCTATTACGTAGAGGGGGCTGCTACCTGTAGAACAAAAACAAATGCGCAGAGGCTGCGCAAATGAATGGAGAGAAGCTGCATATAGAAGCAGCTTAGGGCTGCAGTGCGTGAATTGTTTTATTTTTTTGGAAGCATTACCGAGTGCAAAAACGCACAGAGCAGTGCCGAGCCAAGTGGAGAAAGAACAAAAGGCCGCACAGGAAAATAAAACAAAGAAGGCAGCGCATGTGCAGGGAAGTTGAAGAGTCTCAGTATATTATTTTCATGCATAGGCCGTGCACAATCCCGGGACCAGGAATAATGATCTATTCGATGATTTCCCAACCTATCTCGGCGATTTCTTCCTTCAGCATGCGGAACTAATCTCCTAAGCGAAGCTAATGGCGAACTCTTGTACCATATTCTTTTATTTTTGTTATTTGATTCGTTGATGATTTTAATCGTTTAGTACAATTATTATCTTATTCTTCTTTTTATTCTTTTGAGTATTTTAATTTGAAAACTTCTTTTATTAATTAGCATATAGATTCAGTCACGCTTTTTCTATGTGTTGTTAGTAAAATTGGTTGTGATTGGTTAATGTTGTTTTGCGAGTTCATCATCTGCTACAGTATTGCCCGAGGGTATATTGTCGTCGTTGGATAGGTTGTAATGATAACCTTGTGAGTTGTGAACGTAGAGAATATAAAATAATAATTACCTTAGAACTTTAATTTGAGTAGAATTGAATATCCTCCAATTGTGGGTTTGGGACGTGAAATCCTCAATTGCGTAATAAAACAAATCAATAACGGAATAGGAATAATAGGTACAAGAGGGGATCTTGACGCTTTGTTATTCTCTCCATTGATAAAAATCTCTTAAATTTTCATAATCTTTAATTTACTTCGCAATTTAATCTTTTCATTTAATTTAGTTATTGCTAAACGTTCTTGATTGAGTGAATCAGTTTCGTTGTAACCATCTCTCTGAGGAATAGACACCCCAGCTATACTGCGATAACCGCAAGTTATTTTTGGGCGTAATCAAAATTTGGCGACGTTGCCGAGGAGACGGTTTACAAGCAAAAGGACCAGGTTTGCTTTGTCAACAACGAAGCGGTAACTTCGTTCCATTTTTTTAGTATTTTATTTTATTCATTATTATTCGCTTATTTATTTTCTTTTAGTATTTTAGTATTTTATTTTTAATTAGTTCTTTTTATTTTTTCTAGTCTTTTATTTTAGTATTTATTTTAGTTATTTTATTTCTGTTTTAGTTTTAGTTAGATTTTAAGTTTTAGTTTATTTCTTTTATTATTTATTTATTTAATTTAATTTAATTTAATTTAATTTTAATTCTCTTATTATTTGAACTTAAATTGGATGTCTATGAGTAGAGATATATTTGGTAGATTTGTTAGGGCTGAAGAAGAAAGCTCAGACTCTGAGAACATATTTGAAAATCCATTCTCCACATCATCCGCGTCTAGCGCACATAACATGAGTGAATACGAGAGACAACCTAGGAGGACTCTTGAAGAGTATCACCACCCAACTCGCACAGCTACACCTTCTTGCATCATGTTTCCTCCTAATGCACCACACATAGACTTTAGGCCTGGAATGATACAGTATCTTCCAACTTTTCACGGTTTAGAGAGCAAAAATCCTTACGTGCATATTAGAGAGTTTGAAGAGGTAGTAGCAACCTTCCATGACCGTTTTGGGACTACCGACACAATTAGACTCAAGTTCTTCCCCTTTGCCCTTAAAGAAAGAGCTAAGAGCTGGTTATATTCTTTACGACCTCGGTCAATAGGATCATGGGGTGAGATGACTCAGGTATTTTTTGACAAATATTTCCCACACCATAAGACAGATGACCTGAAAAGAAAAATATCCACCTTCTCCCAGAGAGACAGTGAGACCCATTACCAAACGTGGGAGCAGTATAAGGAGTGTTAGCGAGTTTTCCCCACCATGGATATGAGAGTTGGCGTTTAGTAAGTTACTTTTATGATGGACTAACCCTTAGGGAACGCCAATTCGTTGAGATGATGTGTAATGGTAAGTTCATTCGAAAGGATCCTGATGAGGCGCTCGAGTATTTAGATGACCTAGCTAAGAAATCACATACTTGGACTGGACCCAATGCCGTGGATAATACGGATAGGACACACACTTCTTCTAGTAGAAGCTTACAACACTTTAGGGAAGATGATGGCCTTAAGACACAAGTCGAGCTGTTAACTAAATAGATAGGAGCCTTAATAGCCAAAGACAGTAAGACAATGCATTCAGTAGCCCAACTAGAATCTCAAGAGTATCCGGTATACAGTGAGATAAGAGGAACATATGAAGAACAATGCCATTCATTAGGGACGTTTCAGAAGCCTCACACACCGTACCCAGACACCTATAATCCTAGTTGGAGAAACCATCCCAACCTTAGTTGAAAGCATGAGTCTCATCAGCCGAGTCAGACATCACCACCGAGAGGATATAGTACCCCTCAGTATCATGCACCTATGGTTCCTAGAAATTCTTTAGAGGAAACAGTGCAAGCATTCGTGGAAGCCCAGAGGGTGATTATAGAAGCCCAAAATAAAACAAATCAAAGGTTTGAGTCATTGATAGCTCAAGTAGCTGAAGATAATATGGAGATTAAGAGTCAGATCTCTAAGTTAAATAATGTCTTGAGTGTGCAGGAACAAGGAAAATTCCCATCTCAGGCTCAACCAAATCCATAAGGCCAACACATGGCACAGGCTAATCACAAGCAACCAATGTGAAAGGTGTTAATGAATATCACTAGGAATGGTAAAGAGGTAGGGATACAGGATACTCCCAAACGTAGGAGACCCTAAAGTATTTATACCAAAAACCCCACAGGAAGATCCAGAGAACCTTACCAGGTTAGAGTACCATTTCCTCAAGTCTTTAGGCCCACTATCAGAGCTGCAGACCCAAACGGTGAGATCTAGAACATCTTCGCAAGTAAGATCAACCTGTTGTTACATGTAATCAAACAGGTTTCCCACATACGCTAAGATTTTAAAGGATCTATGTACTATGAAGAAGAAGTGTTAGTGTTCCAAGAACATATAAGGATCTAATAAGCATGCATAATAAAAGATTTGATCATTATAAGGTGCGGAATATACTTACAATGAGTTTTAGAGCTTTTAAAAATTTGAGATCCAAGATCTCCAAGATCCAAGCTTTAGGATGATTCCAAGCTTTAGGATGATTCCAAGCTATTGAGGAGTTTCCCTATCACCTTTGTTCACCTCCAAAGTGCTAGCTTTTGTTGATTTGAAAAACAAATCAAAGAGAGGAGGAGGGTTGTATGTTTCGGCCAAGCAAGCTCCTTTAGGGTTTTTTGTGTTTTTGGTTTGTGTCAAGTGTTTACACAAGTTGAATGCCTTTTGTTATTTACCAAAAAGTGAAACCATTTCACCTTTTACCCAAAACAAGGTAGAGATTGGTAAATGGTTTTCATTAAGGCAAAACAAGGTGGTTGTGTGGTGGGAACACCTACCACACTTTTGGCTCCAAATATTTGAATCCGAAATTCAAATATCTCTACGGGTATTTGCCGTGGCTCGGTTCCGTTTAATCCGATTAAACGATCCTTCGTCGCTAAAAAATTAAATCTAATTTAATTAAATAACGATGCCTCGCAAATATATATCGAACGTCGTTCACGAACTAATTCTAAATTAATTCGTTCGTTCGCATTAAAGTC
This sequence comes from Zanthoxylum bungeanum, assembly GCA_019454045.1. Taxonomy (NCBI): domain Eukaryota; kingdom Viridiplantae; phylum Streptophyta; class Magnoliopsida; order Sapindales; family Rutaceae; genus Zanthoxylum; species Zanthoxylum bungeanum. The sequence goes on along the minus strand of SKCR01037500.1, from coordinate 85,439 downwards.
CGACTTTAATCTCGTAATGAAATCCAATCCATTTTAATATATCCGATATATTAATTTTAGCCCATTTGAATAAATTAAATAGAAAAATCAAATTTAACTATTAAATTTATTTTACCGATTAATTCCAAATTAATCGCGTTCTTTCGCCACTGAACACTTTTAATCCCAGATTAAATAAAGCCCATATTAATCCCAGATTAATTTTCTCTCTCTTAATTAATCCCAGATTAATTCCAATTTAAGTCAACTGTCATCGGTGAATCCTTGGGAAGCGACCCAAGAGATCTCTGGATATGTTGGCAGTAAATCCGGTTATCGGACTATCCGATAAAGCGAGTACCTCGTACTACGTGCTTACCGATTTACAAGACATGGTTGGCTTCTAGCAAAGCACCGTGCCTACCCAATTCTCCAGAAATATTCTTACTGGAATATATAATCTATGTCAGACGTAGAATACCTAGTATCTCGTATTTCGATCCAGTATCTGATGTCACGTGCTAGGCCTGGGGCTGGAATAGTGTCTGCCCCGTACGAAGCACATATCGGATATCAAACAACTAGTCTCTTTGAATCGGATAATCATGACCTTGTCACATTATCCCGATGGTTGCAACACAATAGAGAACGAGTTATGAATCCCTGCGTGATCATCATCTCCATATGTCTGGAGTGATACTTCCGTCTTGACATCACATCCAATACACTACGATTCTCGATAAACCCAATAGAGGCGTACACAGAACCTGTTAAAGCCCTGGACGACCAAAACCAAAGTTTACCGATTGTCGCAAGTATTAGCGATGTAAGTCTCAGGTTAAGACCAAATACATCTACCCTGACGCGGACTCCCATAGACACATATACATACTACCAATGGGATTCCGCGGGGTCTATCCAGAGCGAAGCTGTTTTCCGTACCATCGGTAAAACACAACCTCCTATCGCACTTGCATAAGTATCCTATACTTAAACATATGAGAACTGTGCCGTTATGCCCTCACAACGCGCACAAGTGCAATACTAGTCTATTCCGCATTATCGATGTCCAGTCTCGATAATACTACGACTAGGGATATTTAATGATTAAACCTTTATGGATTGATACTGTCTCATATCATCTCAATCCGGAACTAATCATATGGACTTTTACCATTTATATATCATAGTAAACAAATTACGAAATGATAAAAGGCAATTTCAATATTACATAGTCAATTTTGTACAAAAACACAATGTCTTTTAGAAACAGTGACGCTATGGGTCATAATTGTCTAACAATCTCCCACTTGGCATATAGCCAGTCACTCAAGCATCTAACACCTGAACTATGTATGTGTTCTCAAAATTTGCTGTGAAATAGCTTTAGTCAGCGGGTCTGCAATGTTGTCATCTGAATCGACCTTCTCGATCTTCACATCGCCACGATGTATGATCTCACGAATCAGATGGAAACGTCGAAGAACATACTTGGATCGTTGATGAGACCGTGGTTCCTTAGCCTGTGCTATAGCCCCGTTATTGTCACACAATAATGGAACGGGCTCAGCTGCTAACGGAACTACTTCTAATCCAATTAGGAATTTACGGATCCAAACTGCCTCTTTTGCTGCTTCAGATGCAGCAATATACTCCGCTTCTGTTGTTGAATCGGCAACAGTCTCTTGCTTGGAAGATTTCCAGCTTACTGCTCCGTTGTTCAAACAAAATATGTACCCGGATTGCGACTTAGAGTCGTCTTTATCGGTTTGGAAACTTGCATCGGTATACCCAGTTACCTCAAGTTCTCCATCTCCATAAATCAAGAAAGCATCCTTAGTTCGTCTAAGATACTTAAGGATGTTCTTAACTGCCATCCAGTGACCATCACCTAGATCGGCCTGATAGCGACTACACATGCTCAAAGCATACGAGACATCAGGTCGGTACATATCATGGCATACATGATCGATCCGACTGCCGAGGCGAACGGTATCCGACTCATGCTATTTCTCTCATCTTGAGTTTTAGGACACATGTCCTTAGATAGAGAGATGCCATGTGACACTGGGAACAGTCCCCTCTTGGACTGATCCATGTTGAATCTTTTCAACACTTTGTCAATGTACGTACTCTGAGAGTCCAAACAGCTTTCTAGATCTATCCCTGTAGATCTTTATTCCTAGAATAAATGCTGCTTCTCCCAGATCTTTCATGGAGAATTTTAATGAAAGCCAAGCTTTCACCGATGTTAACATGGGAATGTCATTGCCCATAAGCAATACATCGTCAACATAAAGGACAATGAATGTCAGTGCGCTCCCACTAACCTTCTTATATACACAAGGATCATCCTCGTTTTGAATGAAATCATATTCTTTTATGATCTCATCAAAACGTTGGTTCCATGACCGCGATGCTTGCTTCAGTCCATAAATGGACCGATTTAACTTACAAACCTTGTTTGCAAGTTTAGGCACGATAAAACCGTCAGGCTGTTGCATATAAACATCCTCCAAAAGGTTTCCGTTAAGGAAAGCGGTTTTAACGTCCATCTGCCATATCTCGTAATCGAAATATGCAGCAATAGCAAGCATTATCCGAATGGATTTAATCATGGCAACGGGTGAGAAAGTTTCGTCGTAATCGACACCATGTCGTTGACGATACCCCTTCGCTACAAGCCTAGCTTTGTACGTTTGTACGTTGCCTTCCATGTCGGTCTTCTTCTTGAAGATCCATTTGCATCCAATAGGCTTTACGCCTTCTGGTGCATCAACCAGTGTCCAAACTTGGTTGGTGTACATGGAATCCATTTCGGACTTCATGGCCTCTTGCCATAAAGCGGAATCGATATCTTGTATCGCTTCCTCATACGTAGCCGGTTCGTCTTCCTCAATGAGATTAATATCTACATGAGGTGAGATCAGAAACCCATACCTCTCAGGTTGGTTCCTGACTCTCTCCGACCTACGCGGTCCTTGTGTAATAGAAGATTGTGGTACAGTCTCATCCCGGATGGACTGTTCTTGTTCCGTTGAGGATTCTATGCCAGGAACAGTATCACTCCGATTTTCATCGAGTTCTACTTTCCTCCCACTTACCACTGTATTTAGGAATTCCTTCTCAAGAAAACCGCATGTAGAGCAACAAATACTTTGTTCTCTCGTGGGTGATAGAAGTAATATCCTTTGGTTTCCCTAGGATATCCTACGAATAGGCATTTATCCGATTTGGGCTCAAGTTTGGTACCTTCCAAACGTTTGACGTATGCCCAGCATCCCCAAATCTTTAGGAATGAGAAACCCGGTTTCTTTCTGTCCATATCTCATATGGTGTCTGTTGTACAGACTTTGACGGAACCTTATTCAAAATAAGAACTGCACTGTTTAATGCATATCCCCAGAAGGAAATAGGTAGCTCAGTGCGACTCATCATAGACCTTACCATGTCCAACAGAGTTCGGTTTCTCCGTTCGGATACACCGTTTAATTGCGGTGTTCCAGGAGGAGTCCACTGTGAAAGAATACCATATTCTTTCAAGTAATCTAGAAACTCATTGCTCAAGTATTCGCCACCACGGTCCGACCGTAATGTCTTTATACTCTTGCCGGTCTGTTTTTCAACTTCGTGTCGAAACTCTTTGAATTTCTCAAAAGTTTCCGACTTGTGTCTCATAAGATACACATAACCATAACGCGATGCATCATCCGTAAAGGTTACGAAGTATTCGAATCCACCTCTAGCCTGGCTAGACATGGGCCCACAAACGTCACTATGAACGAGGGCTAACAGTTCGGTGGCGCGTACACCTTTACCGCTAAAAGGTGATTTAGGCATTTTGCCTAATAAGCAAGATTCGCAGACGTCATATGAATTTGGATCAAATCCGTCCAAGTACCCACTCTTCGAAAGTGTGGATATGCGAGTCTTGTTAATGTGTCCCAGACGACAATGCCACATGTAAGTCTCATCTTTGTTACTTAGTTTGAGCCTTTTGTTTGTTACATTATATGTTTGAGATTGATTTATATTCAAAATATAAAGACCATTATTAGCATCAGCTGAACATATCTCAAAATCATCTTTATAAACAAAACACCCAGTGTTTCGGAATACAAAAGTGTACCCGCATTGGGTCAAACAAGATACAGAGATAATATTCCTAGTCAAACTAGGTACATAATAACAGTCTGATAGTTTAAGTACATGTCCCGAAGGCAGTTCTAAAACAAAAGTGCCCACGGCCAAAACAGCAACAGGTGTCCCGTTTCCAACACGCAGATCAATCTCTCCTGAAGCCAGTCTCCTGCTAATCTGCAGATCCTGCGCATCAGTACATATATGAGTACCACAACCAGAATCAAAAATCCAATTTTTAAAACTAGAAGTAGCCATGTTTATCTCAATAACAAACATACCTGAGGCCGGTGCCTTGCCCGCCTTTATCTCCTTCTGAAGCGCCTTGTACTCGCGGCAGTCACGCTTCCAGTGACCCCGCTTGCCGCACTGTAGGCAAACATCCTGAGATTTGTCCTTTGGCTTCCCAGAAGCCTTTTACTTTTTGGCCTTGCCCCTTTGAATATGCTTCTTCTTTCGTACACCTCCAGTTGCCTTGGGCCCAGCCCTAGGTCCATGAGATGTCGATGCAAAGTACGCCTCGCGCTTGTTGCCCTTTTGAAGCTCCTTTTCAGCCTCCTTGAGAGTTGACAGTAACTCTCCAAGAGTATCACTGTTGTTCATCAAATTGTAATTTATGATGAACTGTCTCCAGGAATCGGGGAGAGATTGGGACCATATCCACAGTAATCTCTGCCTCAAAGACTATCCCCATGTTGGCCAGCTCATCGATGTCAGCAATCATCTGAGCCACGTGGGACTCAACAGACATGCCATCTGTCATGCGTGAGCGAAAGAGCTTCTTGACTAACTCGTACCTCTGCATCCTCTTGTTAGAGCGATGCAGATCTTGCAACCTTGCTAACATATTATAAGGATCCAAGTCCCTATTTTGTCTGCGAAAGTGCTGAGTCATCGAAGCAAGCATAATGGACTGAGTTGTGTCACAATCATCGCTGTGAGTCTTCCAAAGCTCCAGCTCAAGTGTCTCATTCGGTCCGGGCTTAGGCCCAAGAGGTCTTTGTATAGTATACAACAGCCTCTCTGAACCTAGGACAATCCTAAGGTTCATTTCCCAATCTGCAAAATTTGTGCCCTTGAAGACATTATCTCCCATGATAATATCACGGACATCCTTGGACATTTCATCATCTTGATTACGATAGTCTAACTATCTAGTCAACGATAATGGGTACAGTCTAACTGTTACATAGAAAATAAAACATATATTAGTCCAACTAATAAAGTAATATTGACGAAATTATTTGAAAGCGCGTAAAGCTAAGTATCTGAATGAAATTGCAAATTCAATACTAGCCTCCCACTATTTTTCGGCGAGCCTCTAACCCTCTGTCGAGTACTCGGGAAACTAGTTTCCTAGTGGGCTAGGATCCCGTTAAATAACATACAACCTTGACTTTGGCCAACAAGCTGTATGAAACTTAACTAGGTAGATCTCGAAGATCAATTGGATCTCATCCAATTCCTAGATCCGGTAGGTGGACATCCAAGTCCGAAACACATATCTTTATATATGCCAATATGTCAAACATATTTTCCTACCCTGTTTCCTTTGAATCAACTAAGCCTTGGCTTTGGCACAACAAGCTTAATGATTCCAGTTAAGCGGGACCCATTTACATGGAAAGTTTCGTAATCAATGTCGATGGACAAGAAGTGATATTGACTTTGGCCAACAAATCACAACTTGGACAAGACACCGATATGTAACAAAACCTTCATGATTCAAACACATCCGCAATTGACAAAGGCCTTGAATTTGGCCAACAAGCCAATGCCAACTTTGGATCTTGAGTAAGAATCACTCAACGGAAGAAAAAACACTTAATATGTTTTTGAGGGTTTTTCGCGTAAATTGGCATCCAATTTATTATCTTTGATTAGGTCTCATCATACACCCTTAAGCATGCTTCTAAAACATCATAAGGCGCAAAAGTAAATTAATAACGATATGCGGATGGATATTTAAACAGATTGTTCCTAGAACAAATCGCTCCATTCCTCTCCCCGACTAGAACTATTCTAACTCCTACCCTTTTACAAAATACAATAAAGAAACCTCATATACATTGAGGGGAATAGGTGAGAAGAGAATTACAAGGAGTAATGAGATTAAAGGCTGGACACGCAGGTCCAATTTAATAAATTCTAAACTTATTACAATTTCCAAAATTGCCCTTGCCCTTCTAATATCCATCCGATATACGTTATTCATACATCACATTTATGTATTCAATCAAAACATGTTTATTACAATCAATCTAATCCAATTAATTAATCTTTGATTAATGACCATCCAATGTTCAAACAATGATTTGATTTGCGCGAGTCCAACTCGTTTAAGAATAAATACTTTTGAGTACGTATTCTTGAATTATATCGAACTACAACTTAAATCCAATTTATTTGTATTCAATACTAATTCTTATTTAATTCCAAATTAAATATTTACACTTACATAGTTGCCTTAAAGACTTGGATTCCAAATCCAATCTTGATGGGTCTCAAAGGCCCAATAACATCCAATGTCTTTTTAATTAAAGTCCAATGGGCTTTTAATTGATTCTTAAGGCATGGGCTTTGGCCATAATGGATCAAACCCAAAATGCCAAGGCCCAATAGGAATCACCCTATTGCCATCAAATCAATTTAGGCCCATTAGGCCCAATCAAATACTTTAAAGGGCCAAGTGATGTATTTGGACTTCATGGAATTGGTTTTGGGCCCAATTGGATCCAATCCAAAAGTCCAAAACCAAACTTGGTCAAACCAAGCCCATTAGGCCCAAATACACACTTTTAGCCCAATTCAATTTTAAAGGCATTTTATCATAATTATAATATTCCAAATATCATAATTATTTTAATTAAAGTGTATAAGCCATAATTAATTAATTAAACTCAATATTTCCAAAATATAATTAACTTAATTAATCATGCTTAAACTAATAATTCATGCTTAACATAAAATCAAGCCAAAACACATCATTGCATGCTTAAGACATATTGAAGCCTAAGATCATCATTTCATGCTCAACATTTTATTTTAACATGAACATTATAGACATTGATTCTAATCATATTAAACCAACTATCATCATTTAAACATGCATCCAAACACATTATTTCATGTTTCAAAAAATACAAACTGCAGTGCATAAACCAGTGAAGTTTCGGCCATGCTAACATTTTTTTATTTTTTTGTTGCTTTTGATTTATTTGAAATCTAATCATGCATAACTCTAAGTTATCATGTTGTAAACATACTCAAAGCATCAATTTCAAAAAATCATGCTCAAAATCAAAAAAGCCCCAAATTTTTAGGTTCAAGAACCCTAAAATTATCATGCTTAAATTAGGCTTTGATACCATTGTTAGTGTTTAAGAACAATATAAGGATCTAATAAGCATGCATAATAAAAGATTTGATCATTATAAGGTGCGGAATATACTTACAATGAGTTATAGAGCTTTTAAAAATTGAGATCCAAGATCTCAAGATCCAAGCTTTAGGATGATCCAAGCTTTAGGATGATTCCAAGCTATTGAGGAGTTTCCCTATCACCTTTGTTCACTTCCAAAGTGCTAGCTTTTGTTGATTTGAAAAACAAATCAAAGAGAGGAGGAGGGTTGTATTTTTCGGCCAAGCAAGCTCCTTTAGGTTTTTTGTGTTTTGGTTTGTGTCAAGTGTTTACACAAGTTGAATGCCTTTTATTATTTACCAAAAAGTGAAACCATTTCACCTTTTACCCAAAACAAGGTAGAGATTGGTAAATGGTTTTCATTAAGGCAAAACAAGGTGGTTGTGTGGTGGGAACACCTACCACACTTTTGGCTCCAAATATTTGAATCCGAAATTCAAATATCTCTACGGGCATTTGCCGCGGCTCGGTTCCGTTTAATCCGATTAAACGATCCTTCACGCTAAATAATTAAATCTAATTTAATTAAATAACGATGCCTCGCAAATATATCGAACGTCGTTCACGAACTAATTCTAAATTAATTCGTTCGTTCGCATTAAAGTCCGACTTTAATCTCGTAATGAAATCCAATCCATTTTAATATATCCGATATATTAATTTTAGCCCATTTGAATAAATTAAATAGAAAAATCAAATTTAACTATTAAATTTATTTTCCGATTAATTCCAAATTAATCGCGTTCTTTCGCCACTGAACACTTTTAATCCCAGATTAAATAAAGCCCATATTAATCCCAGATTAATTTTCTCTCTCTTAATTAATCCCAGATTAATTCCAATTTAAGTCAACTGTCATCGGTGAATCCTTGGGAAGCGACCCAAGAGATCTCTGGATATGTTGGCAGTAAATCCGGTTATCGGACTATCCGATAAAGCGAGTACCTCGTACTACGTGCTTACCGATTTACAAGACATGGTTGGCTTCTAGCAAAGCACCGTGCCTACCCAATTCTCCAGAAATATTCTTACTGGAATATATAATCTATGTCAGACGTAGAATACCTAGTATCTCGTATTTCGATCCAGTATCTGATGTCACGTGCTAGGCCTGGGGCTGGAATAGTGTCTGCCCCGTACGAAGCACATATCGGATATCAAACAACTAGTCTCTTTGAATCGGATAATCATGACCTTGTCACATTATCCCGATGGTTGCAACACAATAGAGAACGAGTTATGAATCCCTGCGTGATCATCATCTCCATATGTCTGGAGTGATACTTCCGTCTTGACATCACATCCAATACACTACGATTCTCGATAAACCCAATAGAGGCGTACACAGAACCTGTTAAAGCCCTGGACGACCAAAACCAAAGTTTACCGATTGTCGCAAGTATTAGCGATGTAAGTCTCAGGTTAAGACCAAATACATCTACCCTGACGCGGACTCCCATAGACACATATACATACTACCAATGGGATTCCGCGGGGTCTATCCAGAGCGAAGCTGTTTTTTCCCATCGGTAAAACACAACCTCCTATCGCACTTGCATAAGTATCCTATACTTAAACATATGAGAACTGTGCCGTTATGCTCTCACAACGCGCACAAGTGCAATACTAGTCTATTCCGCATTATCGATGTCCAGTCTCGATAATACTACGACTAGGGATATTTAATGATTAAACCTTTATGGATTGATACTGTCTCATATCATCTCAATCCGAACTAATCATATGGACTTTTACCATTTATATATCATAGTAAATAAATTACGAAATGATAAAAGGCAATTTCAATATTACATAGTCAATTTTGTACAAAAACACAATGTCTTTTACAAACAGTGACGCTATGGGTCATAATTGTCTAACAGAAGCATACGTGAAAAAGACTACTTCTGACAGAGCTAGGCAAGTGCAGTAATTGAACAGAGGCTCGCCAAAGTATAAGATCCGGGATGTATCCCACCATACCTTCCATATTGGCACCCATGAGTTTGGTCAAGCATTATTAGATTTAGGTGCTGTGTTAATCTCATGCCATATTAGATTTATGTGTATTAGGGCTTGCGAGATTAAAATCTACATCAGTTAGCGTTACAGTTAGCTGACCGATCCATTAGCAACACCACAGGGAGTAGCGATGATGTCTTAGTTCAAATTGATAATTCTACTACCCCGTTGACTTCCTAATTTTAGATACCCAGTCTGTGGTTAATGCTGAGTCCATATTCTGCTTATTCTTAGGTAGAACTTTTCTTGCACAGCTAAGCCTTATTAATTGCAGGACGGTCTAATGAAGCTATCATTTGGAAATATGACTCTAGAGGTAAACATTTTTCATGTTGCAAAACAACCACATAATGATGATGAGTGTCAAGGTACATACATGCTCGAAAGCAGTCTTGCCAGAAACAGATCCTCTACAACCTGAATCAAATCATCCTGCAGTGAAAGTGACCCAAAGAATCGCAAAAAGGGAAAAGAAGAGCTCGTGTTCTATTGAAGTTGATACCTGGAAGTTAAAAATGGGGTTGAATCAACTTTTTAATTGTGCAGTCAAGATTTTCAGCCACCTGACCCTGGAGGATTCGTGGATACACAGCCACAGCTAGGCAGAAATTCCCTCATGTGCCCTCATCAGTACGCTAGATGGAACCACCATGACAACTTGAGTTTGCGTCTAGCTGAAGACGTGAAACTTGCGCTAGCGGGGAGGACAACCCTTGCATCTGCTTATTTTATTTTATTTACTTTAGTTTTATATTATTGTGTGCTAACTACTTGTTTATTTTTCTGTTGCATGAGTGTTATACATGAGTTAGCACAACCTACACAATCAAAGTCTCGCCAGTAGGAACCTGATCAACTCCGTGCCTGGTAGTGTTGTTCCTTAATCCTTTTCTTTATATTTATCTTACATTGAGGATAATGCAAGTTTTAAGTGTGGGGGGTGTATGCATGCGCATGATAATACCTGTTATAAATACATTTTATTATCATCTTTAAAAAAAAAATCTTATTTTGTTTTGTTTTTAGTCCTTAATAGTAAACATGGGTCCTATGATGATATTGTTTGTTTAGGGTGAAATCTTAGAAACGATAAATCCTTATTGCACTTTTATCTGATGATTTGAGTAGTTGATCTATGTTAGACTCGTAAGCACTTAATTATAGGTTTTTAGCAGTGGAAACCTGAGCAGTTAGCAAGGTGACTAGTTGAAGAAATTGCATGTCGATGAATGACCGTTTGCTTATATATTTATCCTAATTTGCTTATGTTATGACGTATGGTATGGTTGAAAATAAAATAAAAGTCTCTGAAGAAAGAAAATAAACCACCTATAACCAATAAGCATGAAGCTACCCATGGGCGAGTATTAGGACCACCAAGAGGAGAAATGATACCTTAAAGGGTAGGTGTGTTTCAAAAAAATGCAAAAAGAAAGGAAATGAAAAGAGAGACAAAGAAAAAAAAAAGAGAAATCATACTATATTGAGCGCAAAAAAAGCAATTACAGAGCTTAATTGAGATATCTAGGTTAGTTTGACCTATCGATCCCGATTTTTAAACGAAATCATTGAGTTGGCTTACCTGGGACTAAAGCTGTGAATGAACCTTAGCACACACACACTTTGAGTCTAACTTAGATGATTTATTCAAAGACTTAGATTTTAGTTACGTTGAGTACTTTGAAGGTTCTTTTGTTTCATTACTATGCATTCTCTGAAGACAAGACTATTTGGACTATTTAATTTATTTTTGAATGATTGTGTGTTTTGAATGACATTTGTGGGTGTCGTCGCTGTAAACCCTCACGAGACTATAACTCGTCCACTAGGGACACCTAGGGGTTTAAAGGCTTGTTGCATACGCTAAATGCATCATGATCCCTACGAAAGTGGCTTAGATAGTTTTTATTTATTTATAATTAAATTTATTTAGTTTTTCTTTTATTTTTGCGCTTGAATTGCTAGGGACTAGCAATAAGCTGGTTGGGGGTTGTGATAAGTGCATGAAAATGTACTTTGAAACATCACTTATTCAGGTTTATTGTTCAGTATTTAGTTTTATATTTTATATTTTATTATATATTTTTATCATTGTATTATTTAGAAAGTATCCCTTATTTAAGTTAATATTAGTAATTTTTCTCTTATTATTTGTAGGATTTAGAAAGAAATGATGAATTGAGCGTGAAGTGTGCATGCGCATAATGAAAAAGGAAAGCATGAAATTAATGAAGCAAATCACGTGGGCCCATAAAACTCATTACTTTTGTGCCATGAAGTGAAAGTGGCGTGAGAAGTTAAATTTGAAAGAAAGATTAGAGTTGCAAATATTGACCAGTCAACAAGAGCTTACACGTGGGGCCCATATCCATTAGCTTCCAATTTTTCTTTATTATTAAAACCTACACAATTGGTGGGAAAGAATAAAGCAAGGTGGGAACGATAATTGTAAGAAGAAAAAAAAGATGAACGCGTGGAGACTGGAGAGAGAGAAAGTTATTTGCCGAAATTGGGAAGACTTCACAAAAGTAAAAGAGAGAAACGTGTGCTACAATTAAATTAGGGTTAATATTATTTATTATAAAAAGCATGGAAGCTATTACATAGAGGGGGCTGCTACGCGTAGAACAAAAATAAAAGCACACAGGCTTCGCAAACGAAGGGAGAGAAGCTGCATATAGAAGCAGCTTAGGGCTGCAGTGTGTGAATTGTTTTATTTTTTTTTTTTTGAAGCAGTACCGAGTGCAAAAACGCACAGAGCAGTGCCGAGCCAAGTGGAGAAAGAACAAAAGGCCGCACAGGAAAATAAGACAAAGAAGGCAGAGCATGTGTAGGGAAATTGAAGAGTCACAGTATATTATTTTCATGCATAGGCCGTGCACAATCCCGAGACCAGGAATAATGATCTATTCGATGATTTCCCAACCTATCTCGGCTATTTCTTCCTTCAGCATGTGGAACTAATCTCCTAAGCGAAGCTAAGGGAGAACTCTTGTACCATATTCTTTTATTTTTGTTATTTGATTCGTTGATGATTTTAATCGTTTAATACAATTATTATCTTATTCTTCTCTTTATTCTTTTGAGTATTTTAATTTGAAAACCTCTTTTATTAATTAGCATATAGATTCAGTCATGTTTTTTCTATGTGTTGTTGGTAAAATTAGTTGTGATTGGTTAAGGTTGTTTTGCGAGTTCATCCTCTACTGCAGTATTGCCCGATGGTATATTGTCATCGTTGGATAGGTTGTAATGATAACCTTGTGAGTTGGGAACGTAGAGAAGATAAAATAATAATTACCTTAGAACTTTAATTTGAGTAGAATTGAATATCCTCCAATTGTGGGTTTGGGACGTGAATCCTCAATTGCGTAATAAAACGAATCAATAACGGAATAGGAATAATAGGTACAAGAGGGGATCCTGACGCTTTGCTATTTCTCTCAATTGATAAAAATCTCTTAAATTTTCGTAATCTTTAATTTACTTCGCAATTTAATCTTTTCATTTAATTTAGTTATTGCTAAACGTTCTTGATTGAGTGAATCAGTTTCGTTGTAACCATCTCTCTGAGGAATCGACACCCCAGCTATACTGCGATAACCGCAAGATTTTTGGGCGTAATCACTAGGCATACGTTTGGATGATACCAAACTAAAACCCAAATTGGATAAGTGTCAATTGTAGGATATCCTAGGGATACCATAAGTATTGTACTTATACATCTCACCAGAGAACAATTAGATTATTGCTCGCCATGCGGTTTTCCTGAGAGGAATACCGATATGCAGTGGTAAGTGGGAGGATAGTAAAACTCGATGAAAATCGGAGTAATACTGTCCCAGGCACCGAATCTTAATGGAACATAAATAGTTCATCAAGGATGAAACTATTACCAGTAATCTTCAAATACACAAGAACCGCGTAGGTCGGAGAGAGTCAGAAAATAACCTGGGGTATGGGTTTCTGATCTCACCTAATAAGATGTCAATCTTATTGAGGAATACCAACTGACTACGTATGATGTAGTGATACAAGGTATCGACTCCAATTATGGCAAAGTGCCATATTATCTGAAATGAATTCCATGTATATTAACAAGTTTGGATACTAGTTGATGTACCGCAAGACATTGTGCCTACTGGTACTTATAAGTCTTCAAGGAAGACATGCATGGATGGCAACATACCAACGTATAAAGCTAGGCTTTTAACGGAAAGGTATCGTTATCAATATTGTGTTGATTACGGTTCAACCTTTTAACTGTTGCCACGGTAAATCCATTTGGATAATGCTTACTGAAGCTGCATGTTTCATTTATGAAATATGACAGCAGAATGGAAAATCGCTTTCCTGAAAAGGAAACCTTTTGGAGGATGTTTTCAACATCCTGTCGGTTTTGTCGTGCCAAAACTAGCAAACAAGGTTTGCAGGTCATTCGATCCATGTTTGGATTGAAGCAAGAATAAGTTCTTTGAATTGTCGTTTTGATGTAATCATAATGGTGTATGATTTGATTCAAAACGAATATGATTCTTGTGTATATAAGAGGGTTAGTGGGAGTGCACTGACAGTGGATGTCCTATAAATAATGATAATATGTCATTTCTTAGAAATGATATTCCCATAAAACAATCGGTGAAAGCTTGTCTTTCAAGAAAACACTCCGAGAACTCGTACATTGAAAAATGTACGTGACCTGGTGTCTCATACACTTTAAGCATATGGATTCACAATCGGGCCAATCTAAGTGATAGTCACTGGATTGATGTTAAGAACATCCGTTAGTATCTCAGAGATCTAAGGATGCTGTCTTAATCTATGGATTAAGAGAACTTGATGTGACTGCGATCACTAATGCAAGTTTCCTAAACCGATAAAACAACTAGAAGTCGCAAACGGTACTATAAAGTTTGAATAACGGTACAGTGAGCTGGAAATCTTCCGAGCAAGATACTGTTACCATATAAACAACAAATGCGGGTAATTGCTACAGCTGAGGCAACAATAGAAGCCATCTGAGTCAAAAACAAATCTAATTAGATTAGATATAGTTCTGTTAGCAGCTGAGCTAGGCGTCAGCACATGCTAAAGAATTAATGGTCTCATCAACGATCCAGATACATACTTCGATATTCATCTGATTCATTCGGATCATACATCATGGCGATGTGATGATCGTATAAATCACATCAGACGATAATCATGCAAATCCGATGACAAAAGTGTTTTCTCAGTAATTTGAGCCAACCGTATATAGTTTGGGTGTTAAGCACTCGAGTGACTGGCTATAGGCCAAGTGGGAGATTGTTGGACAATTATGACCCATAGCGTCACTATTTGTACAGATCATGGTGTTGTTGTACAAATTAACTATGTGACAAAGGAGATTGCGCTCTTATCATTGTGATTAGATCACATAGATGTATAAATGATGAGAGGTCCTTATGATTTGTTCCTGGATTGAGAATGATATGAGACAGTATCAGTCCATGAAGGATAAATCATTAAATATCCCTATTAAGAGTATTATCGAAATTGGACATCGATAAATACGTAAAAGACTAGTATTGCACTTGTGCGCGTTGTGAGGGCATAACGACATAGTTCTCATATATTTGGGTATTGGATACTTATGCAAGTGTAATAGAGGTTGTGTTTCACCGATGGTACGGGAAACAGCTTCACTCTAGATAGACCCCCTTGGAATTCCATTGGTAGTATGACTATGTGTCTATGGAAGTCCAAAATCAGGGTAGGTGTATTTAGTCTTAACCTGAGACTTGCACCGCTAATACTTGCGACAATCAATATACTTTGGTTGTGGTCGTCCAGTGCTTTAACAGGTTCTGTGTACGCCAATGCTGGGTATATTGAGAATCGTAATGTGTTGGGTGTGATGTCAAGACGGAAGTATCACTCCAGTCTTAGTGGAGATGATGGTCACGTAGGATACGGTATTAGTACACTTAAATGATACAGCTATCGGGATAAAATGACTAGGTCAGGTTTATCCGATTATAGAGACTAGTTACTAGACATCCGACATGTGCTTCGTATGGGGCGGACACAATTCCAGCCTCAGGCCTAACACGTGATCATCCGATACTGGATAGAAATACGCAATACTACGTATACTACGCCTGATACATATCTTTTATTCCTGTAAGGATATTTCCAGAGAATTGGGTAGGCATGGCGATTTCCTAGGGGCCAACCTTGTCTTTTAAATCGGTAAAACGTAGTACGAGGTACTTACGTGTTTGGATAGTCCGACGACCGAATTTACTAGCAACATATCCGGGGATCTCATGGGTCACTTCCCAAAGATTCATCGATGACGTATGACTCGCACTCTGAATTAATCTGGGATTAATTAGAAGAGAGAGAAAATTAATATGGGATTAATTTCGGAGATATTTCATCTATGATAAAATATCAATAAAAGAGAGATAATGATTAATTTGGAATTAATCTGTAAATTAATATATTCGATATATTAAACGAAATTAGATTTCGACGCGGAATTAAAATTAGATTTTAATTCGGGCGAACGAATTAATTTAGAATTAATTCATTAGCAACGTGAATAGTAATTATGCTTGTCATGATTATTTAATTAAATTAGATTTAATTACGACGCAACGGTTTATTCGTTAATTTGGAATTAACGAACCCGAGATTATTTGCGAGCGCATTCGCATTTCGAATTCGAGTGCGGCACGTAAGTCAAATCAAACGTCAAATCATTAGTCGCATCATGCTTCAAATCACTTGTCACTTTGAGTGATGTGACTTGACAACTTGTCACTTTATTAAAGTGATGTGATAGGTGTGACTTGTTGGATTTTGATCTTTGAGTGTGGAGCACTCAAGGTTGTTGAATTTTATTTGTTTGAATTTTTGAAAGCCAAAAATTGTGCAAATGCTTTAATATATTTTTGGAAATATATAAGGAAATCATATACATTTTTTCAACAATTATTATTTTCACACCTCTCTCAAATCTTCTTCTTCTCTCTCGGCCTTGGAGGCCATTTTTCTCCCTTTTTCTGGTTCAGCAGTTGGAGTGAAATGGAGAAGAAAATATGGTGATTTTATGGCAAAATCACTTAGAGCTCCAAGAGTTATACGAAGGTGATAGGGAAACCCATCCACGAGCCGGGAACCTTTTCATAAAGCTTGGAGCTCAAAATCTTGGACTCAAAACTGAAAAATCAAGGCAGTGGACTGCACTACTTGGGCGCCAAAAATGGAGGGCAAAAATCAATTTTATTTGTTGCCGAATCGTCTCAACCGATCGATGTGAGTATTCCGCTATCTCCGTTGATGTATTCACATGTTATTTTCATGCTTATAATGATCTTAGGACCTAATTAGAAACCAACAAGGGCCTCGGGATTTATAATCCGGTATAGGAAGAATGGGTGATGTTCCGATTCCCGACCTCGTGAGGTGTGTCAAAAGGGTAATAGTTTGATCAAGATCGAATGAAGTAAGCCTTACATGGGAACTCGTACCTCTCGAAGGGGTCTGAGGTGATAGATTACAGGTTGGAGGTAGCGGGTACAGAGGGTCTTGTAGCTTGTTAAAAAAATGTCAAGTGGCAGAATCACTTTCGGCGGAGCAGTTGGGACATAGAACTTTATCATTGATAGTAGACTCACTTGGATAAAGTCCTAAAGACATTGTAATAGTGTAATTTGCCCTATTATAAAGGGCGTGGTTGTTCATTGTAAGGGTTGGAGAAAAATATACTTAGTGAATAGTATGAAAGAGAGAAAATGGAAAGCTTATAAACGAGAACAATGGTGGGTCAGTCCAATCTAAGCTCATATAAAAAGAGGTCGGTCATACCCGACCACACAATAAAAGTCTATCTTATCTTTGTGTTCATGAACATAGGTTGGATTCATTCCGTCGAACCACGTTAAATCCTTTATTTGTTATGTGCTTTCTTATTTCTTGCTAAGTTTGCATTTGGTCCCCAAACCAAATCACAGTTGAGGGAAGATTATTTTAGGAGTGTTCTTCCGGAACTACCCCTGGAACGAAAATCAACCGCCAACAGTTGACACCGTCTGTGGGGAATCGATACAAAAAGTAGCAAACACTTTGAGGCGATGGCAGGAGACAAGAATCGCAGATCTTCAGAGGGTCAACAACGGAGTGGATGGAGGGGATGCTGAGGAAAACTTTCAATAGCTTCTAATTGAGTTGTCGAATGAAATGTAAAAGAGGTGACCGGAAATCACCCAATAAGACTGAGACGTCGAATGAAATGTAACGACAAGGATTAGTGGCTTTTATACATCGCCCCTCATGAATGAACAAGTTCGTCTTAAAGAAGTTGTGGCTGTTGTTCGACCTGCCAAATCTTCGTATTCATGGCAGTAACAGTCACCATGGAACAGTTGAGGTTCTGGTGAGCAAGGGGTACTCGATCGGTTTCCATGAGTGCCTCATGTTTATTATGCATGTGTGGTGGGTTTCTGGGAGCTATTATATAGTGAAGCGTTAGGCGTCACGCTGGTGAATGAAATGCAATATCAGGAGTTTCGAGGCTGACTAATTTTTCCCACTTTTGATGCTGATTTGGAACAAGTCCCTCCAAGAGAAATTATAGCAGTTGTCCAACCTACTAGTCCCTGGCTTCTCTAAAGAACTCGGTTCGGAAGGATATTGTTAAAGAATTATTCAGAGATGTAGAGGCAGATGTTTATGATAAGAGCATCTTTTAGAATGACCCTCAAAGAGTTGTAAGAAGAGCAGTAAAGTCTCTTGATAATAAATAAGAATCTCTCTCTTTTAAATAAAAGCCTTTTGCATTTCTTACTATTGATTCGGTTGAAAAACTATTAATATTTTTTACAAGATACGCTCGGCCGAATATACCAGCAGTTGAGAAAATGTGGGAAGAACATGAAATTCCCGTGTTGCACTAATCCTTGATATCATTACCAAACTCTGGGGTCTGGAGCTTGACTACTCAAAGACCTATATTTTTAAGGAATATGACATAAAAACCTGCTTGGCGTTTGGCACATCGGGGTAACCATAGTACTTTACGCGAGAGGGTTGGTGTGGCGTTTGGCACCCCCGGATAACCATAGCACATATAGATTGATGAAAATGAAGACCCGTGTGGCGTTTGGAGCCTTCGGGTAACCATAGCATGTTAGGCGAGAGATTTGTCGTGGCGTTTAACGCCCCTAGGTAACCATATCACGTATGGATTGAAGACAATGAAGATCTGCATGGAGTTTGGCACCTCGGGGTAACCATAGCACGTTTGGTGGGAGGGCCAGTATGGCATTTGGCACCCACTGGGAACAGTAGTACGTATGGAAGGAAATCTGCTCAGGTACTACGGTACCCTTGGGTCGGTATAGCATAGGGAGGGCCCAAGAGCCTCTGTAGAATTTACGGCCTTGGGATATGCCTAGCACGGGGAGAGAGAATGCCACTGTGGCATTGGTCATTCCCTTTAGGACCTTCTAGGTGCATAACAGGGAAAGGTCTGGAGACCTCCGTGGCGTTTGCTACCTAGAGGCTCGCCTACCATGAGGAAAATATCATGACGTTGGCCACCCCTTCGATCCGTAGCTCGGTTCCCCGGTATATTCGACTGTAAGGTTCAAAATTATTATATTGGGTGACCTAGGGCAGGACGCTGTCTTGGGCACCTATTCTTTTTAACTTTTTCGAGTCGGTCCCGGGGTATGTGATATATCGCCAATGTTATGCATTGTCTTATTTTCGTCTATTTTTGTTTTATCAAAGACTTGGCGCGGGACGCCGTTACCAAGCTCCTTAGGGGTCGTCGGAGGTCGAAGATTTTCCCTCTTTGGTTAAACCCTTAGTGAGACGTTGAGACTACCAGCTCGAGGCTGAGTTGCATCCCTCTAAGGCCCTATTATATTAGCTGGTATGGGGTCGGAGCATCACCTCCATGGCTTAGCATTAATTGGTACAAGGAATAGACATTCTCTTGTGACAAGTGTTATTAATGGCTCGAGGTTAGATTATGTCCCATCGAGATCATTGTTGAGATTATTGGCTCGGGGCTGGGTTGCATCCCCTGAGGTCTTATTATATTACATGAAATGGGGTTGGAGTATTTCCCTCATGGTCGAGCATTGATTGGTACAAGTAATGGACATTCTCTTGTGAACAAGTGTTATTATTGGCTCGGGGCTAGGTTACGTCACACAGAGATCATTGTTGAGATTACTAGCTCGAGACTAGATTGCATCCCGCCGAGGCACTATTATGTTAGCTGGCATGGGGTTGGAGCATCTCCCTCATGGTTGAGCATTGATTGGCACAAGGAAGGGCCATTCCTGTATGACCAAGTGTTACTATTGGTTCGGGGCCGAATTATGTCCCCCCGAGATCATTATTGAGATTACTGGATCGGGGTTGGGTTACGTCCCACTGAAGCCCCAATTTGTTTGTTGGCATGGGATCAGAGCATCTCCCACATGGTTGAGCATTTATTGGTATAAGGAATGGATATTCCCCTGTGACCAAGTGTTATAATTGGCTAGGGGCTGGGTTATATCCCGCTAAGGCCCTGTTATGTTAGCTGACATGGGGTCAGAGCATCTCCCCCATGGTCGAGCATTCATTAGTACAAGGAATGGACATTCTCTTTTGACTAAGTGTTACTATGTTAGATAATTATGACCCATAGCGTCACTATTTGTAAAAGACATTATGGTTTTTGTACAAATTAACTATGTGACTATGAAATTGCTATTTTATCATTTCGTAATTGGATTAGTTAAACATAAAGTGATAAAAGTCCTTATGATTAGTTCCGGATTATAAGATATGACTAAGGTTTAATCATTAAATATCCATAGTCGTAATATTATCGAGACTGGACATCGATAATGCGGAATAGACTAGTATTGCACTTGTGCGCGTTGTGGGAGCATAACGGCATAGTTCTCATATATTTAAGTATTGGATACTTATGCAAGTGTGATAGGAGGTTGTGTTTACCGATGGTACGAAAACATCTTCGCTTCGAATAGACCCCACGGAATCCCATTGGTTATATGACAATGTGTCTATGGGAATCCGAATCAGGGTAGGTGTATTTGATCTTAACTTGAGACTTGCATCGCTAATACTTGCGACAATCATTACGCTTTAGTTTTGGTCGTCCGGGACTTTAATAGGTTCTTTGTACGCCTCTTCTGGGCTTATTGAGAATCGTAGAGTATTGGATGTGATGTCAGGATGGAAGTATCACTTCAGTCATATGAAGATGATGATCACGCAAAGATACACAACTGGTACTCTAATGTGTTGCAACCATCGGGATAATATGACAACGTCATGATTATCTGATTAACGAGACTAGTTGATTGTGATACGATATATGCTTCGTACGGGGCAGACACTATTCCAACCTCATGACTTGCATGTGACATCTGATACTGGATCACTATACATAATACTACGTATTCTACGCCTGACATAGATTGTCTATTCCAGTAAGAATATTTCTGGAGAATTGGGTAGGCACGGTGCTTTGCTAGAAGCCAACCATGTCTTGTAAATCGATTAGCACGTAGTACGAGATACGCACTTAATTCGATAGTCCGATAACCGGATTTACTACCAACATATCCATAGGTCTCTTGGGTCGCTTCATAAAGATTCACCGATGACAGTTGATTTAAATTAGAATTAATCTGGGATTAATTAAGAGAGAGAAAATTAATCTGGGATTAATTGAGACATTATTTAATCTGGGATTAGATGTGTTCGAAAGAGAAAGAGCGCGATTAATTTGGAATTAATCGGTAAAATAAATTAATAGTTAAAGTTGATTTTACTATTTAATTTATTGATATGGGCTAAAATTAATATATCGAATATATTAATTGGAATTAGATTTCAACACGAAATTAAAGTCGGACTTTAATGTATGCGAATTGATTAATTTAGAATTAATTCGTAAACGGAATTCATAATATATTTGCGAGGTGTCGTGATTTAATTAAATTAGATTTAATTATTTAGCGACGAAAATTCGTTTAATCGGATTAAATGAATCCGAGCCGCGGTAAATATTCGTAGAAACTGTTTGAGTTTTGAATTCAAAATATGGGGCCCACTTCACATGTGGTAGTTGGGAGAGTAGTTGGCATTTATGCCAAATCATTAACTTTCCCAACCACCTTGGAATGGTTTTGGTGAAACCATTTACCCAACCACTTTGTTTAGGTGAAAGGGGTAAATTGGATTTCACCAAAAGCATTCTCTCTCACATTTTGGTAACACATCACAAAACACAAAACCCTAGCTTCTCCAAAATGGGCGTGAACTTGGTCTCCTCATTTCTTTGATTTTGTGGAAAAATCATTCAAAGCTAGCACTTCAAAGATCAAGAAAGGTGAGGGAAACAACTCAAAGCTTGGAATCAACATTGAAAGGTTGGATCTTGGAGATCACTTCTCAAAAATTTTAAATTCCAATCCGTTCATTGTAAGTATATTCCGCAACTTATAATGATCTTTATCAAACATTTTCATGCTTATTAGATCCTTGGCATGTTATAGGAATACTAACAATGGTATCAGAGCCAATTTTAAGCATGAAATATTCTAGGGTTCTTGAGACTAAAATTTGGGGCTTTTGTGTTTTGAACATGATTTTTTCAAATTGATGGTTTGAGCATGCTTAGAATATGATAACTTAGAGTTATGCATGATTAGATTTGAGATAAATCGATTGAATCAAAAAAATCATGATATCCCTCCCTTGGCCGAATGTGAAGGCAGTGGACTGCAATTTGATTTTTTAATTTTTAAAACATTGGATGTGTTTAATGCATGATATAAATGTTCATTGTTGGTTTGATTATATTGGAATCAAAGTCAATAATATTTATGTTAAATTCAAAGAGCATGTTGAGCATGAAAATGATATGTTTTGCTTCAATTTATGTTGAGCATAAATTGATTAACTTAAGCATGATTAATTAGTTAATTGATTTTTTGGAAATATTAAGGTTAATTAATTAATCATGGCTAATACACTTTAATTATAATAATTAAAATATTTGGAATATTAAAATAATAATAATTGGCCTTTTAAAGTTTATTGGGCTAAAAGTGTGTATTTGGGCCTAATGGGCTTGGTTGGACCAAGTTTGATTTTGGACTTTTGGATTGGATCCAATTGGGCCCAAAACCAATTCCATAAAGTCCAAATACATCACTTGGCCCTTTAAAGAATTTAATGGGGCCTAATGGACCTAAATTGATTTGTTGGCAATATGGTGATTCCTATTGGGCCTTGGCATTTTGGGTTTGATCCATTATGGCCAAAGCCCATGCCTTAAAAATCAATTAAAAGCCCATTGGACTTCAATTAAAAAAGCATTGGATGTTATTGGGCCTTTGAGACCCATCCAGATTGGATTTGGAATTCAAGTCTTTAAGGCATATAAATAAGTGTAAGTGTTTAATTTGGAATTAAATTTGAATTAGTATTGAATACAAATAAATTAGATTTAAAGTTGTATTTCGATATAATTCAAGAATACGTACTTAAAAGTATTTATTCTTAAACGAGTTGGACTCGCGCAAATGAAATCGTTGTTTGAACATTGGATGGTCATTAATTCAAAGATTAATTAATTGAATTAGAATGATTGAATAACATGCTTTGTATGAATACATGAATGTGTCGTATGAATAATATATATCGGATGGATATTAGAAGGGTGAGGGCAATTTTGGAAATTGTAATAATTTTAGAATTTATTAATTGGACCTGCGTGTCCAGCCTTCTATATCTTTACTCTTTGTAATTCTCTTCTCACATATTCCCTTCAATGTTAATGAGGTTTCTTTATTGTATTATGTAATTTGGTACATGTTAGAAAGGGTGTGATTTGTTCTAGGAACAATTTGTGAGATATCTATCCGCATATCATTATTAATTTATTTACCGCGCCTTATTATGCTTTTAGAATGCATGCTTAATGGTGTATGATGAGACCTAATCAAAGATAATTAATTGGTTGCCAATTACGCGAAAAACCTTCAATAAATATTAAGCGTTTTTCTTCCATTGAATGATTCATTCTCAAGATCTAAGATTGGCATTGGTTTGTTAGCCAAAGTCAAGACCTTTATCCATCGAGGATGTGTTTGAATCATGAAGGCTTTGTTCCATATCGCATGCCTTGGGCAAGTTGTGATTTGTTGGGCAAAGTCAAGATCACTTCCTGTTCATCAACATGGATTACGAAGCTTTCCAAGTCAATGGGCCCTGCTTGACTGAAATCATTAAGCTTGTTGTGCCAAAGCCAAGGCTTAGTTGATTCAGAGGAAAATGTTAGGAAAATATATTGGATATATTGGCATATATATTGTATATATGTTTCGGACTTGGAGGTCCACCTATCAGATCTAGAAATTGGATGAGATCCAATTGATCTTAGAGATCTACCTAGTTAAATATCATACAGCTTGTTGGCCAAAGTCAAGGTTGTGCGTTATTTAATGGGATCCTAGCCCACTAGGAAACTGGGTTTCCCGAGTACTCAACAGAGGGTCAGAGGCTCGCCGAAAAATAGTGGGAGGCTAGTGTTAAATTTACAATTTCGTTCAAATACTTGCCAAATATGCGTTTTCAAATTATTTCATCAATTATAAATGTTTATTAGTTGGACTAATATTTTATTAATTTTCTTGTAACAGTTAGACTGTACCCATACATCGTTAATTGAGTAGTTTGACTATTGCAATTAAGATGACAGGAAAGAACAGTGTCCGGGACATCATCATGGGTGATAATGTCTTGAACATCTTTGTTTCATTTGTTAATTTTTCTTTCTAGTTTTCTCTTCCCACTCTCCAGAGTGAAATATTCTTAGAAACTTAATGTCTTGCTTCATAACTTACCTTGGGCATTTCAACAATGAACAGGGTAACTACAAAAGGATTTTTAGAGAATATAGTTACTTCACAATGAAGGGCATCAAATAGTTCATGAATTCTTACTAACTGATAAGTGCATGAAAGTGTACTTTAAACACTGCTAACTCAGCTTTATTATCATATGTTTTAATCTTAATTAGAGTCATTTTTTACTTTGTTAATAGGAAGCGATGGATCAATGAGAATGGAGCAATTGAACATGTTTCAGAGCCTAACAGACGTATCGGACGCATGCAGGAGCATCAGCCGCGCACTGAATTTAAAAAAGGCTATAACGTTTGATTTAGAAAGAGTTACGAGACCCAAAATATATCGATTTGCATATACTCGAGAAGATCTAGTCAGTTGTAGCATCCTTTATGGCTTTTGGCGTGTCGAGACGCGCGGCGCATGTCGCGACACGAAACTGCGATTTCAGGATTTTTTACTGTGTGTTTTTAATGAAATTTAGGGTTTCAGGACTTTTCTATATAAATCCAATTTCGTCCTAAACTCTAGAGGAGGAGAAAATCAAAGAGAAACAGAGGAAAAACACTCAAAAAGAGCAAAAAACACAATTCATAGAGAGGATGAACGAAGAACTTCAAGGAAATCATGACGTCTCTCCAATCTATTCAGGTTGCATCTCTTTCTTCCATGAAGAACTAATCTCCTAGGCAAAGCTAAGGGTGAACTTCTGTATTTAAACTTCTTATATTCATGTTATTGATTCTTGAATGAAACTTTTAACGTTTAATAAAATTGATGGTTGTTATTCTTTATTATCTTTCGATTTTTTAGCCCAAAAATTGTGTTTTGTCAAATCCCATATAGACCAGTCATACTTCTTCTATGTGTGATTTGTTAAATTAGTTGTGACTGATAAAGTTGTTTTATGTGTTGGTCTTCTGCTGCAGTATTGCCTGAGAGTATATTGTCGTGTTAGTGTTCCTAGAACATGCCAAGGATCTAATAAGCATGAAAAACATTGAATAAGAACATTATAAGTTGCGGAAATACTTACAACGAACGGATTTGAGCTTTTAAAAAATTTGAGAAGATGATCTCCAAGATCCAACCTTTATAGATTCCAAGCTTTGAGTTAGTTTCCCTATCACCTTTGTTGACATGCTTAAGTGCTAGCTTTTGATTTGAAGAACAAAATCCAAGTGAAGAAGAGAAAGAAACTCACGCCCAAGGGAGAGTGTATGCTAGGGTTTCTTTTGTTCAACTTGTGTAAATGATGTGTAGAGATTTGCTTTTGGTAAAACCCTTTTACCCTTTTCACCAAAACTTGGTAGTTGGGTAAATGGTTTTACCAAAATCATTACAAGGTGGTTGGTGGCTTGGCATAAATGCCAAGTACCACCACCTACCACACATGTGAAGTGGGCCCCACTATTTGAATTTAAAATTCAAATATCTCTACGAACATTTACCGCGGCACAGTTCCGTTTAATCCGATTAAACGAACTTTCGTCACTAAATAATTAAATCTAATTTAATTAAATAACGATGCCTCGCAAATATATTACGAACGTCGTTTACGAACTAATTCTAAATTAATTCGTTCGTTCGTATCAAAGTCCGACTTTAATTTCGTAATGAAATCCAATTCATATTAATATATTCGATATATTAATTTTAGCCCATTCGAATAAATTAAATAGAAAAATCAAATTTAACTATTAAATTTATTTTACCGTTTAATTCCAAATTAATCGCGTTCTCTCTCTACTGAACACATTTAATCTCAGATTAAATAAAGCCCCAATTAATCCCAGATTAATTTTCTCTCTCTCTAAATTAATCCCAGATTAATTCTAATTTAAGTCAACTGTCATCGGTGAATCTTTGGGAAGCGACCCAAGAGATCTCTGGATATGTTGGCAGTAAATCCAGTTATCAGACTATCCGATAAAGTGAGTACCTCGTACCACGTGCTTACCAATTTACAAGACATGGTTGGCTTCTAGCAAAGCACCGTGCCTACCCAATTCTCCAGAAATATTCTTACTGGAATATATAATCTATATCAGACGTAGAATACGTAGTATCTCGTATTGCGATCCAGTATCAGATGTCACGTGCTAGGCCTGGGGCTGGAATAGTGTCTTCCCCGTACGAAGCACATATCGGATATCAAGCAACTAGTCTATTTGAATCGGATAATCATGACCTTGTCATATTATCCTGATGGTTGCAACACTATAGAGAACTAGTTATGAATCCCTGCGTGATCATCATCTCCATACGTCTGAAGTGATACTTCCGTCTTGATATCACATCCAATACACTACGATTCTCGATAAACCCAAATAGAGGCGTACACAGAACCTGTTAAAGCCCTGGACGACCAAAACTAAAGTTTACCGATTTTCGCAAGTACTAGCGATGCAAGTCTCAGGTTAAGACCAAATATACCTACCCTGATGCGGACTCTCATAGACTCATATACATACTACCAATGGGATTTCGTGGGGTCTATCCAGAGCGAAGCTGTTTTCCGTACCATCGGTAAAACACAACCTCCTATCGCACTTGCATAAGTATCATATACTTAAACATATGAGAACTATGCCGTTATGCCCTCACAAAGCGCACAAGTACGATACTAGTCTATTCCGCATTATCGATGTCCAGTCTCGATAATACTACGACTAGGGATATTTAATGATTAAACCTTTATGGATTGATACTGTCTCATATCATCTCAATCCGGAACTAATCATATGGACTTTTACCATTTATATATCAAAGTAAATAAATTACGAAATGATAAAAGACAATTTCATTACTACATAGTTAATTTTGTACAAAAACACAATGTCTTTTACAAACAGTGACGCTATGGGTCATAATTGTCTAACATGTCGAAGTTAGATAGCTCGCAATGATAACTTTTGTGTGCTGTTAACATAGAGAAAATAATCATTAATTACCCTAAAATTTAATATGAGTATAATTGAATATCTTCCAATTGTTGGTTTGGGATGTGAAACCTTCCATTGTGTAATGAAAAGAATCAATAACTGAATACATGAGGTTGATACAAGAGGAATTCCTGATGCTTTGCTGTTTATCTCTACTGATAAAATCCTGCAACTTTTCATAATCTTTAGTTTAAATTGCAAATTTAATCCTTTCTTTAATAAAGTTTTATTCCTAAACGTTTTTGCTTGAGTAAATTAGTTCATGTAATTATCTCTTTGAGGAATCGACACCGCAGCTATACTGCGATAACCGCAAGTCATATTTGGGCGTAATCAAAATTTAGCGCCATTGCCGGGGAGACGATTTACAAGCAAAAGGGCCAGGTTTGCTTAGTTAACAACGAAGCGGTAACTTCGTTCCATTTTTTTATTAGTATTTTATTTTATTTTATTCATTTATTATTCGCATATTTATTTTCTTTTAGTATTTTAATATTTTTTTAGTTTTTTTTTATTTTTTTTATTATTTTAGTTATTTTATTTTAGTTTTAGTTTTAGTTAGATTTTAAGTTTTAGTTTATTATTTATTTATTTATTTTTATTTTATTTTATTTATCGTATTATTTGAACTTAAATTACATGTCTAGACGTAGGGATATATTTAGTAGATTTGTTAGGGCTGAAGAAGAAAGCTCGGACTTTAAGAACATATTTGAAAATCCATTTCTCCACATCATCAGCGTCTAGCGCACATAATATGAGTGAATACGAGAGACCACCTAGGAGGACTCTTGAAGAGTACCGTCACCCAACTCGTACAGCTACACCTTCGTGTATCATGTTTCCTCTAATGCACCACACATAGACTTTAGGCCTGGAATGATACATTTTCTTCCAACTTTTCACGGTTTAAAGAGCGAGAACCATTACATGCACATTAGGGAATTTGAAGAGGTAGTGGCAGCCTTCCATGACCGGTTTGGAACCACTGACATAATTAGACTTAAGTTCTTTCCCTTTACCCTTAAGGATAGAGCTAAGAGCTGGTTGTATTCTTTAAGACCCAGGTCAATAGGATCGTAGGGCGAGACGACTCAGGAATTCTTCGACAAATACTTCCCACACCATAAGACGGATGCCCTGAAAAGAAAAATATTCATATTCTCCCAGAGAGACAGTGAGACCCTTTATCAAACGTGGGAGCGGTATAAAGAGTTGTTAGCTAGTTATCCTCACCATGGATATGAGAGTTAGCATTTAGTAAGTTATTTCTTTGATGGACTGACCCCTAGGGAGCGCCAAGTCGTTGAGACAATGTGCAATGGTGAGTTTATCCAAAAGGACCCTGATGAGGCACTCGAGTATTTAGATGACCTAGCTAAGAAATCTCATACTTGGACTGGACCCAATGGCATAGATAACACTGATAGGACATACATTTCTTCTAGCAGAAGCCTACAACACTTTAGGGAAGAGGATAGCCTTAAGACACAAGTTGAGCTGTTAACTAGACAGATAGGAGCCTTAATAGCCAAAGACAGCTAGACAATGCATTCAGTAGCCCAGATAGAATCCCAAGAGTGTCCGGTATATGGTGAGATGAGAGGGACATATGACAAACAATGCCATGCATTAAGGACGTACCAGAATCCTTACACACCTTACTCAGACACCTATAATCCTAGTTGGAGGAACTATCCCAACCTTAGTTGGAAACATGAGTCTCATCAGCCGAGTCAAACACCACCACCTAGAGGTTATAGTGCCCCTCAGTATCAAACACCTACGGTTCCCAGAAATTCTTTAGAGGATACAGTGCAAGCATTCGTGGAAGCCCATAGGGTGATTATGGAAGCCCAGAAGGTGATTGTGAAAGCCCAGAATAAAACAAATCAAAGGATTGAGTCGTTTATAGCTCAGGTAGCTGAAAACCAAAAGGAAATTAGGAGTCAAATCTCTAAATTGACTAATGTCCTGAGTGTACAAGAACAAGGAAAATTCCCATCTCAGACTCAACCAAATCCACAAGGGCAACACATGACACAGGCTGATCATGAGGTATCCAGTATAAGAGGTGTTAATGTCATAATCACTATGAGCGGTAAAGAGGTAGGGATGCAGAATACTTCCAACACTATAGGTGACCCTAAGGATAATAGTGTTAACACATCTCAGGTAGAACAAGTGTCACATTTCCCAGTTAGGGTACCCTCTCCTCAAGAACTTAACATTTTTCATGTTGAAAAACAACCACAGGGTGATGAAGAGTGTCATTACTCATACATGCTAGAAACAGTCCTACCAGGAACAATGTCTCTACAACCTGAATCAAATCCCCCTAAACTGAAAATGGTCCCACAGAACCGAAAAAAAGGAGGAAAATGAGAGTTAATGTTCAATTGAAGACGATACCTATGAGGTTAAAAAGGAGATTGAGCAAATTTTTCCTTATGAGAAGTCCAAGATTTCAACAATCTACGGACCTAGGAGGATCCGTGGATACACTACCACAACTAGACAGGAATTCCCTTTCATGTCTTCATCAGTACGCTAGATGGAAACCACCATGAAAACTTGAGTGTTTGCATCTGGCTGAAGACGTTGAACTTAGCGCTAGCGGGGAGACAACCCTTGCATCTACATTTATTTTATTTTATTTACTTTAGTTTTATATCATTGAGTTCTAACTGCATGTTTATTTTTCTGTTTGCATGAGTGTTTATACAGGAGTTAGCACAACCTACATAACCACACAACCAAAGTCTTGCCAGCGAGCACCTGATCAACTCCACGCCTGGTAGTGTTGTTCCTTAATCCATTTTTTTTATATTTATCTTACATTGAGGAAAATGCAAGTTTTAAGTGTGGGGGTGTGTATGGATGCACATGAAAACCTGTCTTAAATACATTTTATACTATTAAAAAAATTTGTTTTGTTTTGTTTGTTTTTAGTCTTTAATAGTTAAGCATAAGTACAATGATGATATTGTTTATTTTAGGGTGAAATCTTAGAAATAATAAGTCATTTAATGTACTTTTATCTGATAATTTGAGTAGTTTATCTATGTTAGACTCGTAAGCACTTAATTAAGGGTTTTTAGCAGTGAAAACTTAAGTAGTTCGTAAGGTGACTAGTTGAAGAAATTTCATGTCGATGAAGGACCGTTTACTTAGATGTCTATCCTGATTTGCTTGTGTTATGACATATGATATAGTTGAAAATAAAGAAAAGTCTCTGAAGAAAGAAAATAAACCACCTATAACCGATAAGCGTGAAGCTATCCATGGGCGAGTATTAGGACCACCATGAGGAGAAATGCTACCTTAAAGGGTAGGTGTGTTGAAAAAAAAGGAAAGAAAAAGAGAAAGAAAAGAAAAATGGAAAAAAAGAAAGAAATGAAAATAGAGACAAAGGAAAAAAAAAATCATACCATATTGAGCACATAAAAGCGATTACAGAGCTTAATTGAGATATCTAGGTTGGTTTGACCCATCGATCCTAATTTTTAAACGAAATCATTGAGTTGGTTTACCTAGGAATCAAGCTGTGAATAAACCTTTACATACACACTCTGTGAGTCTGGCTTAGATGATTTATTCAAAGATTTGGATTTGAGTTGCATTGAATACTTTGAAGGTTCTCTGGTTTCATTACTCGGCATTCTTTGAGGAAAAAATTATGTGAAACTATTGGGACTAGTTAATTTTCATTTTTGCATGATTGTGTGTTTTGAATGACGTTTGTGGATGTCATCGTTATAAAAAGCCCTCACGAGACTATAACTCATCCACTAGGGACACCTAGGGGTTTAAAGGCTTGTTGCATATGCTAAATGCAATCATGATCCCTACGAAAGTGCTTAGATAGTTTTATTTATTTAGTTTTTATTTTATTTTACGCTTGAATTACTAGAGACTTGCAATAAGTTGGTTGGGGGTAGTTATAAGTGCATGAAAGTGTACTTTAAACACTGCTAACTCAGCTTTATTATCATATGTTTTAATCTTAATTAGAGTCATTTTGTACTTTGTTAATAGGAAGTGATGGATCAATGAGAATGAAGCAATTGAACATGTTTCAGAGCCTAACAGACGTATCGGACGCAAACAGGAGCATCAGCCGCGCACTGAATTTAAAAAGGCTATAACGTTTGATTTAGAAAGAGTTATGAGACCCATAATATATCGATTTGCATCTACTCGAGAATATCTAGTCAATTGTAGCATCCTTTATGGCTTTTGGCGTGTCGAGATGCGCGGCGCACGTCGCGACGCGAAATTGTGATTTCAGGATTTTTTACTGTGTGTTTTTAATGCAATTTAGGGTTTCAGGACTTTTCTATATAAATCCAAATTCATCCTAAACCCTAGAGGAGGAGAAAATTAAAGAGAAACAGAGGAAAACACTCAAAAAGAGCAAAAAAACACAATTCGTAGAGAGGAAGAACGAAGAACTTCCAGAAAATCATGACGTCTCTCCAATCTATTCAGGCTGCATCTCTTTCTTCCATGGAGAACTAATCTCCTAAGCAAAGCTAAGGATGAACTTCTGTATTTAAACTTCTTATATCCATGTTGTTGATTTATGAATGAACCTTTTAACATCTAATAAAATTGATGGTTGTTATTCTTTATTATCTTTCGATTTATTAGCCCAAAAATTATGTTTTGTCAAATCCCATATAGATTCAGTCATGCTTCTTCTATGTGTGATTTGTGAAATTAGTTGTGACTGGTAAAGTTGTTTTATGTGTTGGTCTTCTGTTGCAGTATTACCTGAGGGTATATTGTCGACGTTAGATAGCTCGTAATGATAACTTTTGTGTGATGTTAACATAGAGAAAATAATCATTAATTACCCTAAAATTTAATATGAGTATAATTGAATATCTTCCAATTGTTGGTTTGGGATGTGAAACCTTCAATTGTTTAATGAAAAGAATCAATAAATGAATACAGGAGGTTGATACAAGAGGAATTCCTGATGCTTTGCTATTTATCTCTATTGATAAAATCCTGCAACTTTTCATAATCTTTAGTTTAAATTACAAATTTAATCCTTTCTTTAATAAAGTTTTATTGCTAAACGTTTTTGCTTGAGTAAATTAGTTCATGTAATCATCTCTCTGAGGAATCGACACCCCAGCTATACTGCGATAACCGCAAGTCATATTTGGGCGTAATCACTAACCTATCTATGAAACTTTGAGGAGGTACTCGAGGATCATATACTATAGAGGTAGTGCCTTGTATACTAGTATCATGAGCATACTGTGTATACAAGACCCCAACACTCTGCCCACTGTAGTCACTGACTCACTGGACCATGTTTTGTACTCTCTTTGTAACATCCCCCTTCCGGAGATTTTACTGGCAGTGAATAAGCCATCATATTCCCCCCAAACTCTGTCTTTTTAACTCTATTTAATTTAACCAAACCCAACTTAAACATGATTTCATACTTGGGACCATAGCCCAACTCATCCACACAAAATCCACTTTAACATCCATATATATAAACTATAAATAAAATTCTTTTACAACCATTATATGAGCACTTAAACACATAAAACATACAAACTGACTACACTATTGTCTGAAAAAAAACTTCACTTTGACTCTGAATGACTATTTTTTTGACTTGACTTGGTGGACATAAACCCTCTAGTAACTATCATCAGTATCTATCTTCTCGAGCTCGTCCTCTGGTATACCTACAAAATAAGGAAACTGGGAGTGGGGGGTTAGATCATTTGAACGATATAAATGAGTGGAACGTTAAAATAAAATAGGAACTCAAATGCTTTTTAAAAGATCAATGGTTCTAAAATAAAATTTATATAAAATCATCTCTTTTGAAATCTTTTTCCTTATTTGAAACAACTTTTTTTTTGGAAATCTTTTCCGAAAACTAATTCTAGTCTAAAATTTCTGAAACTCTCATAAAACAGTATCTTATGAAAACTCTTTCTTGAAATCATCTTTTCAGTAAGACAGTATCTGAAAATCTATTTTTGAAAAATCATTATCTGAAAGTCTATTGATAACCTGACGCATGGAGGCGTTATGTATTATTGTCCCCCATACGTCTAATTAGAGCAAGGAGTGAAAATCCATGACATTTGGGTGTTACGTATCGTCGTCCCCTAAAGCATGCCACTACTAGTTCCTGAAACTATGGTATAGAGGCGTTACATATCACCGTCCCCTTAGCCCTAAAATCTGGTAGTCTTGGGGCGTTATGTATCGCCATCCCCCAAGTCACAAATCTGGAGCTATGGTGTGGATCTATGCTACCCTTCAGACTCTTAATCCAGGATCTACGGGAATCTATCATCCCTAGTTATGATATGCGTGTGCACACGATATCTAAATCATTCAAATCCATATTTGAGTCAAGTTACATACTGAGGTCGGTTCTCCTTCATGTCTCAAAAACATAAAATCGTGCTTTTGTAATCATTACTTTTCTAAATAATTTCTCAAAACATTCTTTATCAAAATATATCTAAATATAAACTTGGCTAATGCCATAAATATTGAAAAGTAAGTCTGATATTAAAAATAATATAATGAAAATCAACTTAAGGAAATAGTGTCCACTCACAGATTTGGAATCTGGCTGGCATTACTCATTTTACTGAAGGAAATTGCAATTCATACGATGATCTATAAGTGATAATCTTGATTAGAAAATGGATTGAGAAATATATTACAGAATTGGCTAAGTTTATCTACTCTTGTGCTTACTACCACTACAAAGTGTATCATACTTATATCATGATGTAATATATGTATGCGAGATGATACGGGTCCCTTAGGGTAGCCTCTAACACGCTAGAGTGAAAATGGAAGGAACTAAATTACTTTGGGGAAATTTTGATCACGCGTCGCCGTGTTGCCCCTTGAGTATCGCGTCGCCCACATATGTTGATAAAAAAATGAGCATCCTCTGTCTCCGTGTCAAGATACAAGTCCCTAGGTGTCACGACGCTCACATTCCAGAACTAAATCTGTGAAAATTTTCCAGTACGCGTCGCGACGCTAGCCTATCTTTCATGATCCAATACTTGCTTTCCAATGTCTATCTTACCAAGATGTATCTCAACATCCTCACACTACAATTATACATAAATAATTCTTTAACTTCAATATTGAAGCATGTTAAAAAAGTACTCCATCATCAATTTAACTCTTCAATCTCATACTACAACTTAGCTCAACTTTAGGATTCTAAAAATTTAGGCCTTTCTTAATATCATCATTTTCATGCTCATTATGCCCTTAAATGCGATCCTTAGTAAATCACTAACATCAATATAGCATCATATCATCAAAATTCCTCAATTCAAGATTTGGATAGCATTTTTCTTACCTCATTCATTTGATCTTCCTCATCCCTCAAGTCTTCCATGATTGCTATTCTTATTCTTAGCTTAATATATCAGGATTGACATGTATTTCCTCTTCATTCCTTCTTTTTTCTTTCTTCTTCTCATTCTTCCTTACGTTTCTATATTCTCCTCTAAATTTTGGGGATTAATGAATATTGTCCCTTATATATAATGGGGTTATTTGGCTAATTTTTAAACTTCTAAAATGAAAAAGTTATAATTTTTGAGATATTTTGAGAATTCTCTAGGTAGGTCAATGACCACTATTCATCCAAACTTGTGAGTTGTATTTTCGACTAGTTTCTGGTCGATTTTGGACAAATATTCAAATTGGAAGTTTTATGTCTCGATCTTATCTTTCCGATTATATAAAGTTCATAAATATCGGAGATCGTATGAAAATGTTATGGCCCAAATACCATTGGTCGTCTGGAGTGGAATATTGTGCCATTTCGTATCAGAATTTCAAAGAATTTACCTAATATCCCTAAATTCATTTCATTAGTGTATAAATGTCCAAATATATTTTGTATCATGTAACACTTGTCCCATAATGTAACAGTAGTCAAGATTTTCGGACGTTATAATCTACGTCAGATACTTTTATTTTTTTGGATTTTAGATTATGCTTGTCCTGTTCACTTTTTCAATTCATTGCAAGGACTGACGAAAAGTAGGAAACTAAAATCTAGAGAGATGCAATTAAGTTTCAGGAGTAATGACTCTCTAGAAGCGGTTGCAGTGGGATTATGCGAGATTCCATTGCTCAGTGAGAGACTTTTGTTATATGATTATTATGTTGTACCAAGATGTGTAGCTAATATTATATCATTTTGTGTATTAGATGCAGAGGGATATCATGTAAATTTTAAGAACTGTTCCTTGTATTTATATGATAAAAATAATACTAATATCCTTGTTTGTCCAAATGAGCATAGTCATTATATTTTGCATACTTCTCGAGATATCTTGAATACTAGGATTAATAAACATAAATGGTCTGAAATAAATAATACTGAACTTTGGCATATGAGGTTAGGTCATATAGGTGTGAGATGCCTAACTCGGTTGGTTAGGAATGGTTTGATTGAGAATCATATTATTGAATCCTGTCCAGCTTATAAATCTTGCATTCGGGGTAAAATGACCAAAGCCCCATTTTCTGGTGTGAGATATTGTGCCACTAACTTATTAGAACTCATACATTCTAATGTATGTGGTCCCATGAGTCAGACTGCTCATAATAGTTTTTTTACTTTACTGATGATTTGTCACGGTATGTTTATTTTTATTTGATAAAACATAAATCGAAAGCCTTTGAAAGTTTCAAAGAATTCCACAATGAAGTAGAAAACAAACTGGAGAATTTATTAAATGTCTTCGATTAGATCGAGGTGGTAAATATAAGAGTAGTGAGTTCATTTAATATTTCAAATAGAATGAGATTCTTGCTCAATATACTCCTCCGAGTTAGCACAATGAAACGTCTGAAAGGAAAAATCAGACATTATTGGATATGGTCTGATCTATGTTAAGTTTCACTGATCTATCCTATTATTTATAGTGTTATGCTCTTGTAAATATCACTCATCTTTTGAATAATATTCCTTTCAAAGCTATTCCTATGACTCCGCATGAGATATGGACTGGTAGGAAACCGAATTTTAATTATGTTAGGATTTGGGGTGTTCTACATACGTTAGGATGGAACAACATAATAAGCTTTTGGCTCGAGGGTAAAATTTTAGGTTTTTTGGATATCCTTCACATATGAAAGGATATTTATTTTATGATACCGAACATCAAAATGTGTTCGTAGCTTGCTTCACTAAATTTCTAGAAATACAATTTTTGTCTAAATAAGCTAATCATAGACATATTAACCACATGAGGAACATGAAGTTCAAATAGATGAAGAACCTTCATCAAACACAGTCCATAAGTCTGTTAGGGTATCTAGCTCTCTTGATCGCTTGTATTTGATTCAAGAAAGGAGTTTTGATGTTTTCTTAGCTGAGAACAGAAATTTTTATGGCCAGAATAGAAGGACTTTTGGGGGGCCTTCTGAAACCAAGCCTGCTACTGCTGAGGTCGCTACCGTCAGAAACATGTGATTCTCCAACCTTGGTAAGCCTCTGTCAAAGGTGTTTGAGAAGTTGAAAGGACAATGACTCCTGAAACCTTTAGAGCCTAGACCAATCCCAAACCCTGTGCCACATTACTTCGACTTAAACCAATACTGCCACTTCCACCAGCAGAAAGCCCACGAATCGGACAACTGCACCCGCCTTAGGCATGAGATCCAAAACCTCATTGACGCCTATACAATACCTGACTCAGAAAAAGAACAACCAAACAAATACAGAAACCTTCTACCTAACTACCACTCTATTCCACCTGCTTATACCTATAGAGAAACGTTATCAGACATCGACACCATGAAGTGGCAAGAGGTCGTGAAATCAAAACTTGGTTATGCTTCCTGAAGGATTTGTTCCTATCGGCTGTAAATGGGTTTACAAGAGGAAGTGGGGGCCTAATGGAAAGGTTGAAACTTTTAAGGCTCAATTAGTAGCTAAAGGTTACACACAATGACTTGGTGTTGATTACGATGAAACATTTTCGCTAGTAGCAATGCTAAAGTCTATTAGGATTTTATTATCTATTGCTGTTTACCATGACTATGAGATTTGGCAAATGGATGTCAAAATGGCTTTTCTAAATGGATTTCTTAATGAAGAAATCTATATAGAACAGTCATAAGGTTTTATCTCCAGTGAAAATTCGTGCATGGTTTGTAAAATTAAGAAGTCCATTTATAGACTTAAACAAGCTTCACGAAGTTGAAATCTTCGATTCAACGAGATAATCAAATTGTCTGGTTTGCTCAAGAATTCAGAAGAATCATTTGTGTATAAAAAGGTCAGTGAGAGTATGGTGGTGTTTTTAGTTCTCTATGTTGATGACATCGTGATCATTTGGAATGACACCAGGATGATACAAGGCGTCAAGGCTTACCTATGTAATAATTTCTTTAAGGAGGATCAAGGATAAGCTTATTATATATTGGGTTATCTCAATCAATATACATAGATAAGATCTTGGAACAGTACAACTTTGGTAACTATAAGACATTAAAAATAATGTTCAGCTATGGCATTCATCTTTCGAAAAAGATGTGTCCACAAACAGAAGACTAGAAGACTAGAATGTCTAATCAACCTTATGCTTCATGTTTGGGCAGAATCATGTATGTCATGTATATACTATGACTGATATCAGTTTCGCGGTTAGTGTAACCAATAGATATCAGTTAAATCCAGATAATGACCATTGGATGACCATTAAATATATTTTAAAGTATCTTAAGCGTATTAAGGATAAATTTTTGATTTATGGAGGAAATGAACTACAGGTTAATGGGTATACGGATTTGGATTTCCAATCAGATCCTGATGATAGAAAGTCTACATCAGGATTCGTATTTACCCTTAACGGAGGTGTAGTTTGTTGGAAAAGTTCCAAACAGGGGGATGCAAAAAAAGTCGTTTCGGTTAGGAACTTTATCATATAGTTGGGGGTTGTCCCAAGCATCGAGAATCTGATTCCGTTGTATTGTGATAATAATGGAGCCATTACGCACGCCAAAGAACCGATGGCATATAAGAAATTGAAGCATGTGGGATGGAAAGTATCACATCATTCGAGAGATAGTGTCGTAAAAGGGACATTGTTGTGTGGAATAAGCCGAGTGAAGATAATGTAGCACACCCACTTACCAAGAATATTACACCCAAGTTATTTGATAAACATGTGGAGGTGATGGGTGTGAGATAAGATCGATATTGGCACTATAGCAAGTGAGAGAAATTATTAGGGTTGATGCTCGGAGCGCCAATTTTATGATTTATTTCCTTGTAAATACTTATGTCAATAGTTTATTTTGAATAAAATAAATGAGCAAGTGGGAGAAATTATTAGGGTTGATGCTCGGAGCGCCAATTTTATGATTTATTTCCTTGCAAATACTTATGTAAATATTTTATTTTGAATAAAATAAATAATTTCTTTAATATAACATATTTTATTAAATGGTAAATACGTAACAGATCTTAGAATGATTATTTATGATACTGTTACAAAAGCGTTGCAACTGTCATTGAGTTGTATCATAAAAATAATAATTTTAAATTATTTCTGGTCAAGGTTTACATTACTTGGTCAATAAGTAAACCCGCGAAGATCGGTATGTGTCGTACATTGAAATCAATAATTTCAATGGTTATTACTCAATGAACCATGAGTCTAAGAAACTCGTAGAGACATGTAGTTTTTATATCAGATAAACATTTATTGACTCATCAAAGATTTTTATTAGATGGTACACCAACGTAATAATAAATTTTTCGGGTCGAGTAGCATATTGGTTCGTTGACTTGAGATACCACTGTGGATATATGAGATATCCTCCATACTTTGATGGAAGTCACGTCACTGGCCTATTTAGGTCAGACTTCTGCCTGTTCGTTGGGTGTGGACTGATTCTCAGAATATCCTTTGTGTCTCAAGAAATTATCTGTCAGTTCTCTGTGCAAAACATAGGTATTCAATATGGTTGGTGATCTGTTAATCCATGAGCCTGTGATACACTGTAGAAGTGAGTTATAAGTGTTATTAAAATATCGTTAATTAATACGTCAACGGGATTATAACTAAAGAGATTTGACGTTTATATTTGTATCTCTGGTATAATCCAGATACCTGTGACCGGGGGATTATACATATGCAATGACCTCGACCTGTATAGTACATCGAGTTTATCCGTGGTCGTCAAAATTTATGAATGGATAAATTATGGACACGAAATTGGATTCAGTGGCTGATATGCCTAGACTTAGAGACTCTCACATAATGAAATATACTCGTAGAGTACTAGGGCATTAATTGTAAATAATTTTGAATATTTATAAATCGTTTAATGGTTAAACGAATTAATACTTGCATAAGAATATTTTGGTCATTTCCTAATTATGTGTATTTATATTTAATACATGATTTTATTAAATACACATTAATCAATTGTCAAATAAGTTATTTGAAAAATATAATATATATATATATATATATATATATATATATATATATATATATATATATATTTTGATTATTTAATGTAAATATAATACAAATATCTAGATATTTATATTTATTAATTATGTGATTATTTAATTATTAAATAATTAAAGTCTTAAATTTTTTTGGCTTTATTTAAATAAGATTAAAACAATTATCTATGTTCTTTATTATTAAGAATTTCGTCCAAGGCTTTAAAAATAAGTATAAAAGCAGTTTTGTTTTCATTTTTCAAGTGATCAAGTTAAGAATTCAAGAATAAAATTAGGGAGGTAGAGATAAAAATCAAAAGAAAATCTTGGAAATAAGGTATTTGTTAACTTTCTTTTATTTGAAAATTATTTCTGAAATTTCAAAACTCAACGTATGATGTGAGTTTATTTTTCGCTCTCTTGAATTTGTGTTAAGATTCTTGAAAGCTTGATTATTAAATATATACATGTGTAATAATTAAAATAAGCTTAATTAATATAATTAAGGCTTACAATTGTAATTAGAAGACTTGTTGTCATTCTAGAGTTGTTAGGTCACTCAATAATGACCTTGAAATATTCTTGAGTTATTTCAAAATGGTGAGGCTTGATTGGTGTCGTAGAGAATGGATTAAAGTGTTGTATTGAATTAATTTTGGTTAATTGGATTAATTAATAAAATTAGGGTTTATGCTAAAATCAAAATTAGGGATTTTCATATATTGGATGAATTTTGATGTATATTAGATATACAAATCATTTTGGCAGTGATTGAAAATCACCTAAGCTTGTAATTGACAAATCAAGATTAAAATGCTCAAAATGTAAAAGTTTGACAAATATTGAGGTTCACGACAATTTTGGGACTTTCGTACAAAAAATGATTTTTCATATTTGGGTGATTAGAATAAATTATTTTATTTTAATTATCCAAGAAAAATCAATAAAATCGAAAAAATTTTGTTTTTCGAGTTTCGCAGCATTACCCGATTATACGCTTAAAATACCTTCATATGAGTCTTGTATAAAGTGCCACAAATATGTCCTTGGGCGAAGACCATGACACATTTTATCATTTTTCATGTGCCATTCATAAAGTGGCTAGTATAGCTCTATTTGTCAAGGGCTACCCC
This sequence comes from Zanthoxylum bungeanum, assembly GCA_019454045.1. Classification (NCBI taxonomy): domain Eukaryota; kingdom Viridiplantae; phylum Streptophyta; class Magnoliopsida; order Sapindales; family Rutaceae; genus Zanthoxylum; species Zanthoxylum bungeanum. The sequence continues at coordinate 44,364 of SKCR01037500.1, read as the reverse complement.
CGAGAGTAGATTGAGCCGAAGTTTTGGAACATGTTTCACATTCTTCAGGATTATTGTACACTCTGAATTTGTCCGCATCTGAATATCATAAATTCCCACTGTCTAAGAGGAACTGTTATTTATCATCTTCACCATACCAAATTCTCATGCTCTTTATGTTGTGAAGAAATCCTTGTGAGAGGTGACGTGGTAGGATGATGCACTATTTACCACTCACTCAACATCTTAAGTTGCGGTTTGAAGATATGTCTCTTCCTGAATGGAGCAGATTGCTACATCTGCAAAGAAAACTACTAGTGTCTTCGCATCGTTGTTCTTCGGCTGGGAATTACTTAGATGCTACTCTCGTTGTAGCTTCTGACAGTTCTTCTTTTAGTGGCCTTCTATGCCACAATAGTAGCATTTGTAAGTAGGTTTTCTTCTATCTGTAGATTTGTCTTTACTTTTGCTTCTGCCTCTCTCTCTATCTCAATTTTTATCTCGTTGTATTCCTCGATTCTCCGTGATGAGGGCTTATGTTTGATTTGTGCCAACGTCTTTTCTTCTGGCCTCCTCATTTGATAGGGTATCTTTTACCATAGGCTTGGTAAGTTTGCCTCTTAGAGCCGAATTGCTAAGAGTAACCACCAATGTCTTCCAACTATATGGAAGAGAACTGAGTAGTAAGAGGGCTTGTACTTCATCTCCTAGTCGCATGTCTACTGCAAACAACTGGTTCACAAGGCTTTGGAACCTGTTGGTGTGCTCTGGTACTAAAATTCAACTCATTAACTTCAAGTTCACCAAACGTCTCAATATTAAGGCTTTATTCCGAGCTGTCTTGGCATGGTATATATCTTCCAACTTCATCCATATTTCATAAGTATATATATCATGTGCTACGTGGTGGAAGGCACTATGGCCGATTCACTGTCTAATCTTACCGAGAGTTTTGTTATTAAGTTTATTCCAGTCACTCTCTTTGACAGAATTCGGTCTCACTTCCTTCATCTCGATCATCTCGAACAGATATGTAGTGCAAATAATCTATCATCTGAGGCCTCCAAAAGGAATAATTGGTTGTTGTCAGCTTGTTCATCGCCCTAGAAGAGGAATCTTCCATTTCCATTTTAAGTTTAAAGTGTAATATAAATATGATAAAATTAGGGTTGATTTTCACAAATCAGATGTCACCATTACGTCTAGAACGGTTGAAAATGTTAGATTTGACTATTCGTTGGTCCAAATCCGACTCAGAGTCCAATTTTTAAATTTCTAAAATTTCTAAGACTAAAATGTAAATTTCAGAGACTTCAAGGGGCCCCATGAAATTTTCCAGGTATGTTGATGTGTCTGATATGTGGCTGATGATGTGGAAAAGTGTGGCCGAAATGCTGACATGACAGACACGTGGCAGAGGATGTGGCTACTGACTGGACTGGAAACGCTGACATAGTGCTAGCGTGGCTGCTAATGTTGATTTCTTCCACCTTCGGCTGGCGCATGTGGTGCGTGATGCTAGTGGCGACGTGTGGGAGTGTTCTGTCTGGCACGTACGGGCTAGTCCATCATCCGTTGGGTCGCTAAAAAATACCATTGTGGTCTTCTCGACATGAACAACTGATGGTATGCTCAAAACTGATTTTTAACAACTTTCCCGAAGCTCAAATTTTCGAACCGATGACCCCAATGTATAACCAAAGCTCTTGATACCATCTATTGTGATTCTCTAATCACTGAAGTGTGTTTATGAGAAAAATCGAATTCTATTACTATAAAAACAAAATTTACAAGTGATTAAACTTTACAAAAAAATCTCACTCTCTTTACACTCTCAAACCTTTCTTTACATGAAACTTAATTGTTAAGATGGTTTTGAGCTTTCAATTAGCTCTCAATTTATACTGAAACTCAAACTCACTATCATAACCACTCAACAAATGCATCTAAAACAATCTTGGAATTTTGCCATAAGTCTTATTTCTCAAATTATAAGATATATCAAACAACCTTTCCATAAGTAATTTACCATAACTTTCCTGCTTAGTCAATTTTCAGTGAAACTAAGCACAATGCTATGTGAAGGCATAGACAGACATGCATTTTTTATATATCACAAATAGATAGAGGATAGCAAGGCTAAAACTCACTACAGCAAGCAGCTCCTTATGGATATCATTTGTGAGCTGTGAAAACCATCAGAATGCAATTAGAAAAGGTAGGAATTTTTTAAAAATGTTTCTTTAAACGCAAAGCCTCCTCTGTAAGAAGCTATGCCTCAAAAACCACAGATTGTATGATATATTTTTGAATTTTGAGCCATAGCCCCATTCCACATGACAGTAACCATTCAGTGAAAATTCTTACTGGTTTTCTGTAGGTCTTAATCTTATCACTCCTAAACCCAGGAAATGTCATATTCCAATTCCTTTCTGTATCACAACATAAGAAATGTAAATGAAGCACTAGCTGTACATAAACAGAAGCAAAAACAAAAGGCAAGAAGAAATTTTCCATCACAACTTACCAAGATGTACAAGTATACTTCCAATGTATTTGATTTTCGATGCTTAGCTAATGAGCAACCGAATGTTGTAATCTGATCAAAGTAAAGAAGTGCATTTACAGGAAGAATACAAGTAAATAAAAAATTCTAATAACACCACAAACAGTGTCGGAAAGACGTCAACTGCTATGAAGAAGACTAAATTCAACTACTCACAGGCTCAACGAAATCTTCAGCAGTATCCAGGAGAATATCTTCAACATCAGGATCCAACCTCTATGATGAATCAATCTGTCCAAAAAATATGAGTCAAACTGAATATTGAGAGACAAAAACAAAGGCTCATCAGCTCGTGTAAAGTCTAAAAGAACAAACGGTAAGGTTTTGGGGTTAGCGCGGAAGCATGCATGTGACTGGAATTTAAAATTTACTTTCAAAACCACTTTAAAGATCGTGGTTATGTCCTTGTTGATGTAAACAATATACTATTTAAATTAATCTAAATTAATTTAACATGCATGCAACAAATATTTTATTTATCAACATAAATAATATTTACCAATAATAAAACATACATTGATGTGTTTATTATCTTTCCTCGAGCCTTTTGAAAATCCTCATTGATTTTTCTCTTGTAGTAGTGCATCAAGCGTTGCACCTCTAGTTGACACACTAACACTCATATACGAACAAATCGCTCCCACTATTGAGAATAAAAGAAACCCTTTTATTTTCTAAGATGTTGAAGTCTTTAGGAACGAATTGGGACTATTCCCGGAAAGAGATCAAATCGCAAATTAAGCACACACACCGTTTGCACTTAATTTGTTTGAATACATATATACATGCATGCAATATCAACATGCGCAAGCTACGTGAATAACAACAAAATTTTGCCTATTATTTTCTTGTTTTGCGCATGTACAGAGGCAATGTAAACAACCTCAATTGCTTATTCTTTCAACGTGACCATATATATATATAAGAGCATTGAATTGTTTTAATTGTATCACAATACAATAAAGTCAAGCTAATATCTCTTCAAAATTCTTTCCAAAATAAATTAGGATATTTAATCAAATTTAGGAATCTTAATTAAATAAAGATTTCCCTATTTAATCTTAAATATGACTCTAATTAATCTGTGTGCTAGCCCACTAAATTAAGGCCCAATAGATTAATTTTTATTTTGGCATAATAATTAATTAACTATTAATTAATTAATTTAACTTACTTAATTTTAATTAACCATTAATTAAAATTATATTTAATTTATTTAATATAAATATCAAATATTTATTTAAACAATTAAATCTAATTTTTATATTTCGAGTTTATTAATCAATTTAATATTTCCGAAATATCTCGAATATCCTAATCCAATTAGGAAATGCCAAAATAATCATTTATCAACTTTTAATAAACATCCTCGAATTTGTAACATAGATGAGAACTATATTGTGTGATCGTCCTAGGTTCATTATCGAGTAGCAGTGGAATAATATTAACTCTTTAACATTTCATCTCTATGATATTCCACAGACCATGGGTAATCACCTAGCAGCAAGCCATGACCCCTAGCCGATGAATGAAGTGGGAAAACATATGAACCTGCTATAATACACTTCGAGCATGTCATCTCATTTCTTCCGATATTTATGTTTCTTATCGAGTCTGGGATCATTATAGTCAAATCTTTATACTCGAAATATCTTTAAACTTTATCTTATGGATTTGATATCTCTAAGATATCAACTGCTTTGGCCAAAGACTTATATCCACAATTTTAAGTTTCCTTGAAACATCTATAATTTTTATTATCAAAGTTATCGGATCCCATCTTGAAGCATACGTGACTTCGTACGTCAGTCCCTCAAGGCCATCTAGTATTTATTCAAAGGACGTGGATAGTCGAATGAGGATATACTAGTGAACTAAGAGTACTATCACACAAATCATCATATAATCTCGGGTCAGAGGATATGACGACACTAATGTATTATTCCGAAGATCTATGACCTTAAATAATATTACCATGTGATCTTACATTTTTATCATCGTGTTCGAAATTTCATTCTACTAATGAAACATCTATTGTCTGTGTCTTTATGATATGAGACTCATCATCCATTCTATTAGCATCATATGTCAATCTAGGCGACACACAATAATATTGGTCAAGTGATATATTATTATCCTATATAACAATCACATTTTACCAAGAACTTAATTTGAGACATATATAAATATCGTTTACTCTCATAATCGCAAACGTCTTTTGGATTTATGATATTTATCTGACATAATATCTCAGAACATACACATAAAATATGGATGTAATAATGTGTAGTTAGCAAATGCATTTTATTAATAAATAATAAACTATATTACAAACATTACGCCTTAAACTATTACATCCATAACTGGTTTTAGGGCATACTCTCTAACAAACTCCCACTTGCACTAAAGCTAGTTGTTATGATACCCAATGCCCATCTTCTTAAGATGATGCTCCATTTGTTCTTGGCTCATTGGCTTTGTGAGTGGATCAGTCACATTATTAGCTGAAGGTGTTTTCTGAATGGCTATCTGCCCATCTCCAACATATTCTCTTAATATATGATACTTTCTTTGAATGTGTTTGGATTTTTGGTGTGACCTTGGTTCCTTGGCATGTGCTATAGCCTCATTGTTATTGCAGTTCAAAAGGAACGCTCCTTCAATGGCTGGAACCATACCCAGCTCTATAACGAACTTCTTTATCCAAACTGCTTCTTTCGCTGCTTCTGAAGCTGCTATGTATTCTACCTCAGTAGTGTAGTCCACAATAATGGATTGATTGGCGCTCTTCCAACTGACCGCTCCTCCATTACATAAGAAAATAAATCCAGAGGTTGACTTATAATCATCAGTTTCTGTCTGAAAGTCTAAGTCCGTAAACCATTCCACTTTCAATTCTGGTGATCCTTAGTTCTTCTTAAGTACTTAATGATTGCCTTGACTGCTATCCAATGATTTTCTCCTGGATTACACTGGAATCTTCTTGTTATACTAACAGTAAATTCGATATCCAGTCTTGTACATAGCATGACATATATGAGACTACCTATGACAGAACCATATGACACTTGACTCATGCGTGCTATTTCTTAAGGTGTATTGGGACTCATAGATCGAGATAGACGAATTCCATGTCTACAAGGCAACAAACCTCTCTTAGAGTCCAACATATTGAATCTCTTCAGCACATTTTCTATGTATAGACTTTGGGATAAATCAATCATTCTTCTTGATCTATCTCTATAGATTCTTATGCCAAGAATGTATAAAGTCATCATAGCAACATAATTTTCCAATAGTAATATGTCATCCACATATAATATTAAGAACGTTATGACGCTCCCACTGACCTTTTTGTAAACACAGGGCTCATCCCCATTTTTGATGAAACCAAACGTTTTGATCGCATCATCAAATCATATATTCCAACTCATAGATGCTTGCTTTAGGCCATATTGTAGGCATTGCATTTTTACATATCAGCCCAATGATGAGTCTCGTATGGAGGCAACTACTTCTTTAGTCATGAAAGTCGCGGGAAACGGACGTTGGAAGGGTAAAGTTGGAAATTAGAATTTTTGTTGGATTTTATCTGAGTTGTTTAGCTTCGGCTGCTTGTTGGACTTCCGTTTTAAAGCTTACCTAAGGCCCAAAGCCCAATCCAAACCAAACCAAACCCAAAATACCCAAGTCAACCCAAGTCAAACCAAGCCCATGCCCAAGGAGGGTGATTCACGCCCATATGCTCCTTATTTAGGTAAATAGATATTTAATCACATGTTTAAATCAAATAAAATCCTTACCTAAATAAAAGAAATCAAATCAAATCCCTACCAAATCAAATCCAATCCCAAATCCTAATTAGGAGATGCATTCCTTATTAGAAACCAATTAGGAGATTCCTTCCTAATCTAAAAAGGAAAGCCTTTTCCCTTTGCCTATAAAAAGAGGCCTTCACCCCCCATTCACGACCTAGCTCACATACCTCTCTCACACGCCCAAGCCCTCTTGTTCACGCCCAAGCACCTCCTCCAAGCCTCCATTGCCGCATACAGAAAACCCTGAGAAACCCTGCATTGCCGTGAAACACCCCAAGCACTCCCATTGCCGCACAACTCATCATACATCCCCCTTCTGCCGCACCTTAACCTCCCTTCATAGACCTTAAATCCACGCCGAAAACAGCCCCTAACATACCCTCTTACTGCCGTAAAACACCCCAAACACAGCCCCCAATCACACGCCTAAAACAGTCCAAAAACCCACTGCACTGCCTCGCAAAACTGCCGCACTTCACCCCGCTGTTCTGCCCAGTTTTTGTGCGGTTTTAACCCATTAAAACAGCCCCCGAAACACCCTGAAACTGCAGTAAAAACTGCATAAATACCCCCAAAAAACCCCTCAAAACCGCAGCCCTTTTAGCTTTCCAAATCACCCGAAACAGTCCGCTAATCGACCAAAACAGTGACCTGAAACGCAGCAGCAAAACAGCAGCAAAACGGACTTAAAACAGCAGCCCGAGCATCAAAACAATGAGGAAAAACAGTGAGCAAATAAATCGGAAAAGTATCGGATCATTCGCCCTTCAACGGACGTGTAACGCCCTTTCTTGAGACGACAAAAGAGGTTAGACCTGAGGGCACCTTTTACTTATCTCCTTTCGTTTTTTTATTTATTTTTGATAAATAATTACATGAGAGTCGTTTGAGGCATGATTTGATTGTTGGATGAGCGGGATATGTGTTCCCTTTTGTGGTATATCGGATGGAAACCCGGACGTAAATTCCATAGCCGATTCCGAATGGACGGTAGTATGGTCTGCACTCGGGATACAATACCACGTACCACTTAAGATACACGTATCTCGTCTCATCCAAACTTGTGTTTGAGCATGTTATAGTCCTTAGGTTATTCGTTTATTATTTTAAGCATATTTTAATTTAGTCTCGTTATTTAATTTTAAAGCATGACTATGTTTCTTTTTTTATGCATGATATTTAATTTAGTTTATAATTATGTTTAAGTCATTATTTGTTTGCGTTGGTTTGATGGCTTAATATGTTCGATATGATATTGTGTGTTTATCGTTTTAAGACTTATTTTTAAGCATGCGAACTTAGATTAGGAGTTAGTTAGACGGAAGCATCTTAGATCTAGGTGACACTTGAACATGATTATTGATTAGATGCGGTTGATTTATTGCATGAATTATACTATCACAATGACATAAGTAAGGGACCATTCCGAACCCAACGGTTTGAGGTCTTCCCTTGCGAGGGGTGAGTGCGGCCTTAAACCTTTGTCCCGGTCACACGGGTGGCGACTCCATTATTCTCCGGTTTAGTCCCCCGCGGACTATTTTTACTCTCAACTAGGCCCTGAGTCTAGAACAGCATGCGTCCCTAAGTTCTGTTGTCTACAGTCTGGCGACTCCACTGGGGATAGAGAATCGACCTCGAAATCATGTCTTGTGTTGTTTATAATTTATGCATTAGTTGACCGTGTCTGTTGTGGGTTGAGGGGGTTAATCAAAGGCTTAGTTAAAGCTAGGTAATGGTTGGGTGTCTTCCTTCATTCACTACCTTTCGAGGAAAAGCTGTGAAGGCACCTAGATGATCATTACCCGTAGCTTGTTATGATGGACTAGTTTGGAGGACTCGTTGTTTATTCCTATCACCAAGCGATAAGAGCCTAAGAGGCTAGGGTACTTAAGAGAGCCTCGCTCCACCTTCCCTATGGGGAATCTACAACGGGAAGTCCATTCGACACTCAGTCACACACAGTAACTCGTTGGCACGTACCGTAAGGTATAAAAAGGGTGCGCTCACTTGGTCGTTTGAACCCTTGAGTGGGAAGTCCTAGTTGTGGGCAAACCTTCGCTAGCGAGAGCCTTTGTCCGCGCCCCGTGAACCCACTCATGAACACTAGCCATAAAGAACCCGTAGTTAGTCATCTTATAATTATGTGTGATGGGCCGCCGTCATTTGGATCCAGTTGGACCTTCTGTCAAAGGATATGAACCTGTTGGGCTATTTAAACTGGGACAAGTTTGTGTCTTTTGACAGTTGGGCCAAAAGCTTCTAGAATGCCGGTGGGCCATTTTGTGAATAGGGCCTCTTATCATTTGAAGCCATTTAGCCATATCACCGCAAAGTGTAAACTTATTGGGCCTTTTCAACTGGGAAATGTTTGCACCGCGCGATGGTGTGATTGAATACTTTAAATGTTAATGGGCCACGTAGTTTAAATTTTCTTTTTATGATTTTATATATTACATGCATCGCACACATATGCACTGACACGTGGCCTTAAAAGAGAGGCAACATAGATTCCCGTTGGGTTAGAGAAGAGGGGAGATTAGTCAAAAGACCTTCAGCGAATATGAATGAATCCGTCAATGAGGGGTCTAGAATGGATCAGATGGAAGCTAACTTCGCCAAGATGACCGAACAACTGTAAGCTCTGACTGCTGCCATGTCTGGTATGGCTGTACCCCGCGCTGCGGGAGGATCTGAGAATGAGAGGCGGGAGAGCCCTCAAAATGGATTGAATGATGATGCTCGGTATTTGATGATGATTTAGCTGACTATGCCGCTGGTAGGATAGCGGGGACTTAGGCTGAAATGCAAAAGCTCCGTGATCAGATGGAGTCTGTCACCCGTAAGTTGAAGGGGAAGCATGAGGATCTACTGGATTATGACTCAATAACTTTTGAGGAACGGTTGCCCGCGCAGTTCAAAATGCCTGATATTGCTAAGTTCAACGGGAACGGAGACCCGAGAGTCCACTTGAGGCAATATGTCTCGGTGATGAGTTCAGTTGGCCTATCTCAGCGCCAAGTCCAGAAGATGTTTGGGATGTAACTCGAGGGGGCACTTGTGGTTTGGTATCATAGCCTTGAGAAGAAGGTTAAAGAAGATTGGAGGGAGTTGGCTGATGCCTTCTTGAAGCAGTATGTGACGGACTTAGAGATCGACCTGTCGCTCTGCGACTTGGAGAATACTAAGCAGAAGCCTGAGGAGAGCTTTAAGGAGTATGTTGACCGCTGAAGAAGCCAGCTCTTAAAGATGCAGACCAGGCCTTCCGAGAAAGATCAGATCAAGATGATCATTAAGGGGACTAAACCCTCGATCTATAGTAAACTGAGGAGAATGACTTCGATGATTGCAGATTTCCGCCAGCTGAGAGAAACTGTAATGGATATTGAAGAGGAGGAGGCTGAGAATATGAAGTTCTATAGTTTGAACAGGAGGACTGTCGGAGGACCCTCAGGAGCTAAACCTGTTACTGCGGAGATTGCAGCCATAAAGAATAGGCGCTTTTCTAACTTGGGTAGACCTTTGTCCAAGGTACTAGAGAAGCTACTGAGGCAAGGGCTGTTAAAACCACTCGAACCAAAACCACTACCAAATCCTCCCCCATCAAACCTAAACATGAGCCACTTTTACCATTTCCATCAACAGCCTGGTCATGACACCGATAACTGTGCCTGGCTTCGCCACGAAGTCCAAGACCTAATAGACTCCCACAAAATCCCCGACCCTGAAAAAGAACAACCAAACACTCACCGCAACCCTCTACCCAATTATCACTCTGTTCCCCCACCTACCTACATGATCAACTCTGGCCTACCTGAGGACCTTGTCCTCCAAACCTTTGACCAAACGGCCTTTTGCCTCGGTATTTGGGACAGTAATAGTGAAGATGAGGCAGAAAAGAAGAAGGATTTCTGGGAAGACTTCTCAAGTGGGGGTGAGGAAGAAGAAGTGAAAGACATGACCCGGAGTGGGCGCTTTTACAATGATTCTGCTGAGAAAGAGAAGGGAAAGGAAGTCCTAGAGGAAGGTCGTGAGGTAACCGAGAATACTGAGAAAGCTGAGGGTGGTATAGTGTTACAGCAGTTGAAGAAGACTCGGGCACATCTGAGCATCTGGGAGTTATTTTGTGCATCTGGAGAACACCGGCGGGCTATGGTGGAAGCCCTGAGTAAAATAGTAATACCGGAAGATGCTAATCCAGCTATGTTTGTGGGTTCAGTGCAGAAGGAAGCCATACTGATAACCTTCTCTGATAAAGAGCTACCGTCTAAAGGGAGAAACCACAACAGGCCTTTGTTCATCCGAGCAGATGTGAGGGGCAAGAGAACTTCTTGTGTGATGGTGGATGATGGCTCTTCCATCAATGTATGCCCACTGAAAATTCTGGCAAGGCTGGGTATTAAGCCAACTGAGTTGAGTCCTTCCAACATGACTATCAAAGCCTATGATGATAGCAAGCGAGGAGTCGAAGGTACTTTTACCGCAATAGTCAAGGTTGGTCCAGTTGAGGATGAAGTGGAGTTCACTGTGCTGGACATCCCAGCCACTTTTGCCTTAGTGTTGGGGAGGCCCTGGTTCCATAAGCTTGGGGGTGTGCCCTCTACTTTGCATCAGATGATCAAGTTCCCTTATGACGGGAAAATCGTCACTATCCGAGCTGAGGTGGATAATGCTGTAGCCGCTTTGGAAATAAAACCTTTCCCAAGGTTCCAATGTCGGCGACTTTTGAAGAGTGGGTGGATCCCAAGGTAGCCCGAATTATGGAGAAGATGAAATTCGAGCCGGGCTAAGGCTCAACACTGCCAGATTTCAAGGGCAGAACACTCGGAAGGTTTGGGATATCATTCTGATGAGGACAAGCCCAAGGTCAAGAAAAAGGGCTGAAACTGATGGAGTGCTTTGTTAAAGCCTCAGGGTATCAAGGAGAACCCGAACCGGTGGAAGTCAACAGGTTGTGGTACCTGGATTCGAGATTTTCCAGGATATGCTTGGTGAAGAGCCGCTGGCAGAAGAAGTTGCAGAGAAAGAGGGTGAGAAGTGGGAGGAAGAGCTCATAAAGCTGGAAACCCTAACACTCGGGGAAGAAAAGAAACCTGAGATAGATCCTGTTGTAGAGGGAGAAATATTTGTAGAAGATGAGGATATTTTCCTTCCAGATTTTTTTTGAGTGTACTCCTTTTGTTGTTGGCAATAAAGACAATAATTCTGCTTTCTTGACTGAGTCTCCGCTTTCTAACTTGCATGACTTAAGAATATTCGATATCAACTCTGTTAAAACGAACGCATTCAACCTTGGTACACCTGAAAATCCCAAGGAAATCTGGATTGCAAGTGAAGTTACCGCCGAAGAGCGGAAGAACTTGGAAGAGATATTGGTTAAATATGCCAAAGTGTTCGCTTGGTCTTATGAGGATATGCCTGGGGTAGATAGAAGTATTGCCCAGCATGCGATACCGACATATCCGAACATGAAGCCTGTAAAGCAGAAACTCCGAAGGATGAGACCCGAATGGGCCGAGAAGGTCAGAGAAGAGGTCAAGAAGTAAATAGATGTGGGATTATTGGAAGTAGTGAAATACCCTGAGTGGTTGGCCAACATTGTGCCTGTACCGAAGAAAGACGGCAAAGTCAGAATGTGTGTCGACTACAGAGATCTTAACAAGGCATGCCCAAAGGATGACTTTCCTTTGCCGCATATTGATGTGCTTGTGGATAGCGCAGCATTGTCTTCCATGTACTCATTTGCGGATGGGTTTTCAGGATACAACCAAGTGCTTATGGCCGAAGAAGATAAGCACAAGACCGCCTTTATTAAAGAATGGGGTACTTATTGCTATAAGGTGATGCCGTTTGGGCTTAAGAATGCCGGAGCCACATATCAGCAGATGGCCACTACTTGTTTCACGACCTCATGCATAAGGAGATTGAGGTGTATGTGGATGACATGATGGTCAAGTCTGAAACGAGGGAGAGGCACATAAAGCGTTGGAAAGTTCCTTGAACGAGTGGATAAGTACAACTTGCGGTTGAATCCCAAGAAGTGTGTTTTCGGAGTAACATGAGGAAAGTTGCTCGGCCATACAGTTGGAATGGACGGAATAGAAGTGGATCCCGAGAAGATTAAGGCTATTATGAGATTCCGGCACCTGACAGTCCACCAGAGTCAGAGCTTCCTAGGGAAAATCCAGTATATCAGCCGTTTCATCACTAAGTTGACATCGGTGTGTGAGCCCATCTTCAAGTTGTTGAGGAAGGACCAACCGGTAGAATGGAACGAGCAGTGTCAGGAAGCATTGACAGAATAAGGGAATATTTGGTGAAACCTCCTGTGTTAAAACCTCCGAGACAGGGTCGGCCTTTGGTACTTTATTTGGCTATTGAACCTGAAGCGCTGGGGGCGATGATGGTTCAAGCCGATGAGACAGGAGTAAAGCATGCTGTCTACTACCTTAGTAAGAAGCTGCTTCCGTACGAAGCCCGCTATCAGGAAGTGGAGAAGATTTGTCTAGCAGTAGTATGGGCATCCAAGAAGTTACGCCACTATTTCCAGTCTTACAAGATCCAAGTGGTCGCAAAGGAGAATCCTTTGAAATACTTGCACTCAATACCCTCGCTGGTTGGGAAGTTGGGCAAATGGTTAGTCCTGCTGACTGAATTTGACATCGAATACCTCACCTCCAAAGTAATCAAAGGGCGAGCCGTGGCAGAATTCCTGGCCTTGCAACCTATTGAAGGGGATCAGTACAAGTTTGAGTTCCCCGACGAAGAAATCCAAGCTATAGCAGTTCAAAGATGGAAGATATATTTTGACGGAGCAGTGAACTGCAAAGGAACCGGAATCGGAAACGTAATAGTCACGCCTGAAGGAGAAACTTTGCCTATGGCCAAGAGATTGACATTTGGAGTGACTAACAACATGGCTGAGTATGAAGCATGTGCATTCGGATTGACGGCATTGATAGCCTTGAGAGCTAGGAGTGTTGAAGTTTTCGGAGACTCGATGTTGGTGATCCAGCAGATGCAAGGAGAATGGGAACTGAAAGAGGAACAGTTGAAGCCGTACTTATTCCACCTCAGAAGTCTGGCACAGACTATCCCCGATTGTAAATTTCAGCATTTTCGAGAGAGGAGAATTAGAGGGCAGATGCATTGGCAACACTGGTCGCAACTTGGGAAAATCCAGAGAAACTGGTGATGAGACCGCTTGTGTTGACAACGGCAAGCAAGCCAGTCTATGAGATAGGTAGAATCCTGGAAGTGGAGGTCGATGATGGGAAACCTTGGTATTATGATGTACATCGGTATTTGGAACGTGGAGAATTCCCCGAGGAAGTAAGCAGAAAAGACCGAGTAGCTATTCAGAAGTTGGCCTCTCAGTATGTGAGTCTGATGGGAGAGCTCTACAAGAGCAGGGCAATGGTATTCAGCTGAAATGTTTAAGAAAGGAAGAAGCTTAGAAGATAATGGAAGAAGTGCACGCTGGTGTATGTGGACCACATATGAACGGATTGAACTTGTCCCGTAAGATTGTGAGACAAGGCTTTCACTGGTCAACCATGGAAGCTGACTGCGAAACTGGTAAAGCACTGTCATGACTGTCAAGCACACGGTAATTTGAATCATCTGCTGCATACAGAGTTGCACGGGCTGTCAGAGCCATGGCCTTTCTCAGCTTGGGGAATAGATATGATCGGAGAGATTCGATCGAATGCATCGAATGAGCATCACTTTATAGTAGTGGCCGTAGACTATTTCTCAAAATGGGTAGAAGCCGAATCTTTCCGCAATGTTACAGCAAAGCAGATGGCGAAGTTTATAGCTCGGAATCTCACTTGCCGGTATGGTATGCCGCACCATGTGGTCACGGACCAATTTCAAGGAGAAACCAAGGCGATGCTACAGAAGTATGGAATCGGCCATCACAAGTCCTCACCATATAGGCCGCAGGCTAATGGGGTAGTCGAGGCAGCCAACAAGACGATAAAGACGATCTTGGCAAAGATGATCGAGAATTACAAAGATTGGGCTGATAAGCTACCATATGCCTTGTGGGGGTACAGAACATCGGTGAGAACGGCAACAGGAGCCACGCCGTATTCTTTGGTTTATGGAATGGAAGCGGTACTGCCGGTGGAAGTTGAGACGGGTGTTAGCAGAAGCAGAGTTGCCTGAATAAGAATGGACCTCGCAAAGGTTTGAACAGTTGGCTCTGATGGTTGAGAAGATGATGAAGTCCTTGCATCACATGCAGATCTATCAGAAGAGGCTGGCTCGAGCGTTCAATAAGAAGGTGCGTCCTACCAAGATCAAGAAAGGTGATTTGGTACTCAAGCTGTCAAAGCCGTCGACGACAGACCCGAGAGGGAAGTTCAGACCGAATTGGGAAGGACCATACATTGTTCAGAAGGTAATGGGAAACAGAGCAGTGAGACTGTCAGACTTGGAAGGGAATGAGTTCACAGAGCCGATCAACGTTGACAGATTGAAACTGTATTTTGCCTGAGGGACAGAAGACTGAATAGTCACCCGCAGAAGACCTAACCCGACGGGATAAAGAAAACTCATGCATGCATCCATACATATAACCCATTATTGCATTCTTTTTGTGTGTTTTGTGTTTTGTGTTTTGTATTTACAGGTTTCGAAGAAGAAAAGAAAAAGCGGCAAAGACAAGCCAATCAGAAACAGTGAAAGTACTGTGTTGAATTTGGGTAGAAATCCTAGGGCTGAGGTCCACATTGGTGTTAAGATTCAGATGGTGATCTGAGGGCTGAGGCCCACTTTGAGTTTGAGTTTCGGGTATGGATCCCGGGGGCGAAGCCCACATGGTCAGTTGTAAAAAGGAAGAGTTCCTTAGAGTGAAAAAAGGAGAGAAATCTTTGATGGGTAAACATATGTCCAGTGATGACATTGTGTGCCGTAGGGAGAAGCCTTAGAAACGAGAAGTGCGAGACGCGCTCTTATCTGATATTCGGAATGGATTGATCTCTGCTAGACTCATAAAGCACTTGGTAAAGGTATCTCAACAGTAGAAGCCTGAGCGGTTGATGAGATGACTAGTTGAAGAGATGGTGGATCGGTGAATGACCGTTTGCCTGGATGTCCACACTGGTTTGCTTTTGCTACGATACATGATATAGTTGGAAAAGAAAGAAAGAAAAGTCTCTGCAATGAAAAGAAAAAAAAAAGACCGCTTATAACCAATAAGCGTGAAGCTACCCATGGGCGAGTATTAGGACCACCATGAGGAGAAATGCTACCTTAAAGGGTAGGTGTGTCAAGAAAAAAAAAGAAAGAGAAAGAAAAAAAGAAAAGAGAAAAAGAAAAGTCCAAAGAAAGAGACGATGCAATAAAAGAAGACCATATCATGTTGAGTATGCTACAGTAATCACAGAACGTGACCCAGACATCCAGGTTGGTTAGACCCACTCGTCCGATTCTCCGAAGCGAAATCATCGAATTGGCTGACTTAAGGAATAAGCTGCGAAAGAGCCTTAGCACACACACACTAGGAGTCTAGTTCAGATCACCCGTTCAGAGGATTGGGTTTGAGCATGTTGAGTACTTTGAAGGTTCTTTGGCTTTGACGCAAAGCACCCGTTGAGGATAAAAATATGTTTAGCTATCAAGATTATCTCGGAGAGAGGCACTACAGTGTGTTGGAAAAGAGTATCAGCATCAGTTTTCTGCCGAGTATGGCATTCTAGGGGCGAGGCCCACATCAGTTCAGTATTAGTTCTGCCGGGTATGGCATTCTGGGGGCGAGGCCCACATCAGTCCAGTATCAGTTCTGCCGGGTATGGCATTCTGGGGGTGAGGCCCACATCAGTTCAGTATCAGTTCTGTCGGGTATGGCATTCTGGGGGCGAGGCCCACATCAATTCAGTATCAGTTCTGCCGGGTATGGGGGCGAAGCCCACATCAGTTCAACATCAGATCAGCCAGGTACGACACTCCGGGTATGGAGACATCAAATCAGCCAGGTAAGGCACTCCGGGTATGGAGACATCAGATCAGCCAGGTACGACACTCTGGGTATGGAGACATCAGATCAGCCAGGTACGGCACTCCGGGTATGGAGACATCAGATCAGCCGGGTACGGCACTCCGGGTATGGAGATATCAGATCAGTTCAGCCAGGTACGACACTCCGGGTATGGAGATATCAGATCAGCCAGGTACGACACTCTGGGTATGGAGACATCAGATCAACCAGGTACGACACTCCGGTATGGAGACATCAGATCAGCCGGGTATGGCACTCCGGTATGGAGATATCAGATCAGTTCAGCCAGGTACGACACTCCGGGTATGGAGATATCAACTGCGACACCCTAGGAACGGGGTTAGCATCCAGACTTTGTGGCACTCTAGGTACGGAGTCGTCACCGTGACATCCTAGGTACGGGGTTAGCATTCAGACACTTGTGGCTCTCTAGGTACGGAGACGTCACCGCGACACCCTTGGTACGGGGTTAGCATCCAGACTTTATGGCACTCTAGGTACGGAGTCGTCACTGCGACACCCTAGGTACGGGGTTAGCATTCAGACACTTGTGGCTCTCTAGGTACGGAGACGTCACCGCGACACCCTAGGTACGGGGTTAACATCCAGACTTTGTGGTACTCTAGGTACGGAGTCGTCACCGCGACACCCTAGGTACGGGGTTAGCATTCAGATACTTTGTGGCACTCTAGGTACGGAGTTGTCACCACGACACCCTAGGTACGAGGTTAGCATTCAGACACTTGTGGCTCCTAGGTACGAAGACGTCACCGTGACACCCTAGGTACGGGGTTAGCATCCAGACTTTGTGGCTCTCTAGGTACGGAGATGTCACTGTGACACCCTAGGTACTGGGTTAGCACTCAGACACTTGTGGCACTCTAGGTACGGAGTCGTCACCCCGACACCCTAGGTACGGGGTTAGCACTCAGACAACAACAACACCACTGCGGCACTCTAGGTACGGAGACGCAATCGCGACACCCTAGGTACGGGGTTAGCACTATAAACTCAAGACAGCAGGCAAACCATGTGGCAGCTGGCGAGCCAGGTAAGTAAAAATGCATTGCACATACTTTGATAGGATTGTCATTGTCACACACTGCACAAGTCCCATCGAAGTGGGGGCGACTGTAGGCATTGCATTTTTACATATCAGCCCAATGATGAGTCTCGTATGGAGCCAACTACTTCTTAGTCATGAAAGTCGCGGGAAACGGACGTTGGAAGGGTAAAGTTGGAAATTAGAATTTTTGTTGGATTTTATCTGAGTTGTTTAGCTTCGGCTGCTTGTTGGACTTCCATTTTAAAGCTTACCTAAGGCCTAAAGCCCAAACCAAACCCAAACCAAACCCAAAATACCCAAGTCAACCCAAGTCAAACCAAGCCCATGCCCAAGGAGGGTGATTCACGCCTATATGCTCCTTATTTAGGTAAATAGATATTTAATCACATGTTTAAATCAAATAAAATCCTTACCTAAATAAAAGAAATCAAATCAAATCCCTACCAAATCAAATCCAATCCCAAATCCTAATTAGGAGATGCATTCCTTATTAGTAACCAATTAGGAGATTCCTTCCTAATCTAAAAAGGAAAGCCTTTTCCTTTGCCTATAAAAAGAGGCCTTCACCCCCCATCACGACCTAGCTCACATACCTCTCTCACACGCCCCAGCCCTCTTGTTCACGCCCAATCACCTCCTCCAAGCCTCCATTGCCGCATACAGAAAACCCTGAGAAACCCTGCATTGCCGTGAAACACCCCAAGCACTCCCATTGCCGCACAACTCACCATACATCCCCCTTCTGCCGCACCTTAACCTCCCTTCATAGACCTTAAATCCACGCCTAAAACAGCCCCTAACATACCCTCTTACTGCCGCAAAACACTCCAAACACAGCCCCCAATCACACGCCTAAAACAGTCCAAAAACCCACTGCACTGCCTCGCAAAACTGCCGCACTTCACACCCGCTGTTCTGCCCAGTTTTTGTGCGGTTTTAACCCATTAAAACAGCCCCCGAAACACCCTAAAACTGCAGTAAAAAACTGCATAAATACCCCCAAAAAAACCCCAAAAAACCGCAGCCCTTTTAGCTTTCCAAATCACCCGAAACAGTCCGCTAATCGACCAAAATAGTGACCTGAAACGTAGCAACAAAACAGCAGCAAAACAGACTTAAAACAGCAGCCCGAGCATCAAAACAACGAGGAAAAACAGTGAGCAAATAAATCGGAAAAGTATCGGATCATTCGCCCTTCCAACGGACGTGTAACGCCCTTTCTTGAGACGACAAAAGAGGTTAGACCTGAGGGCACCCTTTTACTTATCTCCTTTCGTTTTTTATTTATTTTTGATAAATAATTACATGAGAGTCGTTTGAGGCATGATTTGATTGTTGGATGAGCGGATATGTGTTCCCTTTTGTGGTATATCGGATGGAAACCCGGACGTAAATTCCATAGCCGATTCCGAATGGACGGTAGTATGGTCTGCACTCGGGATACAATACCACGTACCACTTAAGATACACGTATCTCGTCTCATCCAAACTGTGTTTGAGCATGTTATAGTCCTTAGGTTATTCGTTTATTATTTTAAGCATATTTTAATTTAGTCTCGTTATTAATTTTAAAGCATGATTATGTTTCTTTTTTATGCATGATATTTAATTTAGTTTATATTATGTTTAAGTCATTATTTGTTTGCGTTGGTTTGATGGCTTAATATGTTCGACATGTGATATCGTGTGTTTATCGTTTTAAGACTTATTTTTAAGCATGCGAACTTAGATTAGGAGTTAGTTAGACGGAAGCATCTTAGATCTAGGTGACACTTGAACATGATTATTGATTAGATGCGGTTGATTTATTGCACGAATTATACTATCACAATGACATAAGTAAGGGACCATTCCGAACCCAACGGTTTGAGGTCTTCCCTTGCGAGGGGTGAGTGCGGCCTTAAACCTTTGTGCCGGTTCACACCGGGTGGCTACTCAATTATTCTCCGGTTTAGTCCCCCGCGGACTATTTCGTACTCTCAACTAGGCCCTGAGTCTAGAACAGCCTGCGTCGCCCAAGTTCTATTGTCTACACATATATAGATCTTTATAGCTTACATACTTTATGACTAACATCTTTAGATGGAAAACCTTCTGGCTGTTTCATATAAATTTCTTCCTCAAGAAATCCATTTAGAAAAGCTATTTTTACATCCATTTGCCAAATCTCATATTCAAAGTAAGCTGCTATAGCTAAGAGAATTATAATAGATTTTAGCATAGCTACTGACGAAAAGGTCTCCCCATAATCAACTCATTGTTTTCTAAGTATATCCTTTTTCCACTAGTCTAGCTTTATAAGTCAATACTTTTCAATCCTTTCCAATCTTTCTCTTGAAGACCCGTTTACTGTTGGGGTTGGTGCTCAGAGCGTTAATTCCCAATTGAATTTCCTTGTAAATACTATTGTGAATATTTTATTATAATAAAATAAGTAGTTTCTATAATATAATATGTCTCTTTATATGGTAAAGACATAATTGACCTTAGAATGATTGGTCATGATGTAATTGCAAAACCTTCGCAACTGACATTGAGTTGTGTCATGACATTATCATTCTTAGACAGTTTCTGATCAAGGTTTACACTATTTGGTCAGTAAAGTAAACCCGTTGAGATCGTACATGTCGTATACTGGAATATATGATTCCAATGGTTTCTTAATGAACCATTAGTCGTGGAGACTCGTATAGACGTGTAGGTGTTTATAGCGGATAAACACTGAACGACTCACCGAAGATTCTTAATGGATGGTACACCAACGTCAATAAGAATCTTCTCAAGTTGAGTAGCATTTGTGATTCTCTGACTTCAGATACCACTGTAGCATATGAGACATCTTCCACACTTAAATGGCAGTCACATCACCGATCTATTCAGATCAGACCTCCACATGTTCGTTGGGTTTGGATAGATCCTCAGGGTGTCCTCTCTGTGTCGAGATATGATCAGTTAGTTCTGTGTACAGAGCATAGGTAGTTCATATATGATTAGCAAACAGATAAAAACCATGGGACCGTGGTACACTTTAGAAGTGAATTCTAAATGTTCTTTTAGAGATTGCTATTAGAGATGTAGACGAGATTGTCCCTATAGAGATTTGACATTTACATCTATATCTATCCAGATACTTGTGATGGAGGAATTAAACATATGCCATTAACTCGACCTATATGATTCAGCGAGTTTATCCATGGTCATCATAATTTACGGGTGGGTAAATTATGGACACAAAATTGGATTTCGTGATGAATATGTCTGAATCTAGAGAGTCTCACTAGTGAAATATACTCGTAGAGCACTAGGGAAATTTTTATGAATAATACTGATTATTTATAAGTCGTTTAAAGATTAAATAAAAAATACATACGAAGGGACCTATAGTCATTTCCTATTATTGTGTATTTTTATTTAATAATAGATCTTGTTAAATACTTATTATTAAATGTCAAATGTGATATTTGACATATATCATAAATATATATGTATTTGAATTTTAAAATAAATATATACATATATTTCAAATATTTATATTTAAATAATTAATAATTATTTAATTTTTAAATAATTAAATTAATTAAAAAATTAAACATTTTAAGTTTTGATTTTTTTTTTTTTGGAGATGCCTTGAGTTACTTTATTTGACTTGTTGAATTTCATTAAATAAGTAATGATCAAAGATGCAAGTTGATTAAAGTAAACTTTAATAAAACAAAAATAATATCTAGATATTTTATACTTACCAATTTTTGGCCAAGGCTTTATTGGGTGAGTATATATTATTTTATTTCATTTTATTAGGTTAAGGTTAACAAGTTATACAAAAGAAAACACAAAAAAGAGTTGAGAGAAAAAGTTGAAGATCAAAGAGGAAAGCTTAGAAATAAATTATTTTTTGTAAGTTTTTCTTTAAATCTTTCAACTTGGAAAATATTTCTAACATGCTTAGCTTCAACGTATGTTGCTAGGATGTTGTATCTACACTTATAGTTTGTGTTTTAATTGGTTATGAACGTTTTTGAAAGATGAGAGCATATATGGTTTATAAAGTAAGCTTGAAATGGTTTCAACGGCTTACTTTTGATTATTTAATAATCATGTTGCCATTTTAGAGTTTCTAAGCCACTCATTGATGACCTAGAATTTTTATTGAGTTGTTTCATGATGGTGAGACTTGTTTGGTGTGGTAAAGTTTGAATTAAAGTGTTGGATTTAATTGATTTTGTAAGATTTGTTAATTTGAAGAAATTATAAAATTAGGGTTCTTAACCCTTTCCAAATTTGGGAATTTTAATATGTGTGATTATTATGGTGTGCATATTATGCATATTAATTTTGGGTTGATTGGATTTAATCTTGACATGTTTTGAACATAAAAGGACCAAATTGCAAGAATTAAAAAATTGGGGTTGTTCGGTAATTTAAGGAAATCTGGGGATTTTGTTGCAATCTGATTTTGATGTGTTGGACACGTTGGAAATCATTTTATAAATGATTTGGAATCATCCAAAATTATAATTTGATAATTTTAGGACTAAAATGATCAATTTATAAAGTATTGTGGTAATTTGATAATTACCAAGAAATTTAGTTTATTGTGCAAATTTTCAGAATTTGATAATTAGGTAATTAAAAAATAAGTTTATTTAATTGATCCAAGAATTTTTTTTTTTTTGCTTGTGTAAATTTCAGAAATTGATAATTGGGTAAATAAATAAATAAGTTTTTTAATTGATCCAAGAAAAATTTTAAAATTGGAAAAAAATGATTTTCCGCGTTTCCACTGCGTTACCAGATTTTCGCTATAAAACCCGTACAAAACGGTATCAGAGCGAGTCTAATTCTGGACACCCTAATATGATTATGCCTTTTAAATTCAATGTTAAATTTAATCTTTTCTTTAAGCATGCATGTATTTATTTAATTTGATTAAATAAAGTAAAAGCATCTTTTGCGAAAAATCCCTAATTAATAAGGTTTTATGTTAATTATTTATTTGATGCATGTTACATGATCTATCTTTTCAATATGGTTTATAGATATCTTTTTTATGACTACATCCGAGAACGTGCCAAAGTTGTGACGGTGTAGCCGATAGAAATTTATTTATGCCGGATGTATATCAGATACTAGATAAATTCAAGCGAAAGTGAAATTCTGAACTTGCCAAAGCTGTCAGGGTTATGCAAGTAACTTGAGTTTATCATTGATGAGTTTAACTTTGGTATGCCTCCTTGTGAACTTGCCAAAGCTGTCACAGCGAGAAATGATAAGGACTGGAAATCCAAAAGTGTAACAGCCTAGATTTTTTGGATTGTTCTAGAAGTTTCCCGGACGTATATTTTTAGTCTCGGAGCATGATGATAAGGAAGAAAAAGAGTTTAAGTGATGCTATATGGGTTGGAATAATAGATTATGAATTTTCGTCGCGTTGGAAAACACGTGGGATCAAAAGTTAGTTATGCGATTTTCGTAAAACACGTAAAGTTTGTTGTTTTGGTCACGAACAGAGCAAACGAACTCCGATCGAGCTAATATTTGAACCATTGGACTCGTTTTTCCGAGACGGACAACTTTCGTGTTGAGCATGTTTCGAGAATCACGCCAGAAGGGCCTCAAAAGCGGAGATTTCCGAAATTACCCTTTCCAGTGGGGGCATTTTAGTCATTTTCGACATTAGATATTTGTTTTACTATTATAATTGTTAGTATTATTAGAATTAATTAAAGGTAATACATAAAAAATAAAAAGGAGAGAGAGAGAGAGGGGGTTGCCACGCGTGAGAGAGGGGATTGACATCGGCGGTGATCCGGCCGGCGTCTGGCCGGCGCACCGGTGGCAGCAGCTTCGTCCGGTGAAGATGAGCATGATGGTGGCCGGCGTTCAGGCCAACGGTGGCCGAAAACGGTGCAGGGAGGAGAAGAAAGCCGCGCGTGTGAGGGAGCCGATCCCGACTCGTCGGGTCGTCTCATGAGCTGTGCCACCTACCAAATCGAAGCCCTCAACGAGTACTACGAGTGTGCGGAGTCGGATTCGCCGAACAACGGCCGATTGCACGCGAAACGAGGAAGAAAGCCACGGTGAACAGTAAACCCATGTTGAACAGTAGCTCCGATCAGAATTCTGATCGCACCAGTGAGTTCGTATGGCCGTCGGGAGTCCGAATATGGCCTCGGAATTTCGGTACGATCTTCCATTCAAAATCTCATATTTTAAAGTGTTTCGATTTATATTCGGATTGTTCCAGTAGTTCCGTAGTGTAATAAATGGACATGAATTGAATTGGATATGCTAAAATATGTTAAAACGATAAATGTGGTAGAATCCGGGGTGAATCAGATGAGATATGATCGATCTGGTAGAATTAGCGAGATTCCGGTAAAATGGAGTTCCTCGCGCGACTGAATGTAGATAATCGTAATCATAGTTCTGATGTAAATATAGTATTGCGAGGGTATTTAAGCGATTCCGGGGTAGTTCGAAGGGTTCGAGACCCTTCCGTAGTGTTTGCGGAAACTTTTCCGTAAGTTTTACCACAAACACGTAAAACGAGATTCTAGGCCTTTCGGCTAGTTGGAATAGTATAGAACGACATGTATTTGAGTAATGAAGTTTGTATCGAAGTATCGGAGATGATTCGGGTGTTTCGGGGAAGCCCGTAGTTATTATATATAAGTTGTAAGTTTCGCAAATAGCGGTTCTGACATATGTTGTGATTTGTTTTGGCAGATCGGACCCGGACCATGGGCATTCGTTAGCCAGGTAAGTAACTTATGCTATGATTAATTAAGAAGTCATCGTTGTACGAAAGTAATACTAAAATAAGATTATATATAATCATATGTATGAAACTAGTATATGTATAAAGATAATCGTAGAAGAAAGAAGCTAGTTAATTGGTACAGAGATATAGATAAGAGCAAACAATTATAAGCAGAGATATGAGTTAAAGATAAACAGAAGTATTCAGTAGCAAAGAGAAACATTTGTAGGTATAAACCAGTATATATATGTACATAGGTGGAGCATGTTTATGATGTCATATTCATAAATATAATTTAATTAGACTTGGGTTTGGGGGATGTAGAAAACTACACCCTAGGGTATGGGATTAAAGTTATAAACGAGATAATCAGATATGAAAGAAAACTGTATTTAATGTGTTATATAAGACTATTAGCAAAATAAGGATAGATTCGAAAATATATATAAAGTGATAAAGAACCTGAATGAATGAATTAGTAATGTATGAGATTCTCGAGTACAGGTGGATAGTTAGAAATGACAAAGAAGTTTAAGAACGATGGCAGTGGAAACTATATATATGTTTGATATCTGATATAGTAGTAGAACTTCGAGTGTGTAGTGTGTGAATATAAATTGTACAATTTATTGCTGTGAGCCATTAGCAGGTAAGTTTGAAAGGTAAGCTAAATTGTGATGGTTTGATGTGAGCATATATATATGGATATATATGAATGTAAGATGAATTTAGCATGTTAGTTTGAACAAGCATTATGTCGGCATTTAAGCACATGTTGGTAAGAACATAACTAGAGTAGAAAGAAGCATGAGAATGCATATATGCATATTCATGTGTGTGTGTTAAGTTTTCAATAGTTGAACAGATGAGAATAATGTTTTCAATGATTTCAGGTGTTTTAAAGAAAGGATTTCGAATGTTTTTGAAAAGAACCAAGCCACCCATAAGCCCTTAACACTCACGGCCTCCTTCTCTCTCATCATCTCTCATATGTGGCAATAAAATCTACTTCTCTTTATGTAGCAGACCCTACCATCATCTACAAATCAACAAAAGACACCCAGCTCTCT
The DNA here is from genome assembly GCA_019454045.1 of Zanthoxylum bungeanum. Lineage (NCBI taxonomy): Eukaryota > Viridiplantae > Streptophyta > Magnoliopsida > Sapindales > Rutaceae > Zanthoxylum > Zanthoxylum bungeanum. The sequence continues at coordinate 19,096 of SKCR01037500.1, read as the reverse complement.
CATCACGCACGCACTACCCATACATAAACAGCCTTCAACGCAACCCTCACAAATTGACAAAAGACACTCAGCCCACACTCACCGACTAAGCTTACATAAATAACAACCCCCATGTGAACCTAATCCCACAAAACCCTAGCATGCACATACTCTCAACTCTCATGCGCTAGGGCATGCCATTCACTCACAAACAAACCATCAAATAACCCTTCACAGCCCCTCATGCAGATCACTGACTCTAGCCACAAACAACCCTTATAAAGCACCCCACCAGCCGGACAAACATCAAAAGTAAAAAACCAGCCAAAAATGCCACCTCACAAAGCAACCTCACCGACTGAAACAGGCAATAAAGTAGCAACCCTCACCGACCCTTCACAAATAAATAAAAGTTGTGACCTACAAACAAACAAACAAACAATAAACCCTCAAGGAGCCCCTACCTTCACCGGTTAAAGTAGCACATAAACTGAGTCCAAAACCTTAAGCCCTCAACATGTGAAAAACCAAAAAACAGTGACGTGAATAAAGTAATCAAAACAGTTCAGAATCCACACCTAAACACCCTTCAAACAGTGACCAAAAAATACAACAAAACAGCAGCGAAACGGAGTGAAAACAACGACCCGAACAGCGAAACAACGAGGAAAAATATTGAGTAAACAAATCAGAAAAGTATCGGATCATTCGCCCTTCTAACGGACTTGGAACGCGCTTCCAAAAGACGACAAAAGAGGTTAGACCTGAGGGCACCTTTTTATCTTTCGTTTCTTTATTTATTTTAATATTTGATATTGCACGAGAGTTGTTTGAAGCATGATGTGATTGTTGGATGGGCAGAACGTGTGTCCCCTTTTGTGGTATATAGGATGGAAACCCGGACGTAAATTCCGTAGCCGAATCCGAATGGATGGTAGTGCGGTTTGTACTCGGGATACAACGCCACGTACAACTCAAGAGACACATGTTTCGTTCCATCCAAACGTGTATTTGAGCATGTTATAGTTCGTAGGTTATTTGTTAGTAAAGCATGATTTAACTTAGTTTGTTATTTATTTTCATATTATGATTATGTTATTTTAGGCATGATGTTTATGATTACCTTTCAATAGTTATTTGTTTATTTTGGTTTAATGGTTCAATGTGCTCATTGTGTGGAATTGTGTTTGCCGTTTAAAGACTTACTTTCAAGCATGCAAACTTAGAATAGGATTTATTTAGCGAATGCATGATATATCTAAATACCCTTGAGCATGATTATTGAGTAGACTCGGTTGATTTATTGCACAAATTTATCATCACAAGTGGCATAAGTAAGGGACCATTCCGAACCCAACGGTTTGAGGTCTTCCCTTCCGAGGGGTGAGTGCGGCCTTAAATCTTTGTCCCGGTTCACACCGGGTGGCGACTCCATGTTATTTCGTACTTCCCAACTAGGCGTGAGCCTAGAACAGCGTCGTCAAGTCCTGTGTCCTACATGTATATTCCAGTAAGAATATTTCTGGAGAATAAGGTAGGCACGGTGCTTTGCTAGAAGCCAACCGTGTCTTGTAAATCGGTTAGCATGTAGTACGAGGTACGCACTTAATCGGATAGTCCGATAATCGGATTTACTGTCAACATATCCAGAGGTCTATTGGGTCGCTTCCCAAAGATTCACCGATGACAGTTGATTAATTAAGAGAGAGAAAATTAATCTTGGATTAATTGAGGTATTATTTAATCTGGGATTAAATATTGTTCGAAAGAGAGAGAGCGCGATTAATTTGGAATTATTGGTTAAAATAAATTTAATAATTAAATTTGATTTTTCTATTCAATTTATGATGTAGGCTAAAATTAATATATATCGGATATATTAATTGGAATTATTAGATTTCAAAACGAATTAAAGTAGGACTTTAATACATTCGAACGGATTAATTTAGAATTAATTCGTAAACGGCATTCATAATAAATTTACGAGGCGTCGTTATTTAATTAAATTAGATATAATTATTTAGCGACGAAAATTCGTTTAATCGGATTGAACGGATCCGAGCCGCGGAAAACATTCGTAGAAACCGTTTGAATTTTGAATTCAAATTGTGGGGCCCACTTCACATGTGGTAGTTGGGAGAGTGGTTGGAATTTATGCCAAACCACCAACTTTCCCAACCACCTTTGAATGGTTTTGGTGAAACCATTTACCCAACCACCTTGTTTAGGTGAAAAGGGTAAATTGGATTTCACCAAAAGCCTTCTCTCTCTCATTTTGCAAACACAACACACAAAACTCTAAGACATGAAACCCTAGTTTGGGCGTGAACTTGGTCTCTCATTCTCTTTGATTTTGTGGCAAAATCATTCAAGCTAGCACTTCAAAGATCAACTAAGGTGATAAAGAAACAACTCAAAGCTTGGAATCACATTGGAAAGTTGGATCTTGGAGATCACTTCTCAAATTTTTCAAAGCCAATCCGTTCATTGTAAGTATATTCCGCAACTTATAATGATCTTTATCATATGCTTTCATGCTTATTAGATCCTTGGCATGTTCTAGGAATACTAACATAAGAAAATGGGGAATTACTTACAAAATTCAAAATTTTGGCTTTAGTTTTCCTTTCTTTCTTCACCTTTGCTCTCAACTCACTTTGCAAAATTGTATTAAACTTGTCTTAAGTGAGAAAAATGAAAACAAAATAATTGTGTTATAAAAATCCCACTTGGCTGAAAATCTCACAAAAAAATAAATATCAAATACTTTAATTTTGTTTGATTTTAATTAATCCACATTTTACAATATTAAAGTTAACAACTTATCTTGATAAGTGAAACAAAAAAATATTCCAATGAAACCATGCCATTTCCAACTTTAATAAAGCTAAAATCATTACAAAAGATATTTACTTTATAAATTAATTACTTATTTAACAATTAAATAATAAATATCTTAAATATATTTATTATATTCACAATAAATATCTCAAATGCATATATTAATGATATATATATCAAATATCACAATTTGATATTCATTAATGTGTATTTAATAAAATCAAGTATTAAATATAAATACACATTAATTTGAAAATGGCCGTTTGGTCCCTATTACATGTATTTTTCGTTTAAAAACCGTTAAACGAGTTATAAATAATCAGTATTATTCATAACAGTTGCCCTAGTACTCTATGAGTATATCTCATTAGTGAGACTCTCTAGATTCAGGCATATTTGTCACCCACCCGTAAATTATGATGAACACTGATAAACTCTCTGAATCATATAGGTCGAGGTCACTGCATACGTAGAACCCCTCCATCACAGGTATCCGGATTATTCCAGAGATATAGATACAAACGTCAAATCTATATAAATAATCACGTCGACGTTTCTATTAGCAATCCTCTAATAACACTTAGAACTGATTTCTACAGTGTACCACTGGCCCATGGATTTAACAGATTGCTAATTTCATATTGAATACCTATGCTTTGTACACAGAGCTGACAGATCTTTTCTTGATACACACAGGATATCCTGGGCATCAGTCAACACCCAACGAATATGCGGAGGTCTGATCTAAATAGATTGGTGACGTGACTGCCATCTAAGTGTGGAGGATAACTCATATTTCCATAGTGGTATCTCAAGTCAAAGAATCACTATGCTCACTCACCCCGAGAAAATTCTTATTGATGTTGGTGGCCATCTATTAAGAATATCCAGTGAGTCGTTTAGTGTCTATCCGCTATAAATACCTACACATCTATATGAGTCTCCAAGATCATGGTTCACTAAGAAACCATCAGAATCCAAGATTTCAATATAGATATGTACCAGTCTCAACAGGTTTACTTTACTGACCAAGTAGTATAAACCTTGACTGCGAACTTTCTAAGAATGACAACGTCATGATATAACTCAATGTAAGTTTCGACGCTTTTACAACAGTATCATAATTAATCATTCTAAGATCGGTTACATATTTACCATATTAAAGAAGAAGTTATTTAAAAGAAACTGTTCATTTTATTCAAAATAAAATGTTACATAAGTATTTACAAGGAAATAAATAATAAAATTGGCGCTCAGAGAACCAATCATAACAGATAATGCATAGTCTAACAAAAAAGTAACTCCTCTAGTAGCACTTACTGGGAGGCTTGAGTCCTCTCTTACAGTCCTCCTCAAGAAATACAAACATTTTGATCTGTTCTTGGACTGTAAAAGTATTTACCTCTGTCATTTTAGGATAGCCTACAAATAGACAAATCTTAACGAGGTTCTAACTTTGTAGTCTTGTTCTTCATCATATGCGTTGGACTCCTCTATTTGCAAAAATATTACAAACTAGTTTTGCAACCGCTTCACAACTCTAAATGTGTCTAATGAATAGTAGATGGAACTACGTAGTGATATACATTAATGTCTATTATGTATACCCTTAAAAAACTAGATAATGAACTGTCGATAAACATTGATCTCATCATGTCTACTAGGGTTTGATTTCTCATTTCTCATTTCTGTAACACCATTCTGCTGTAGTGTTCCAGGTGCAATGAATTAGGATACTATCACATGCTCAACTAAGAACTCCTCGAATTCAATGTAGAGGTATTCTCCTTTACGATCTGATTTTAAAATTTTGATTTCTTTACCTAATCGGTTATCAAACTTAGCATGATACTCTTTGTTTTGGGTTTCTAAGCATTCCCAAGATCATATAAAGCAATGAAAGCATGTGTGAACACTACAAAGAAGTATGGCGGAATCATACTCACATTGATCGGATTAGATGCGACGAAGAAAAAACTTTTCCTCCATGGTGACGAAGCTCTCGACCAAGCCCAAATTTGTGCTCAATGGATGAACTTCAAAGCTCCAAGCTTTATTAAAAATTCCATGCTCATGGGAGAAGTTTCTCTATCACCTTTGTATATACTCTTTTGAGTATGCTAGCACATAGAAAGAAATGCCGCAAATCTTCCTTCTTCTTTTCATTAAATTCGGCCAAGCCAATTTGGAGAATAAAAGCTCAAAATACCGTGAGCCATGAGGAGAGAGGAGAGAGATGAAGTTGGTGTTGGTTTTTTTGGATTTCTAAAATCTAATACCAAAATTCAACTTCCAAAGTCAAAAAGCAAAAGGCATTAAAGCCTTCCAACAACTCCCATCAATCATAAATAGTGACAAGCATCTCATCACTCAAAGTGATGTGACTTATGTCACAAGAATGACTAATGATTTGATGCTTGACGTGACTTGTGGGCCCCACTCGATTCGAAATACGAGCGGCCTCACAACACACCCGGGCTCGGGTTCGCCAATTCCGAATTAATGAATTTTTCGTTACTATTTAATTAAATCAAATTTAATTAAATAATTATGCCTAGCAAAATTACTATTCAAGTCGCAAGCGAATTAATTCTAAATTAACTCGTTTGCCCGAATTAAAATTTGATTTTAATTCCGCGTCGAAATCCAATTTTGTTTAATATATCAGATATATTATTTTACCGATTAATTCCAAATTAATCGTTCTCTCTCTTTAATTAATATTTTATCCCAGATAAAATATCTCTATAATTAATCATAGATTAATTTCTTTCTCTCATTTAATAATCCCAGAATAATAATGTGCGGGTAATACGTCATCGGTGAATCTTCGAGTAGTGATCCATGAGATCCCCAGATATGTTGGCAGTAAATCCGGTTATCGGACTATCCGAATACGTACGTACCTAGTACTACGTTTTACCGATTTACAAGGCATGATTGGCTTCTAGCAAAGCACCGTGCCTACCCAATTCTCCAGAATATTCTTAAAGGAATATACGATCTATATCAGGCGTATTGCGTATTACGATCCAGCATCAGATGTCACGTGCTAGGCCTGGGGCTGGAATTGTGTCTGTCCCGTACGAATCACATATCGGATCTCTGGTAACTAGTCTCTATAATCGGATAAATATGACCTAGTCATAATATCCTGATAGCCGCAGCATAAAAGATAACCAGTTCCGTATCCTACGTGATCATCATCTCCACTATGACTAGAGTGATACTTCCATCTCGACATCACACCCAATACACTACGATTCTCAATATACCCAGAAGAGGTGTACACAGAACCTGTTAAAGCCCTGGACGACCAAAACCAAAGTATATTGATTGTCGCAAGTATTAGCGGTGCAAGTCTCAGGTTAAGACCAAATACACCAACCCTGAAGCGGACTCCCCTAGACACAAAGACATACTACCAATGGGATTCTGCGGGGTCTATCCAGAGCGAAGCTGTTTTCCATACCATCGGTAAAACACAACCTCCTATTGCACTTGCATAAGTATCCAATGCTTAAATATATGAGAACCATACCGTTATGCTCCCACAATGCGCATAAGTGCAATACTAGTCTATTCCGCATTACCGATGTCCAGTCTTGATAATACTACGACTAGGGATGTTTAATGATTAAACCTTTATGGATTGATACTATCTCATATCGTCTCAATCCGGAACTAATCATAAGGACTTTTATCATTTATACATCTTGGTAATCCAATTACAAATGTTAAAAGAGCAATTTCCTTTGTCACATAGTTAATTTGTACAACAACACCATGATCTGTACAAATAGTGATGCTATGGGTCATAATTGTCCAACAATCTCCCACTTGGCCTATAGCCAATCACTCAGGTGTTTTACACCTGAACTATGTACGGGTGGCTCAAAATGACTATCACTTGGATTGTCCTAAATGATGTTCTTAACATCAATCCAATGACTATCACTTGGATTGTCCTGATTGTGACTCCATATGCTCAAATCATATGAGACATCAGGTCGCGTACATTTATATCAATGTACGAGTACTCAGAGAGTATCAACAACTTTTAGATCTTACCAAGTAGATTCTTATTCCTAGAACAAAGGTTGTTTCTCCCAAGTATTCTATGAAGAATTTTTCATGAAAGCCAAGCTTTCACCGATTATATTATGGGAATGTCATTTCCAAGAAATGATATATCATCATAATATAGGACATTCATTATCAGTGCCCTCCTACTAACATTCTTATATACACAAGAATTATTTATGTTTTGAATTAAATCATATACTATTAGGATTACATCAAAACATCAGTTCCAAGAACATAATGCTTGCTTCAATCCATAAATGGATCGAATTTAACTTGGAAACCTAGTTTGCTTGTTCTGGTACGACAAAACTGTTAGGATGTTGATAAACATCCTCCAAAAGGTTTTCGTTAAGGAAAACGATCTTGACGTTCTACTACCATATTTCATAAATGAAACATGCAGCATCAGCAAGCATTATCCAAATGGATTTAACCATGGCAACAGGTAAAAGGATTCGTCGTAATCAACACTATGTTGATGACGATACCCTTTCTGTACAAGCCTAGTTTTGTACATTTGTATGTTGCATCTATGTTTGTCCTCTTTGAAGACCTTTATAGTACCAACAGACACAATGTCTTACGGTACATCAACCAGTCTCCAAATATAGTTGGTATACATGGAATCCATTTCGGACATTTTGGCACTTTGCCATAATAGGGAGTCGAAACCTTGTATCACTTCCTCATACGCAGTCAATTCTCAATAAGATTGGCATCTTTATGAGATGAGATCAGAAACCCATACCTCCCAAGTTGTTTTCTGACACTCTCCAACTACGCAGTTCTTGTGTATTTGAAGATTATGGTACAGTTTCATCCTTGATGAACTGTTTGTGTTCCATTATGAAATCGGTGCCTAGAACAGTATTACTCCGATTTTCATCGAGTTTTACTATCCTCCCACATACCACTGCATATAGGTATTCCTCTTAGGAAAACTGCATGGTGAGCAACAATTACATTGTTTTCTTATGAGATGTATAAGTACTATACTTTGGTTTCCCTAGGATAACCAATTACAGATAGGCACTTATCCAATTTGGGTTTTAATTTGGTATCATCAAAATGTATGCCTAGCATTCCCAAATATTCAAGAATGAGAAACCCAATTTCTTTCCTGTTCATATCTAATATGAATTTTGTCTAACAGATTTTCATGGAACCTTATTCAAAATAAGTATTGCACTGTTTAATGCTTATCCCTCGAAGGAAAATGGTAGCTCAGAGCGACTCATGATTAACCTTATCATGTCCAACAAAATTTGGTTTTTCTGTTCGGACACACTATCAGAATTGAGGTGTTCCGTGAAGAGTCCACTATGAAAGAAAAATATACCCTTTCAATTAGTCAAGAAACTTATTGCTTAAGTATTTTCATTAAGGTCTAATCATGATGGTTTAATACTTTAATCGGTCTGCCTATCTACTCCGTGTCGAAACTCTTTGAATTACTCAAAAGTTTCCGATTTATGTTTCTTAAAGAAACACATAACCATAACGCGATGCCACATCCATAAAGGTCACGAAACATTCATATCCACTTCTAGCCTAGCTAGATATGGGCATACTTATGTCATTATGAACGAGGGCTAACAGATCGGTGGCACTTACACTTTTACCAAGTAAAAGGTATTTCAGGCACTTTGCCTAATAAACTAGATTCGTAGACTTTATTTGATTAGAATCAAATCTGTCCTAGTACCCATTCTTCAAAAGTGTGGATATACGGGTTTTGTTTAAGTGTCCCAGACTACATTGCCACAAATAAGTCTCATTTGATCAAATCAGTTTGAGCTATTTGTTTGTCATGTTATATGTTTGAGATTTATTTATATTCAAAATATAAACACTGTTATTCACATCTAATGTGTTTATCTCAATATCATCTTATAAAATAAAACACTTTAGTGTTCTAGAATATAAAGGTATACCCGCAACGAGCTATACACGATATAAAGATAATGTTTCTAGTCAAACTAGGTACATTATAACAGTTTCCTAATTTAAGTACACACCCAAAGGGCAGTTCCTAAACTTAGGTTTCTACGTTAAAACAGCGACTATCGTCCCATTTCCGATTCGTAGATATAAATCTCATCTGAAGTCAGTATCCTGCTAATCAGCAGATTCTGCACATCAGTACTTATATATGTACCACATTTCGTAACTAAAATCCAATTTTAATACTAGTAGTGAACATATTTATGACAAATATACTTGAAGTCAGAGCCTTGCCCTTTCTTCTATTCCTTCATGTCTGCCTTTTCCATACGGCAGTCACACTTCCAGTGACCCCATTTGCCACAGTTTTAGGCAGACTTCTTGGGATATGTCCTTAGTCTTCCTAGAAGGCTGTGATGATTTTGCCTTTGCCCTTTTCTACACCCCAGAAGCCTTCAGCCAAGCTTTGGCCTTCTGGGATATCGAAATAAGATGCGTCTTGCGCTTCTTGCCCTTTTGCAAACTTTGGCTTTGTCTCCTTGAACATAGCCATTAACTCTCCAATAGTTTACTATTGCAATTAATGCTTCTAAGATCTAAGTATAGACTTATGAAGATCCTTCAATTTCAACATCATGGTTTAAAGATCTAATCCTTAGTTATGACGACAAAATTAAGGAGTCATTATGGCAAGGATAACGGATTAAGCACTAAAGTTATCATCACATGAATCTTTCAAATATCATGCTCTACTATTTACTCAACTCCGGGCTTAGGCCTGAGACGTCACTTTTATCAAAAAAAGTAACTTCTCGGTTCTCAAGATTGTTCTGAGGTATTATTCCCAATCTGAAAATTAAAGCCGCTTAAAGACATTTTTCATCGAAGATTATGTTTTAAATGCTTAATCTTTCAGTTTATCTTGATTCTAATAGTCCAACTATTTAATCAACAATTTCAGGTACAATTTAGTATAATGATTACTATAATCTAACTATATAATCAACTATAATTAAATTAGTTAAATTCGATTATATTGATTACTATAATCCAATTATAAAATCAACTATAAATTGAGATAGTTTGAATACAGTCCAACTGTTTAATTAAAACAACGATTAAATATTAGTCTAAAAAATATTTTTATTTTGACGAATAATGAAATGAGCGCGTATGGCTAGTATCTAAATGAAATTGCAAATTTAATTCTTGCCTCCCACTATTTTTCGGCGAGCCTCTAACCCTCTGTTGAGTACTCGGAAAACCTTGTTTCCTAGTGTGCTATGATCCCATTAAATAACACACAATCTTGAATTTGGCCAACAAATTGTATGATATTTAACTAGGTAAATCTTTAAGATCAATTGGATCTCATCTAATTCCTAGATCCAGTAGGTGGACATCCAAGTCCGAAACATATCTCTTATATATGCCAATATATCCAATATATTCCCTAATGTTTTTCCTCTGAATCAATTAAGCCTTGGCTTTGGCACAACAAACTTAATGATCCCAGTTAAGCGGAACCCATTGACCTTGGAAAGCTTCATAATCAATGTCGATGGACAAGAAGTGATCTTGACTTTGGCCAATAATCACAACTTGGACAAGACACCGCTATGGAACAAAGCCTTCATGATTCAAACACATCCGTGACGGACAAAGGTATTGACTTTGGCCAACAAACCAGTGCCAATCTTAGATCTTGATTAAGAATCACTCAATGGAAGGAAAAACGCTTAATATGTTTTGAGGGTTTTTTACGTAATTGGCAACCAATTAATTATCTTTGTTAAGGTCTCATCATCATACACCCTTAAATATGTATTCTAAAAGCATAATAAGGCGGGTAAATAAATACAATAATGATATGCGGAAGGATATTTAACACATTTTGTTCCTAGAACAAATCTCTCCCTTTCCTCTCTCCCGCTAGCATAACTTCTACCCAATAATATAACACTTCTAAAGAAACCTAATTTACTTTAAGGGGAATGGGTGAGAAGAGAAAAAAAAAAAGGAGGTAATGAGCTGGACACGTAGGTCCAATTTAAATATATTCTAAATTTATTACAACAATTTCCAAAATTTCCCTCGCCCATCTAATATCCATTCGATATACATTATTCATACATCGCATCCATGTATTCACACAAAGCGTGTTATCAATTAATCTAATCCAAATAATAATCTGAAATTAATGACCATCCAATGTTCAAACAACGATTTGATTTGTGCGAGTCTAACTCATTTTAAGAATAAGTACTCAAAGTACGAATTCTTGAATTAATACATATTCAATATTAATTCATATATTTAATTCCAAATTAAATAACTACACTTTATTAGTGAGCCTTTGCGACTTAGATTCCAAATCTAGTCTTCGCGGGACTCAAAGCCCGATTAACATCCAATGTCGTATAAATTAAAGTCCAATGGGCTTTCAATTAATTTCTTTAGGCATGGGCTTTGGTCAATATGGGTCAAACCCAAATACCAAGCCCAAGTAAGGAATCATCCTTATTTGCCAAGAAACCAATTTATGCCCATTAGGCCCAATTAAACTTTAAAGGCCCAATAGTTATATTTGGACTTTATGGATTGGTTTTGGGCACAATTGGATCCAACCAATTAACCGAAACCATACTTGGCCCAACCAAGCCCATTAAGCCCAAATTCAACTTTACAAGCCCAATTCCAAATTTGGCCCAATTGATTTAAATCACAAAATTCCAAATTTCATATTTAAATTAACCTAAGTGTATGGCCATAATTAATTAACCAAATTAACATTTCCAAAACACCAATTTACTCAATTAATTATGCTTATCATCATCAACACATGTCCAACACATTTGAATAAAAAATCAATCATTTTCATGCTTCTATAGGTCACGGCTATTAGGGTTTTATTTGTCCAATTCCGAATTCAATCCAATTGAAACTTAAATCAACATTACCCAAATGATTACAACTCATCCAATGATCAAAATCAAAAAACACCATGACATAGAGCAAGCTAGTCCATTCGACCAAGCCAAATATTTTGGGGAAAATTCATCCAATTCAATTTTCATCAAATTGATCATGCATAACACTATGTTATCATCATTCAAGCATACTCAAATAATCAACTTCATCCAAACATGCTCAAATCAATTTTACCCAAATTTTACCCTAAATCAATTTCATGCTCAATTAGGCTCTAGATACCATTGTTGGGTTTCTAAGCATTCCCAAGATCATATAAAGCAATGAAAACATATGTTAAAACTACAAAAAAATTATGGCGGAATCATACTCACATTGATCAGGTTGGATGCGACGAAGAAAAAACTTTTCCTCCATGGTGATGAAGCTCTCGGCCAAGCCCAAATTTGTGCTCCATAGATGAACTTCAAGCTCCAAGATTTTTTTAAAAATTCCATGCTCATCGGAGAAGTTTCCCTATCACATTTGTATATACTCTTTTGAGTATGCTAGCACATAGAAAAAAATGCCACAAACCTTCCTTCTTCTTTTCATTAAATTCGGCCAAGATAATTTTGGAGAAGAAAAGCTCAAAATACCGTAAGCCGTGAGGGAGAGAGAGGGAGATGAAGTTGTGTGTTGGTTTTTGGATTTCTAAAATCTAATACCGAAAATTCAACTTCCAAAGTCAAAAAGAAAAAGGCATTAAAGCCTTCCAACAACTCCCATCAATCACAAATAGTGACAAGCATCTCATCACTCAAAGTGATGTGACTTCTATCACAAGAATGACTAATGATTTCACACTTGACGTGACTTGTGGGCCCCAATCGATTCGAAATGCGAGTGGCCCCTCAAACACTCTCGATCTCGGGTTCGCTAATTCTGAATTAACTAATTTTCCGTTACGTCGTAATTAAATCAAACTTAATTAAATAATTATGCCTAGCAAAATTACTATTCATGTCGCAAGCGAATTAATTATAAATTAACTCGTTTGCCCGAATTAAAATCTGATTTTAATTCCGCGTTGAAATCTAATTTCATTTAATATATCAGATATATTATTTTACCGATTAATTCCAAATTAATCGTTCTTTCTCTTTAATTAATATTTTATCTCATATAAAATATCTCTGTAATTAATCCTAGATTAATTACTTTCTCTCATTTAATTAATCCCAGATTATTAATGTGCGAGTCATACATCATCGATGAATATTCGGGAAGCGACCTATGAGATCCCCGGATATGTTGGCAGTAAATCCAGTTATCGGACTATCCGAATACGTACGTACCTAGTACTACGTTTTTACCAATTTACAAGACATGGTTGGCTTCTAGCAAAGCACCGTGCCTATCCATTACTCCAGAATATTCTTAAAGGAATATACGATCTATGTCAGGCGTAGTATATGAAGTATTACGTATTACGAACCAGCATCAGATGTCACGTGCTAGGCCTAGGGCTGGAATTGTGTCTGCACCGTACGAATCACATATCGGATCTCTGGTAACTAGTCTCTATAATCGGATAAACATGACCTAGTCATAATATCCCGATAGTTGCAGCATAAAAGAGCACATGTTCCGTATCCTACGTGATCATCATCTCCACTATTACTGGAGTGATACTTCCATCTCGAAATCACACCCAATACACTACGATTCTCAATATACCCAGAAGAGGCGTACACAGAACCTGTTAAAGCCCTGGACGGCCAAAACCAAAGTATATTAATTGTCGCAAGTATTAGCGGTGCAAGTCTCAGGTTAAGACCAAATACACATACCCTGAAGCGGACTCCCATAGACACAAAGACATACTACCAATGGGATTCCGCGGGGTCTATCCAGAGTGAAGCTGTTTTCCGTACCATCGGTAAAAAACAACCTTCTATCGCACTTGCATAAGTATCAAATACTTAAATATATGAGAACTATGCTGTTATGCTCCCACAACGCGCACAATTGCAATACTAGTCTATTTCGCATTACCGATGTCCAGTCTCGATAATACTACGACTAGGGATGTTCAATGATTAAACCTTTATGGATTGATACTGTCTCATATCGTCTCAATCCGGAACTAATCATAAGGACTTTATCATTTATATATCTTGGTAATCCAATTACAAATGATAAAAGAGCAATTTCCTTCATCACTTAGTTAATTTGTACAACAACACCATGATCTGTACAAATACTGATGCTATGGGACTTTGAACTTTTCAAAGGTACCTTATTTATGCTGAACTAGGTAAATATGCACATATCTAGAATAATCGTCAATAAATATGACGAAATATTCATAACCATTTAGTGATTAATTGGCTCTTAGCCATTTTCCAATAAAAGGTCTATTGGTCATATTACCTTATAGACTAGACTCATAAACTAGTAAGTTGTGGTCCTTTAATTGACTTACGAACAGCTTTCTTCTAAAATATTTATCTTGTCAAGGTTAATAAGGCCAAGTCTGAGATGCCATAGATATGTATAATCATGAGAAATCATTTGCCGTTTACTTTTGGGTTTTCCAACCTTAAACTGTTGGGAAATCTCTAAGTCCCGAGGATCGATTAAAGCATAGAAACACATGTGAATACAATCGAGAAAGTTACGGAATACTTAAATCGATCGGTTGAGCGATGCAACGAACACAAAAACTTTTTATGCCCTTTGTTCTCCATGAAGCTCTCAACTTCCTTCAAAAAATTTGTGGTATTCAAGTCCACGGGTGAGTTTCCCTATCACCTTTCTATATCTCCAAAAGTGTGCTAGCACTTGATGATCTTGCTACAAAATCATCATCTTTCTTCTCCAATGGCTCAAGGTTTTGGATGAACAAAAGAGAGAAAGAAAATGGCCTCAAAAGACGAGAGTGAGAGGAAGAGAAGTGAAGTGAGAGTTGTTTGGTTTTTGTGTATCTAATACCAAAAATCAAAAGTCAAATACCATTATTATAATAGTAAATGTCTTTCAAACTTTCAAAAAGCTTTCCATCAACTTACATCAAGTCACATCACTCATGAATAGTGACTGCTGTCAATCACTCAAAGTGAAAGACATCTATCACTTGATTGACGAATGATGTGACGTAAGATGTGACTTGCGATTTAACGCTTGATGTGATTTACGTGCCGCACTCGAATTCAAAATACGAATGCGCTCGCAAACAATCTCAGGCTCGGGTTCGCTAATTCCAAATTAACGAATTTTCCGTTACATCATAATTAAATCTAATTTAATTAAATAATCATGCCTAGCATAATTATTATTCACGTCGCTAACGAATTAATTCTAAATTAATTCGTTCGCCGCATCGAAATCCAATTTCGTTTAATATATCGAATATATTAATTTATCGATTAATTCTAAATTAATCGTTCTCTCTCTTTAAATGATATTTTATCCTAGATAAAATATCTCCGTAATTAATCCCAGATTAATTTTCTCTCTACTAATTAATCACATATTAATAAAGTGCGAGTCATACGTCATCGGTGAATCTTCGGGAAGTGACCCATGAGATCCCCGGATATGTTGGCAGTAAATTCGATCACCGGACTATCCAAACACGTATGTACCTAGTACTACGTTTTACCGATTTACAAGTCAAGGTTGGCTTCTAGCAAAGTACCATGCCTACCCAATTCTCCGGAAACATACTTACAGGAATAAGCGATCTATATCAGGCGTAGTATACGTAGTACCTATGTATGTCAATCCAGTATCTGATGTCACGTGCTAGGCCTGGGGCTGGAATTGTGTATGCCCCGTACGAAGCACATGTCGGATGTCTGGTAACTAGTTTCTATAATCGGATATACATGACCTAGTCATAATATCCCGATGACTGCAGTACTTAAGAGTACTAGTACCGTATCCTTCGTGACATCATCTCCACTATCACTGGAGTGATACTTCCGTCTTGACATCACACCCAATACACTACGATTCTCAATATACCCAGCAAAGGCGTACACAGAACCAGTTAAATCCCTGGACGACCAAAACCAAAGCATATTAATTGTCGTAAGTATTAGCGGTGCAAGTCTCAGGTTAAGACCAAATACAACTACCCTGATTTTGGACTTCCTTAGATACATAGTCATACTACCAATGGAATTCCGAGGGGGTCTATCCAGAGCGAAGCTGTTTTCCGTACCATCGGTAAAACACAACCTCCTATTACACTTGCATGAGTATCCTATACCCAAATATATGAGAACTATGCTATTGTGCCCTCACAACACGCACAAGTGTAATACTAGTCTTTTACGCATTTATCGATGTCCAATCTCGATAATACTCTGACTAGGGATATTTAATGATTAATACTTCGTAGACTGATATTGTCTCATATCATCTCAATCCAGGAACTAATCATAGGGACCTCCTATCATTTATACATCTAGGTGATCTAATCACAAATGATTAGAGAGCAATCTCATTTGTCACATAGTTAATTTGTACAACAACAACATGATCTGTACAAATAGTGACGCTATGGGTCATAACTGTCCAACAATCTCCCACTTGGCCTATAGCCAGTCACACGAGTGTCTACCACCCGAACTATATACAGTTCACTCAAACTGTTGAGGAAAGGCTTTCGTCAGCGGATTTACATGATTATCATCTGATGCGATTTATTCGATCATCACATCGCCACGATGTATAATCCGAACAAATCAGATGAATAGTGGAAGTATGTATCTGGATCGTTGATGAGACCGTTAATTCTTTAGCCTACGCTGTAGCCTAGCACAGTGCTAACAGAACTATATCTAATCTAATTAGATTTTTTATGACCCAGATGGCTTCTATTGCTACCTCAGCTGCAGCAATTACCCGTATTTATTGTTTATTCGGTAACAGTATCTTGTTTGGAAGATATCCAGCTCACTGTTTCGTTATTCAAACTGTATAGTACCGTTTAGCGACTTAAAGTTGTTTTATCGGTTAGAAAACTTGCACAGCAGTGATCTCAGTCACTTCAAGTTCTCCTTCTCCATAGTTTAAGAATCATCCTTAGTCCTCTAAGATACTACGGATGGTCTTAACATTAATCCAGTGACTATCACCTGGATTGGCCCGATTGTGACTCCATATGCTCAAAGCGTATGAGACGCCAGGTCACAT
The DNA here is from genome assembly GCA_019454045.1 of Zanthoxylum bungeanum. Classification (NCBI taxonomy): domain Eukaryota; kingdom Viridiplantae; phylum Streptophyta; class Magnoliopsida; order Sapindales; family Rutaceae; genus Zanthoxylum; species Zanthoxylum bungeanum. Next base: position 2,128 of record SKCR01037500.1, on the reverse strand, counting down.
ACATTTTTCAATGTAGAGTTCTCGGAGAGTCTCAACAACTTTAAATCTATCCCAGTAGATCTTTATTCCTAGAATAAAGGTTGTTCTCCCAATAATTCTACGGAAATTTTTCTCGAAAGTCAATCTTCACCTATTATTTTATGGGAATATCATTTCCAAGAATGACATATCATCATTATTTCGGACAGTCACTTTCAGTGCGCTCCCACTAATCTCCTTATATACACAAGAATTATATCGTTTTGAATTAAATCATACACCATTATGATTACATCAAAACGATGTTCCATAACACAAATGCTTACTTCAATCTATATAAGATCGAATAACCTGCAAACCTTGTTTGCTAGTTTGGGACGAAAAAATCGTCAGGATTTTAAACATCCTCCAAAAGGTTTCCTTTTAAGGAAAGCAGTTTTGGATTCAGCTGTCATATTTTATAAATGAAACATGCAGCATCAGCAGGCATTATCCAAATGGATTTACCATGGCAACAGTTAAAAGGTTTCACCGTAATCGACACAATGTTGATAACGATACCTTTTCGCTACAAGCTTAGCTTAGTACGTGGGTATGTTGCCATCCATGTGTGTCTTCCTTGAAGACTCATATAGTACCAATAGACACAATGTCTTACGGTACAACAACTAGTATCCAAACATAGTTGATATGCATGGAATCCATTTCGGACATCATGGCACTTTGCCATAATTAGGAGTCGATACCTTGTATCACTTCTTCATACGTAGTCAGTTCGTATTCCTAGAAAGATTGACATCTTTATGAGGTGAGATCAGAAACCCATACCCCAGGTTTTTTCTGACTCTCTCCGACCTACGCAGTTCTTGTGTATTCGAGATTACTGGTACAGTTTCATCCTTGATGAACTGTTGTGTTCCATTAAGGACTAGATGCCTTGAATAGTATTACTCCGATTTTCATCGAGTTTTACTATCCTCTCACTAACCACTGCATATCGGTATTCCTCTTAGGAAAATCGCATGGCGAGCAACAATAACATTGTTCTCATAGTGAGTTGTATAAGTACTATACTTTGGTTACCCTAGGATAACCTATAATTAGGCACTTATCTGATTTGGGTTCTAGTTTGGTATCAACCAAATGTATGCCCAGCATTCCCAAATCTTCAGGAATAAGAAAGCCCGGTTTCTTTCATGTTCACATCTAATATGAAGTCTGTCAAACAGATTTTCATGAAACCTTATTCACAAATAAGTATTGCACTGTTAATGCTTATCCGTTGAAGGAAATGGTAGCTCAGAGCGGCTCATGATTAACCTTATCATGTCTAACAAAATTCGGTTTCTCCGTTCGGACCACCCGTCAAACTGATGTGTTCCGGGAGGAGTCCTCATTGAAAGAATACTATAATCTTTCAAGTATTTGAGAAACTTACTACTTAAGTATTTTCATCATGGTCTAACCGTGATGGTTTTAATACTTTAGCCGATCTGTTTGTCTACTTCGTGTCGAACTCTAAAAGTTTCCGATTTGTGTTTCAAAAGAAACACATAACCATAACGTGATGCCACATCCGTAATGGTCACGAAATATTCATATCCACATCGAGCCTGGCTAGATATGGGCCCACTTACGTCACTATGAACGAGGGCTAACAGATCGAGATGGCACTTGCACTTTTTCTCAAGTAAAAGGTGTTATATTATAGTCGTAGACTTTATTTGAATATGATCAAATTTATCCTAGTATCCACTCTTCGAAAGTGCGGATATACGAGTCTTGTTTAATGTGTCCCAGACAACACTGCCACAAATAAGTCTCATCTGATCAAATCAGTTTGAGCTACTTGTTTGTCAGGTTATATGTTTGAGATTTATTTATATTCAAAATATAAATACTGTTATTCACATCTAATGTGTTTATCTCAATATCAATTTTTATATATAATAAAAAACTTTAGTGTTCTAGAATATTAAAGGTATACTTGCAACGAGTTATACTCGATATGAGATAGATGTTTTCTAGTCAACTAATTACAAATTACCAGTTTCCTAATTTAAGTACACACCCAAAGGGTAGTTCCTAAACTTAGGTATCTACGGTTAAAACAGCGACTATTGTCCGTTTCCGAATCACAGATTAATCT